>VDFB02026320.1:159296168-159636791 GCA_007258455.2 Sequoia sempervirens
AAGTCTTTATCGGTGCCTATGAGTGCATATAGACAAATCCATACAACAAAGTTGATTATGAATCATGAGTGAGATCAAGTTGGAGTTGTCGCCATGAACAATGCCTCCTTTGCTCAATATAAAAGAAATAGAAGCTCTGAACTAATTACTTGTTCACATAATTTAAAGGAGTTGAAATAACATTTCAGTCTTACCTAGCAATAGAGCGTGCCTTGTGTCAAATCCATCTTCTAGAGATATTCAACCATCTTTTATTTCAATTGTAAAACCAAAAGAAATCCCCCCTCCAAATCATCACTGCCTAGTTTTTTTGGCCATTTGAGTTCAACCTATGACATCCAAATATGAATGGTTGTGATGCATTGAGGATGTTGCCAGTTACTTGTAAGCAGCTCACACTCCTACAACATCTTGATTTATGGAGGTGTAGGGAGCTCACCTTACAGCCATACATCCGTGAAAGCATGACAAAACTTAAGTATCTGAATTTTGAAGGGTGTGAACAATTCAAGTTGTTGCCTCATTACATCACAAATTAGGCTTCTTTGAGTGAGCTATATTTAAAGTATACTAGGTTAAGGGAGCTCCCAATTAACATCAGTTGACTCAGCAAGTTGAGAGTGACGGAGATAGGTTTAGATGCAACCTTTACCAGACTCTATTAGTAGTCTTACTCTTGTAGAGCGATTGGTATTAAGAAATTTACAAGTGCAATGTTCAATAATATTATTGAAGCAATTGAAATCTTTAAACTTTGCAAATAGATGAATGCCCAGCGTATGGTGGAATACATTTATTGCATCTTGCAAAAGACAACATACAGTTGTGTTTAGCAACAAAAAAGTAGTGAAAGGAAATTCACGTAATGAAGGAAAACAGGTTGTATTTGCGGCTTTAACAACGTAAACAAAAAATAAAAAATACAAAAGATCCAACAATGCTCAACATTTCCATCGTGGTGCATTGTCCTAGACTAATGTAAATCGTCGATGACCGAAGTTAGCTCACTCTCTTTAGGTAGGAAATGCCTTTGGCATAAATAAATAAATTATTATTATTATTTTTATGATTATCTGTATTATATTTTTATTATATCATAATATTATTATATTAATATTTTAATTTTAATGTATTTACTATTATATTTATTATTAATAATATATCAATTTAGATTATGTTACATTATTATTATATTTTGTTGTAACATACATAAAATTGATAAAAATGAAATTTGAATATGTTATTTTATGTTGAAAATGCAAATTTAGAAGTTAAAATGGAGAAGCAACTCTTAGGCTTTGAAATCTAACCTTAATGGGTAGGGTTTTTACAAATTTAAATTACAATGTGAATAATTTCCACACATTATTTAAAACATTTTTAAAAACTTAAACTTTATTATAGCAAGAATGCATTATGACTTGGTGAATGTCAAGTCATTATGGTTCATTCATGTTTAACAAAGCATGCAAATTTTATCTCCAAAATTACACTTAAAAAATGACTACTTTTTTGTCCCCCAATATGTGCACTTATCCTTTATTTTGAAACAATAAATGTTAATATATGAAAAAATAAAAGTAAGAATTAATCATACTTAGTTATGTGATTAAAGAATGAGTAGTTTGTGTCAGAGATTTTAAATCTATGATATCTTAGGATCAAGAATGGATAAGGAGAATATATAATTCACCTCAAAATTATAAAAAATTATTTGCATTGTGAAGAGTAAGTATATAGATCTAAGTCTAATTTGTGCTCACATTTAAATAACCCATATTTGTGGAAATGACCTTTAGAATAGCTTGTACAACTACTTTCTATTTCACTTAATTTGGTTTTTATTTTTCTATATTTTCTATTATATGGGACTGGCAATATTTAGAAATATTTTGGAAGTGTTTTCATTGTCATTAGGGAACAAGTTCTTCTAAGGCATCCCATAGAAATGTGTGTAAATGATTGAAGATAGATTTATTCAATCATGACATAACAATTATACAAATTTGTATTTAATTTCCCCTTGGTAGAAAATGAATAGGTGGGAACTAAGCAACTATTTAAACTATTCATATCCAACTTGTCTTGTTATGGGGGGTTGAACTTGAGTTTGAATATAAGATGATCAAGTTTGTAATTCCACAAGTGATCCAAGGTATATAAATGACCATATTAAGATGGTTAACAAGTACATAGGGATATGCATACAAATAGATATGATTGATATATAGATATAAGGCAAATATATCTAGCTATGTGTATATATGTAAGATAAAAAATATTTGTGTTAGAATGTGTGTAAGTTAATAAATACAAATATAAAGAAGGGACCCACCTTTACACAAAATTATATCATATATAGAAATGATCCTCTTTAAATAAACACAAAATTAAATTAAAAATGATATAATTATACAAATTTTTCCTTTATATGATTAAAAGTTACAATAAAATATACTTTACTTACATTATTCTTATTAAAAATAACGAATATTTCAAATTCGACTAATTGTTAAAATTTAAAAATTATAAAATTATAAAATTCTTTTTTTTTCAAAAATCTTGTATAATAACTTCCAAAACATTCTAAGGATTTTGGTTTAAAAAATCTTGCATAATTTTTTTTTTTTTTTTTTTTTTTTTTTTTTTTTTTTTTTTTATAAAAAGGGGGTAAAAATTTATTGAATCAACAAACAAAGTACAACAAGCAGAGCCCCAAGCCCGAAAGAGGAAATAAAAGAAACATACAAAAGCCCCCAAAAGGAGCACAACTAACCAGCTATATCAACCTTGACCAAACTCTCCAGAACATGAACACAATTCAGAGGCAGGTGAGCCCAATCTCGCACCTTCCATCCCTCCCCATGATCAGAAGCCCACTTAGCCAGGCCATCAGCAGTCCTATTCCACTTGCGAGGGACATAACAGAAAGAGACAATCTCCAAAATAGCACTCAGACTAAGAATTTGCCTACCCACCACAACCAGATGCCATTCCACATCTTCCATCCGTTGCAAGTTTAACATATCCACCACAACCTGGGAGTTAGACTCACAGATAATCTTGGTCCATCCAAGAGCACATCTTCTTTCAAGAGCCAAGAGGACAACAAGAGCTTCCATGTAATTATTGGTCTGAAATCCCTTATATTTAGAGAAGAAGAAAATAACCTTACCCGAACTATCCCTTCCAATTCCTCCAACCCCAACATGCCCTAGATTTCCCATGGAAGACCATCAGTATTAATTTTTAGAGTCCCCAAATGGGGGGGAGACCATTTCCCCTCCCTACAAACCTTCCTTTTAGCTTTACTGTTTCTAACCTGTAGTTTCTTACAAAGAGCATCACTAGAACCAACACAAAAAATATTCAAATTTTGAATCACTCGCACATCTCCTGGATCAATATCCTCAGAGAGATCACACTTCGCAGCTAGGGTCTCCTGAAGCATATTTATTACTTGCAACCACACATGTTGCACCATCTTCAACTTACCTTGAAATATCCTGCAGTTCCTTTCCAGCCACACCTGCCAAATAATAAATCCTGGACCAATAACCCATGCCACCTCAAGAAAAGAAGTCTTAGAAGGGGGTCTACCAAGACTATTCCAGAACTCAACCAAAGAGTTAGCATGAATACAAGCATGCTCCCAAGCTTCCCACCACCAGTTCCAAATAACCCTTGTGAAGGAGCATTGGAAAAATAGGTGCAAACTATTTTCTTCACTACTATTACATAAAACATAGATAGAGGGCCCGTGAAAACCCCTCTTTTGAAGATTATCCCAGGTAAGACATTTATTCTACACCACAAGCCACAAGAAAAAATTACATTTGGGCCAAGCTGATTTATGCCAAACCTGCTTCCACCAAGAAATGTCCATCCTATCAAAGGTAAGTCTCTCTAACTCTTGATACCTAGAGGCCACTGAAAACTTTCCTTTTGGATTTGGTCCCCAAGCGAGGATATCAACTTCTCTCAAAGAATCACACAATCTACCTACAAGAATTCTAGCAAGAGTCTCCCTCTCACCCTCAGAACCCCCTAGAGGCCAATCACAGGGTTCTTTCCATTTGGAAACCTTGGCACGACCCACCCTTAAAATCACCTTAAAGTCCTCAACTTTACTCCAGCTAGCAATAAGAAAGCTATCATGGAGCGGTTGAAGGTGGGGGTACTGAGACAATATAGGAGGGAACCCATCCCAAGAATCCTCCCAGAACAAGGCTTCCAAACCTCTATTACAAATCCAAAACAGACCCTTTTTAACTAACTGCGCTCCTTTCCTCAAAGTATCCCAAATCATGGATCCCCTTCTTGTCAGATTGTATCTTGGTACATCTTTTCCATCCACCCCACCAAGATACTTAACATTAAGGATTTTAGCCCATCCTTGATCCTGGCTTATGCACCATCTCCAAAAGAGTTTAGCTACAAGAGCATTACCATTCAAGCTCATTTTTTGCCAACCAAGGCCACCATCCTGCTTTGATCTACAAACACAATCCCATTTGACTAGACTCCACTTAGAGGAGAGCAAGTTACCAGTCCATAAAAATTGTTTGGAAAGAGCATCAAAATCCTTAATGAAGCCAGCAGGGGCAGTCTGCACAAGACACCTATAGATAGGAAGAGCTTGGACCATAGACTTCAAAAGAGTCATTCTACCAGCAATTGAAAGCCACTGGTGGGTCCAATGACTCACCTTACTCTGAAACTTGTCCAAAATTCCCTGCCACACACCCCTTGGAAATCTATGGTCTGAAAGAGGGATTCCAAGGTACATAAAAGGAAGGGTTCCAATTTGAAACCTCGAGATCCGAGCAATCCGATCTTGAATAGGAGCAGGGGTATTGAAGAAAAAAATATGGGATTTTTCTTCATTGATCTTCTTTCTTGAGGCACTCACATAAATATCCAAAGCTCTTTGGAAACTAACTGCCTCCTGAATTCTCGCTGCACCCATTAGAGAAGTATCATCCACAAATTAGAGATGAGAAGAAGGAGGAATGACATGCCCCCACTTCCATCCTTGAATCAAACCTTGCCTAACTTGAGACTTGAGAAATATTTCCAAACCCTCAGCCATCAGAATGAAAAGGTAAGGGGAAAGAGTATCCCCTTGCCTAAGCCCTCTGGCTGCCCCAAATAAGTCAGTAGGTTCACCATTAATTAGGACAGCAAAAGAGGGTGAAGTGATACAACTCATTACCCAGCTAATCCACTCCTCCCCAAAACCAAAAGCCTTGAGAATTTTTTGCAAAAGGCTCCACCTGACCCTATCATAAGCCTTGGCCATGTCCAACTTTATGAACATAGCTTTCTCCTTAGAGATAGCCATAGAATTCATAGTTTCCACATCTATGATAATCCCATCCAAAATCTGTCTTCCTATGACAAATCCCCCTTGCTCCTCGGAGATTAGATTTTTGAGCCATGGCTTTAACTGCTCAGCAATCACTTTTGTGATTATCTTGTACGTCACATTGCATAAAGCAATAGTTCTGAAGGAGTTAAGAGAGTTGTCCCCTTCCTTTTTTGGAATGAGAGCAAGGAAGGTTGCATTCAAAGCCTTGAGCATCTACTTATTGCTAAAGGACTCTTGCACAACTTCAAAGAGGTCCATCTTGACTATATCCCAGAAAGCTTGAAAGAACTCTATAGGAAAACCATCTAGTCCTGGGGCTTTACCCTTTTTCATTCCAAAAACCATTGCTTCTATCTCAGATAGAGAAATAAGCTTAATAATTACCTCATTCATTTTAGGAGTGACAATAGAAGGGATGCACTCAAGCACCAAATCCTCCTCATCCCTAGTAGGAATAGAGTCTTCTGAAAATAGACTCCCAAAAAATCTAGTAGCCTCAAGAGCAATCTCCCTATGAGAGGAGACTAGGGTCCCCTCTGCCGTCATGAAAGAATTGAGAGCACTCCCATGCCTTCTATCCTTTACGGTGTTGTGAAAGAACTTAGTGTTTCTATCCCCTTCTTGGAGCCAATCAATCTGAGCTTTTTGTTTCTAGTATATCTCCTCCCGTAGCTCCCATTCCTCCAATTCTCTTAGCGCCACAACTTTCTCTCTATATAGCTCATCAGATAGACCCTTCTCTCTGATTTGATGGGTAATAGTACCCACCCTCAGCTGAGCATCTCTTTTAGCTGCAAAGAGGTTGCCAAACCATGTCCTGTTCCACCTTTTCAACTTACACTTTACATACTGCAATTGCTTGACAAAGGAAAACATAGCGGTGCCATAAGTAGGCTTCCCTTCCCTCCACCAAGCCAGCATGCGATCTTGAAGAGAAACCTCCCTCAGCCACATAAGTTGGAACTTAAAAGAGGGATTCTTTGTCATTCATAACTTAGAAGCAGACAAAAGAATTGGCCAGTGATCGAAACCTCTCCAATCCAAAATCTTTGATCTGGTATTCTAGGTATCCGCCATCCAGAAGTAGGACACAAGAAACCTATCTAATCTTTCTTCTATTGCCTCTGCCCCACATCTTCTATTATTCCAAGTGAACAAACCATTGGAAGGTATAATATCCACAACCTTCAAACTTTCAATGTTACTCCTCAGAAGACCCGCAGAAGGGTCGAGCCTGAGATTACCACCTCACTTCTCTTCCAAGCTTAAAACAACATTGAAATATCCTGCCAGGATCTAAGGGAACAAAGGAGAAAGAGAACGAACATATCCTATATGCAACCAAAGCAAAGCTTTTCCAGTAAAATCAATTGGAGCATAAACATTAGTGAACAAAATATTCTCACCAGTTTCATAGCAAGTGGCCACCAAGGAAATAGCAGACCTGCTAGAGACTCACCAAAGTGGGACCAACTTGCGAGGGTCCTATAAAAGAGCCAAGCCCCCAGAACATCCTTGAGCACCAATGCATTGACAGAGACATCTAGGGAAAATCCTAGTAGCCGTGTAAAGCATCCTATCAATAGACAACTTAGTTTCCTAAATAAAAACCACTTCAGGAAAGTGATACTTAATCAACTCTCGAATAGCCTTTTGTCTAGGGATGCTATTCAACCCCCTTACATTCCATGAAAGAACAATCATTTTTGAGATAGAGAAAAGTGGGAATCAATGGTCTTCACAGAACCAGACTCCACTAAAGTCTCTCCCACTAACTTCACCTTTTCCTAGTCTTTCTTCCTCCCTGCCTTAAGAGGCTTCTTTGAAGTATCTTTATTTATAGCCTTTTGATGAATACCTAAAATAGAAAGGGAGCCCCTACCTTTGCTCTCCTCCTACTGATCTTTCCCAAGACAAGACATAGAATGAGTAGAAGCAGAAGTCACCTGCAACTCCTTGCATCCACTTGCTCCCAACACCTCGATAGGCCTCACATAGGTATCTGTGTCCATCTTCACCCCAACCACTTCCTCTTGCATATTGGACTGAATGAAGTTGTTCTCATCTCCACCTATTCCCCCTGCCTCCAAAAGCTCCTGTCTTGCAAGCATATTAGCAATGGTTCCATCAAACTGTTCCAAATCATCTAGAGCATCAAACCTATTGAAGACCTCATTTGCTTGTCTGTCCTTAAAGGTCCTCTTTTGGCCCCGACCCTTATTACGAGCTCTTACAGGAGTGAAACCCTTCTTATCCTCCCTCATGGGGGATTTTCCTTTATCTTGATTAGGAGGTGCACTGTCCAACCCCATTTTTGAATCCCCTGCAGGCTTGGATTTAGGACACATCCTTTGTAGATTCCCATATTCATGAAAAAATCAACAACAAAATGGTAACATTTCATAATCAAGTTGTTGAATCCATGAACTTGATCCCAACTGAATCTCCATAGAATCAGGCAGAGGCTTATTCAAATCAATTTCTACATATACCCGGGCATAAGTAATTACCTTCGTTTCCATAGTCTATCTTGAAGGCCCAATTGGTTTCCCAAGCTGGCTTGCAACTAAGCTGAAAATGTCCTCTCTCCAAAATTATAAAGGAAGCCACGATAACCACACCCAAACTGGAACTCGTGAAGGAAGCTCTTCTATCGGGTTAAAGCCAACATGCTAGGGCTTGATGAAAAGGCCAACCTAATTGTAGAAACAGGGCCCTCCTTCAAATACTTTATTTCTATTCAACATGCAAGAAAATACCACTTGAAAATAACCACTAGTTGCCAACATTACATCCATATCCCCCTCTGGACACCAAGTGAGTCGAGCCCACGATTCTAGAAAGGACAAAGACACTCGGATCCCAAGAAACTTACAAATCAATGCATGTTTTGATAGATAATTGATATCATCCACAACAGACTCAGGTTGGATTTCAACGACCGGCCTAATATCACTCTTAGCAAGACACCCATTTACTTTTGAAGGCTAAAACCTCCAAACAAATAAGAGGACTCTCCCATTCCAGATCCTTTCTCACCAAAAATTGGATTCTCATGCAAAAGCATTGATGGATTACTTCCCACCACCATATCCTTAAAAGACAGCCCCCTTTCGCCAGAAGAACTCTCACTTGGAGCCATAAATGGCCTCAAATAGAAAGCCCCCGAAGAGGAAATGCCAACCTTAGAACCACCAAGCAATGCCACAAAGAAACCACCCCACAAGCTGGTAGCCCACGCAGCTAGGGAATAACCCAAAAGTAGGATCATTTTGGAGCAGCAGGAAAGGAGAAAACCACAGATAAAACAACCCACACCCCGAACGCAGCAGAAAACCCAACCCGCTATCAAGAAACCTCAGCGCAAAACAAATAGCAAACAAGCAAGAGCATGCACAGGAGATCGGTGCCATGCACCACAGCCTCATAGGCCATCGGCACACACCTGCACATAGCTCAGACTCGCTGCCATCTTCTGTCCCATCATCCACTACTTTTTCATACATTGTTGGATAGTTTTTTTTTACTCATTTTTTAGAGTCAAAGTAATTATAATCTAGACAAAATTAAAGGAATTAAATCTTTGCTAGGTTGGGACTATACTCATGAATATATAATATCAAATCTATTTTTTGGATATCCCATGTCAGTCAGGTCTCTAAGTTTAGTTGGTTTTTGGGATGCGGTTTGAATTGTGTGTGTTAAAGCAGTCTTATGGGAATATAATTTTAGTTATTTTTTCAAATGGAAAATGTAACAATTTGGCTATGAAAGAGCCTTTGTAGTAGATATTGTTAATCTATATATTGCAAATTTTTATATTATTTATAATATAATTATATGAGCTATTTGCTTTTTGCTAAAAAAAAAAATATAATCTAGAGGTGTATACCATCGCACATACCATGTTTTGTATTTATTGAAATTATTATTATATTTTTCTAGAACAAGAACATCAATAGCTAGTGCACACATTTTTATTTTATTTTTTAAATTTATCTATTTTTTAATTTTTTGCTTGTGAAACAAATACTTTATAATTAGTGAAAAAATAACATTCATAAGAAATATAATATAAATATATAATAAAATTAAAATATTCAAAATTATACCTTTTGGAAGTCTTATAATAAGGGATACATACTTACAAAGCATAATTTATAAATGACTTTATTTAATCCCTCAAAAGGTAAAGAAAAAGTGTTCTTTTTAGCATTTTAATAAGTGTGAAAGAGACTTCAATGTAGGTATGATTTAAGACTAGATGGGTTCTAGCCAAGGGGGTTTTATTTACCCCTCCTTATATAATACCCATGAGATGGAATCCCTCAAGGCTTAAATCATTAGTTTTTTTTAAAATATGTGACTTTTCAAGCAAAAATTAGGATGCCCCAAGTTTGGGACCCACTATTGCAGGATGACTTATAAGAGAAGCATATTCTATCCATGAATTTTTTTTCAAGGTGAATGATTTAAGAAATAGAATCCAAACAACACAAAAATCAAACAAAACACTCAAGATAGGGAAAAAAATTCAAACAATCATATAACTTAACAAAATTAAACTATAATATACCTCCTATTGTGTAGATATTCTTTTGATTATTGATTCAAGGTGTTTGATGTGTGCTCACTAGTAACTTGGGCAGGATAATGGTGCTCCAATAAAAAATGTCTAAGTGTGAGATATAAAGGTTTTGGGATTTTCAATGGAGGGTCAAGATTGTAAGTTGATGATCAAGGGTGGAGGATGGTTGAGATATCTCATTTCATGGGATGGTGCCAAGTGACACCATGAGGTGTGATGTGAAGAAGATGGTACCTTGGAGGGGATAAGGCCCATGTGATATGGTACGAAGCCCATGTCATATGCCTAAAGGGCCATGTGCATGATGTGATGGGGAGGGTTGACTCACTTAATCATTGATTAAGTGTGTGCAATCAAATAGGAGTTGTAAAGGATTAGATTATTATTTAATGAAAATAGGTTGGAGGATGGGACATATAGAGGGGAATTTATTTAATTTTTTGAGGAAAGGGACAAGGGATGGGGGTAAATAATTAAAATTAATTATTTAATTTAGGCTAGGATTTACAAATAATCAAAGAAATAGATTAAGATGAAGCTTGAGATAATTGAATGTTAATTAAATAGTAGGGTATTATTTAATTAATATAAGGATAGAATATTGGTCAAATTAGGTCTAAATTGATCATATATGGGTAATCTTAAGTGTCTACACATGTAATGTTACAACTATAATTTTTGGAATTACTATCAGATTTGAAATTTTTTCTTAGAAAAAATCACAATTTTCTATTAGAAAAATAACATTCATTTGTATTGATAGACCATTGAGAAATTTCAAATTGATACTATTATTCTACAAAAATCAAGTGAGTTTTACATAGATGAATCTCAAGATACATTGCCTAATTTTTTCTCAAACATTACAAATAAACTATATAGAAAGAGCATAAAAATATATTTCTAGAAAATAACATAAAAATTCACATATTATAGAAAACAAACCTATAGAAAACATTGAAAATAGACTACAAATATTACACCTACAAACAAACACTTCTCTAACTCTAGTTAAAGTGCACTATATATTGAAGCTCCAATGCACTCTTAGAGTGAGAATGCCCACCAAAATCATAGTTTCATCCTATGACCCTCACAAAAACTAGATTTGTTTTTCCATAATCTATAATTCTCCATGGGTTTTAATCTATGAAAGATAATTATACAACAAAGTGTTCATACAACATGACATGATAAAATAAGTTGGAAAAAGATCCATTGTAAGTCACTGGAATGTTGAATTTATAGACCCTAAGGAAGTTTGAGTGCCCAAAATTCTCATGCCCTCTTTTGCTTGGAAAATAAAATTAAAAATCTATTGAAAATCTCTCCAAAATATGTATACAAATAATAACCCACCTTTGGACATTTAGCATGCAAAAATTAAATTTTCATAAATGTTAACTTGAACTCCTTTCATAACTGTAAGAATTTTTTTGAAACAAAATCCAAGATTTTTAAATGTCCTCATGGGATCCCAACACCTCCTTGTGATATTTTGAAAAATATCTAATATATATTTGGCTCAAATTCCCAAAATTTGAATTAAAATATTAAAAGAGCTTCTTGACATTATTAAGTCATTTGTCCAAAATTATAAGTAGTTCTTTTTCTATTATGAATATATTCTAGAGTAATTGGTTTCCTTACAAAAATGCCATAATGTTGTACCTTGTGAGGTCTCTAACTCCTAATGTATTATGTGTGACCAACAAATGAACTTATAAGTCCTAAAGAAAGGTATTTTTATGATGGAAAAATTTAAAGCTCCTTGGTTAGACATTCCCTCATTCGTTTTACATCTCCTTCTAGGATATTGTTGGAAGTGACCTCCACAAGGTCTATATTGAAGGTTTTCATTCTAAATTTGTAATGAAACCAATTAGTAAAGGAAATTTAACATTCATACCTAAATTTGATAACCATAAGAGATATATAACTAGAGGCCTATTAACTTGTTGAATTCCTCCTACAAGATCATCTTCATAGTTTCGGGACTCAAAATCCACCTATGCTTCCCCTTTTCATCTTGAAAAAATGAGCTTCATTAAGTATAAATTTATTCTAGATAATAATGCTTTTATTTGGGAGGGAATACAATTATATTTCCACTCTCAAAACATTCTATCTTCCTCAATATTAATTTTTCCAAGGCTTATGATCTCATCAAATCACTAGTCATCATTGTAATAATCTAGGTTCTTAGATTTGAGCCCTATTTCATTTAGTCTAGGGAGGTGTTGTTTATGAATTATTCTCATTGCACCATGATCTCTAGCTAGAAATATATGTCTTCTTGGCTTCATAATTCCATCTATCAAGGGTATCTTATATTCCTATTGTCTTATTGATGTAGGAGCATCTAGGGGTGCTGGCAATCCTGTATCACCAAAAATATTGTTATTTTATTTTGTTCATTTTGAATAAGGGCATAGGGTTTAGGAGAATAATATTTTAATTTGAAAAAATGTAAATCTAAATTTTATGGGAAATAGTTCCTAGTAAAGTGGTAAAAGCATCTGGTGGGGGAATATTCCATTTGGGTGTCCACTTTAGGATGAGGATAAATAGTTTTGTCTTTTAGTGCTTTGGGCATGTTTTTCATGTACATTTTTCATAAATTTTCATAAGGTGGGTTGCAAAGAATCTTGCATGTTTCTTGCATGCCTTTGCATGTAAAGTGTAACTCACAAGCTATAAGGAATCTATAAGAGGTTACAATATGTCATAACCACCCAAATATGATTGGTCAAAGTTTAGGTGCCCATGAGAAGGATGACATGTATTGGAATTCATTTCTATTGGTAGATTTTGTAACTCCCCAAGTTGGGCGTGGGATTTTCAAGGTGGTTCCAGGAAGTTGTTTTGTGAAACCATGAATGGTTTTCTCCAAGCACATTCTCAATTTATTGATTCCTTATCATTTGGAGAGGGTGGCTTTGGAGAAGTTGAGTTTGTATACCCAGATGCTGTCAAAATGTTTCTAGATTGTTGAAGACAATTTTTTTGTAGGTGTTGCATGTAGGATTGAAGGGGAGCCCATGAGCTTTTGTTTGATGTAACATTTTTGCATATTTCAATATAATGGAACTTGCAGATTTCTCTTCCATATTCTAGCCTTTTCATGCATTTGTAGCCTTCTTGCATAGCATATTTTGTGTGTTTGTGTAGCGTAGAAAAAAGTATCTCTTGCTTGATAGGGGAATAATTAATGATAAATTGAACTTAATTTCACCTTGGTCTAGTGTTGTGAGGTGTTTTACACATCCACATTAGGTCTTAGGCCCTTGCAAACTAAATAAAATGCAATCATTGATGTCTAAGTGTAAAAGTGTTGTAAAGTGTTGTAAATGACTTTCACACTTATCTAGACTTTTATTAAGAATAAGTCTAATGGACCTATTTTTCCCTTAATTTAATATTGTATAATGTATTTAATTGCATTCTCACATTAATCTAGCAGGCTTGTAAATAAAACTTGCTTTTAATCTAGTGTTGTAATGTGTCTTTCACATTCACATTGGATGTTGTGCCCTTCTAGGCTATGTGGAACACATTTTAATGTTGTAAAGTTTATTTAATCACACTTTCACATTGAACTTTATGTCCCTAGCCCTAATCACCCTTTATATCATCATTAATAGGCCCCTATGACCCCATGTTATGCATCCCAAGGCATATTCTAATAAAAAACCTGACTAAATCAACATATGAGCCTAATTTCTTCATTCCCTGACATCCCAAATGACAAAATAGCCCCTATTGGACTCATTCACCACTTTGGGTGAATAAGTCCAATCTAGGTGGGACCCATTCACCCAAGATGGTGAATGAGTCCCATTTGGGCCATTTTCAAGGTTTGAGTAGGAAAAATTAAGTTTTAAGCTTAATTTTCATCAATGTTGGCTTGGGGGTCAAATTAATAGGCATTTGAGTGGGTTGCATGTACCAATAAGTCTCCAAACCCTCATTTCATTCACCTATATCATAAGGTATTCATGGTGTCAAGTCAAGGAAGTTGTTGGTTGTTTTCAATGAACCAATCAGATCTCACACGATACTTATGAGTTTGCCAGACTCAATTCTCAAATACCTGCAAGATAAGTGGACAACAAATGAGATGTAGCATCAATTTATTTATCTCCTACACTTCAGGCTCTACAAAACTTGGGAGGGTAGTCCCACAATGTAAATTATATGACTCTTCTAAACAATTAACAAATACATTGCATAGCTAATCATATATATTCTCATCAAAGGCTAAGAAGATGAAATCCTTCAAGAAATTAGCATTTCCTTGAAAGAATTGCACATCTAAACCAAGAATATGAAAAAAACCAATCACAAAAAATTAAATATTGATCAAAAGATTATTTAAAATGGTTTTCTCAAGTTGGGTGACCGGAATCATAAGAAATGCTTATAAGGATTGAGATCAGTGCCATTATCTATGGACTAGAAGTCTAATAAAATTGAAATTCAAGGTGAATTTAATCCTAAACACCTATGATATACGTGAATTTACTTTGTAATTCACAAACCCATAATCAATTTCTAAGACTACTTATCGGATCCAATCATCCTACACATGAATTTACGATTTGATCTAAGCATTTTAATTGATTCTTTGAACCAAAACTAAAATATAAGCATACACCAAAGCACAACCACAATGAAAATTAATGAAATGATCTGTGAACAAAATTTTCATTAATAACTCAAGTAAAGATTAAAATAGGAGAGACTACAAATTCTAAAAACTTGTATTATCATTTAGATATGCTTAGGAACCATACATTTGACAAAACTTGCTATCTAGACTCAAAGAATTAGACATAGAATCCTAATATATTCACTCTGTGCTCTTCAATTACACAATTCGATTCCAAAATTCAACAAAAGACCCACATTATTGTCCTTGAATTCCCTTTTATGGAAACAAGGGAGAAAAAAAATCTTTGAACCAATAGTACACATGTCATATCCTAATTGGACTGCTATAAGAAAATATTCCCTTTAGAGTTATATTTTCATTCTCAATTGGAGGGAATACACATAAAACAAAGATTATTTTCATTTTATATGAAGAACAAACCCACCTTCCAAAAGGCACATGTTGAAAAGAATATCCTTTAAAATATTGTAGCACTTCCATTCCATTTGGAAAGATGAAAAAATTTGCAAAGTTAGGAAAAGTAAACAAAATTCCTAGTCAACATCCATATTATCAGTGATCAATATTTACCTATAGTACCTTTAATTAGGAGACACATACTTTATACATTATAACTTCAAAGGCCAGACCTGTACAATACTTGACTGATTATATGTGTTCCATTCTGAATCCACTAATCCAATCTAGCTACAAATATCCTTTTCCATTGTTCGCACTCCTCCTCAGATGGCCAATTGAATTCAATAATTTCATCCGTTTTCTTTTTGTAAGGAGAATACTTTTCCATCACTGAATTAGCTTCCTTTGCAAAATCTTCAAGGAAACTAATGATAAAAGATAACTTCTCCAAAGTTTCTTTAAGCATGTCAATATTAACATCCTCACACATTAATCTTATTGAGAAAAAATTGTGGGGTCCACCTAACTCTTCCACATTTGCAAAGGCTTCACTTCATCATGGGCTTGTAGGATGTCAGGTAATAGTGTCAGCTGTTCCTGATCATACTTGATCTTTAACTCTTTTCATTTCTACTCTAATGGAGCAACATACCCATGGAATTGTTGTTCCCTAACATCACTTAAAAAATTGTAAATGGAAATCACCTTTGGATATTTGTCCTCTTGTTTCTTTGCCCCAACTACCATTAACTTCAAATCACTAACCCTAGGAATCCATCTATCTAAGAGTGGGGTTCCCAATTCTCCATCTCTTTGAGACATCTCCATTTCTCTCAACATCAAAGAGTAATTAGCATGGACACTATTCAATTTACTTTGAATTTTCCTATTAAGGTGCTTCAGAACAGTATGAACAATCTTGGCATTATTCTCATGCATTAGGTCCTACATTTTCTCAAGCAACTTCGGATATACCTCAACTTGTTGAAGTAGTTGTCCTTTTCTGGGTTCAATAGATGGAGCTAAATCTGATGTACTCAGCTTCTCTATTGCAATGGGATCTTGACCCATGTTGTAAGGGACAATTAACAGTGAGTGCTCAGGTGGAGGAGACTGGGGATGAGCTATAGGAGGAATGGGAGCAATATGGCTTAAGCTAGTTGGCCCTTGAGATCTCAACATTTCCACTTGTTTCCAAAATTCTTGCTCTATTTCAAGCTCAACTACTCTTTGTTGACTCTTATTGTATTCACCTAGGATCTCATGGTACTTCTAAACATATCCATGTCATTAGTGAGGTGCTCAACTATTTCTTTTGTGAACCTAGCAACATTTATAGTCATGTTAGTGACTTCTAATGTTGGAGTATCTACAACTCATTTTACAATCAATCTGCCATTGAACTCTGATAGCTCTACAACTTTGGGCTTCCTTGAACTAACAGACAATGACCATATTTCTAGAGCATCCCATTCTTGATTGAATGCAGATCCTTGAAGTGCCAACCTGGCTTCTTCTTTAGTTTGAAATAAAGTCTTACCATCCCTTCTTATCGTATCTAATACCAATGTATCAACAATATCCCATTTAGGTAATAATAGAACACCACTCCTTTTCACAAGTTCTCTTCCCTCCTTAGGTGTAATATCCTTAAATTGTTTCCTCATTTCTTGCATCACATTGGTTTGGATAAGATTCTCAGGCAATTAAGGATGTGAACTTCATTAAAAAAAACTCTCTCTACATATTCTCTAGGGTTTTATCTCCATAAAAAATCCCTAAATGTTGGGGTCTTGATAAACATATCATCCTCCATAATCTCTTTGCAAGCCTCCACCCTCATGTAATCAATATTACTCACACCACTCAATTCAAATTTTCCTAATCTTAGGATACTTGTCCCAAAGCTTGATGCAACTTCTCTTGGAGGAGAAGGCATCCCTTGCTTCATATCTTCAAGGGTTATCACAATATCATCTTCATCACTGTCAAGTTAATCCACTACTAGGCTCTTCTCTACCCTTTTTGTCTTAATTGATGGTGACTCTGTTGGGGACATAAGCTTTACAATTATTAGTTCTCTAGAATTCCTTATCATAGATCACTATGCTAAATGGTGATATTTACTTATAGAGTTGGTCAATTTGAAGTTTCTACTAAGTATTGCTCAAATATTTGTCATGTATTTCACTAAAGTTCGTGATAAGTTTCCCACCTTTTTGTTTTGAAAAACTTGTGTTTGAAGTTCATACAAAAGCACATTGTATGTGTCAAAGTTTGCCTCAGTTTCTAAGGATCTAGTGAAATTTGCATAAAGTGTGACAAAATTGCTACTAATTGGGTCCAAGGAATTTGGGTGGTGACTCTGAATTCTTTGCACCAGTGCAAGCTCGTGTTTAAATATATCAAAGAAATAAAGAAGAAGAATAGAAAGAAACTGAAAAGGTTGATGAATGTGAAAATGATCAAAGTACAAATTCAAGGAATACAAGGCCATATGAACAAGCATCTAGAGAAAAATATGGAAGGTGAATTTTCCAAGAACATGAAGATACATGGAATGTGGGTTAAAGCAAAGGGCATTGAAAAATGTAATTCTACTCCTCATCCAGTCCTTGAATGTGATATTAGTTCTAGCTATAGTTTAGAATGTGAATTTTTTTTTTCTATATTTTAGTGATAGGACTTCTAATGAAAAAGGAGAATTTTTTATGAAGTCTGTTGTAAATGAGAAACCCTCAGACCAAGGCTTACGAGCCATGGAAATAATGGAAATAGATAGAATACAAAGAGATAATGCTAGTGCTAGATGTGCTAGAGCTGAAGGACATTTTTCCTTGAATTCTAATCCTTATACTCCCATCCCTTTAGACTTGTTAATGGGAGATGATGAGTATTCCCATACTACTGCTCCTAATCTAGCTAAGACTATGTTGATGATGATTTTACTCACAACAAATAGGGTGAATAAATTCTTCATAGAAAAGACTGCAAAGAGCCTATCCATCTTGAAAGATATGGAGAAATAGTTGAGTGTCCCATTTTTTCATGAAGTTTCCCATTTTTTCACAAAGTGTCCCTTTTGTTGGCAAAGTGTCCCACTTTTTTGCAAAGTGTCCTATTTCTTCACAAAGTGTCCCAAAAGGGTTCCAAAGTGTGTAGGGCCTTTAAGAAAGCACACTAGATGAACTTTAGTACACTTGCATAATGAATAAAGGAAAAAATGCAAATATTAGATGATTCTTAGAGCATACTTTTGTTGTTGTAATAGGTACCCACCTATTCATGGCAGTGTCGATGGGGTAGGCAGCTAAAGTTTTTGAGAGATTTGGCCCCTACACTTACAACAAAGGACACAAAGCACCCATAGGTTGTGGGTATATATTGGGTGTACAACATGCCCCCATGAGATATCATGATGCTATGTTGATGGCGCTCTATGAGCGCTGGGATGCAAACCCATGCACAATCCACCTTCCGACAGGTGAGTTGATGATTACCCTAGAGGATATACACCGCATTCTTTGAGTTCCTATTCAGGGGGAGTGGGTATGCTTCTAGAGAGACCACACCTTCTGTGAGCAGAAGTTAGATATGCATTATTGTTTGGATGGTCCATTGCATGATAAGTGAGTGAGAGGGTGGATTGACCTAGCAATGTTACTATATTCATGAGTCATAGTTGTGAGATGGATCATGATGCATACAATGGCACTAGTACTCATCCCAGATGGGTGGGTGGTGCACCTTGAGTGAGGACTAGTTCACCTAATTCATGAGATGGTAGAGCACCAGAAAGTATAGACCTGGGGGAATTGTATCCTAGTGCATTTATATTATGATCTTGGTTGGTTTTTTTTGAGGAGGTAGTCAGCATGGTGCACTACATGCTTCTACAAGTTTGGTGCCTAGAGCATATCATGTGTACAAGACCTGTCATATTCTCGTGTGCTACAATAGTAGGGTATCGCAGGCCTTTAGATATCCTCTATAGGGGTTAAGGGAGTATGGGGATTTACATTTTTGGAGAGTGAGATTTGGCCGATGAGAGAAGGATGAGATCTTGCAGAGACCTTATTATATGAAGAATGGCCATATCACATGAGGTAGTTGAGGAGATTGCAGTTAGACAAATTTTTTGTTGGACAACATGATCATGTAGTGCTTCCCTTCTACTATGATTGAGTCATGCAGTAGTTTAGAAAGATTTAGAAACCACCTAGGGCATGATCCTTTTTCAAGAGGTTAGTGCGAAGTGCCTAAAGACTAGGTGATGCAATGCAACTTACTCTAGACCATGTTGTCAAGTGTGACTCCAATTTCTCAGATCATGATCAGCCTCCAGTCTCCAATGCAAACAATGTCGATGCCACATGGGATTGTGAGGAGTGGTGGACACTATCACGACCAACTCCTATATATCCAATTGATGAGCCTATAGGAGATGAAAGGCCATTACCATATGAGGGAGATGACAGAGAGGATAGGGGGCCGAGGAGACATGATACAAAGTTGTAGACATATTTACTGATGTCATTGATGATGAGTACAATGAGGATGCAGATCCTGAGTATAATGGACATGAGGGAGAGGAGGATGATGATGAGGAGGAGGATGAGGAGAAGCCACCCTTGAGTGAGAGTGATGAGGAATTAGATGAGGATCAACATGAGTGGAGAGAGCCCTCACCCATCCATATGACTAGATAATGAGTAGTAGCTATAGCAGGCATTAGTACCCACAGTCGTGGAGAGGTTAGCACATCTTCCATGCCCCCTACACAGGATGATGTTGATATTTCTTAGCCTACTAGAGATATAGGTGATGATATTTTATTTTATGCATGTATTTTAGTGCTTATGCCCTTTATATATATCATGATGATGTGTACTGATTGTGTACTATTTCTACATTGTAGGAGCCATGAAATATTGGTGGGATCTCTACCGTCAAGCAACTGTAGAGATAGTGACAGCATCCATCAACGAGGAGGAGATGGAATCAGATTATGTTCTCCCATGTATTCTGGAGTAGGATCCAAAGTCACTCAGACCATTCGTAAGATTACGAGTAGCATATGAGAGTATGAGGAGGAAACTTCACCAAGCTGAGACTGCAAGACAATCATCCCTAACTCCAACAAAGGTTGAGAGACTAGAGGTAGTGGTAGCACAACTATAGGTGGAGAGGGATCATATAGTAGGGGAGCAATGAGTGGCCCTTGGATGGATACATGGCTTATAGTTTGCACTTAGATTTAGTGGATCATGGTCATGATTGCATACAACTATCTCCTGACGTCCTACTACCGAATCACGAGTACCAGATCTTGAGGGGTCAGGTACCTAGAAACCTCAGTGATATTGTATATTTTGATAACATGTAAAAAAAATAGTTGGATATATATATGAGCATTGGATGTTCTATGACTTGTCTTAATGTGGTTGAATGTTAAATAGAAATGTAACTAATTAACTAACCTTTGTAAGATTATCAATTTAATTAATGTCTTCATGCTTTAACAAAGTGTATGTGATCTAATTAAAACTTATTATAGTTTCTTTTAGATATGACATGATGATTAAGTATGTTATCCTAAGTTAAATGTATTAATGATCTAACTTATCATAAGTGCACATGATGAATTTGAATAGTATGAAACCTAAAGTAATTATAAAAAATAAATTAAATAATCACTTTAGTGCTCAAGACATATACATAATTTGTTTGTCAAGAATGAAGTAATGTGAAAGCATATAGGATATGACCCAATAGCTTTAAGAACATTGCTTTATTATTCACACTATTCAAAGGGATTAGACATAATAACAATGTAGATGTACAACATTGATCAATAGGTTCCTTAAGGGGTGTACCATCTATTTCTGTTAAAATGTATGCACTAGACCCAAAAGTTTTTTCAATGATGTATGGTCCTAACCAATTAGAACTAAACTTACCTCTTTCATTTGGGTCAGCATTGATGTTGCATTGATTTGTAGATAGAACTAAGTCACCCTTGTGGAATGTTCAAGGGACAACAATGAGATTATAATGGTGATATTTCCTTTTGCAATAAGCTTGAAGATGTTCAAGAGAATTAATGTGCTATTCATTGAGAATCTCAAGCTACTTTAGTCTTTTATTTCTATAGTGTGTATTATCAACAAGTCCTTAAAGAGTGATTCTTAGTGTGCAAATCTCTAACTCCAAGGTCATTATTACTTCACTACCATAGACAAGATTATAAGGTGTGGTCCCTATGGAAGGTTGAACACTTGTGCGATAAGCCCAAAGTGCATAGTATAATTGAGTGTGCTAATCCCTATGATGTTTATTAACTTTTTTCTTCAAAAATTTTTCAAGCAATTTACTAGTTGATTCAACTTGACCATTAGATTGTGGGTAATATGGTGTCGAGAAATGATGTTGGATATTAAAGGTCTCCAATAATTTCTTCACATCATTATTCTCAAATGGTGTACCATTATCAGAGACTAATGCGGAAGGGAGTCCAAAGTGAGTGATAATGTGTTCCAGGATGTAATGACTTATTACTTCAGCTATTGTAGATCAAAGAGGAATGGTCTATACCCATTTTTTGAAATAATCAGTTTGCAGTGATGATAAAGATATGTCTAGTGGAAGGAGGTGAAAATTTTCCTATAATGTCTAATCCCCAAACTCCAAAGGGCCATATCATAATTTGAGTTTTAATTTCACTAGTAGTCCGAGCATGATTCAAATTGCTATGTTCCTAAGATTTATGACATTTTTGAACATAATCGAAGCAATCATGATCCATTTCGTGCCAATAATACCCATTACAGATAAGTTTTTGAACCAATGTTTTCCCTCCAAAATTTCCACCACAAACACCTTCATTGGCTTGGGGAAGTGCTAGAGATATCGTAGATTTTTTTAAGCATCTAAGAGACCATTGAATGACCTTCAATACAACACATTGGTGAGAATTATATATTTAGATGCAAGCTTCGTAAATGAGCATAGAGGTTTTTAGTTGTTGGCTCAGGAAAGGTACAACTTTTCAAATAGTTGAATATTGTATCATACCATTCACTCAAGTTTTCCTCATTTACCATTAAAAATTCTTCTATTCTTTCATTGATCAAAGGTTTCATGATAGGGTGAATAGTGAATGTGAAATTTTTTGAAGGATCTTGAGGGGATATAAGAGAAGCAACACTTTCCATTGCATCTGCAAGTCGATTGTCTTTTCGTGGGATGTTATGAATGGTAAATGTTTGAAACTTCTCTAACAAGTGCATGATATGATCCTTGTATTTGGATAATTTATCATGCATTGCTTGATATGTTTCATTTATTTATTTAATTACTAATTACGAGTCACCAAATATCTTAATATATTTGACACCCATGATCAAAGCAACACACAACCCAACAATTAATGCCTCACCCATTTCTGTTATTCATACATAGGAAATTCAATCGATATGACAAGGGAATAGGATTTCCTATGGGTGGGATTAATATAACCCCATCACCAGAGCCTGTTCTACACTTGGATTCATCAAAATATAATTCCCATGTAGGAACATCTATTGTCAAAAAACTATCATTGGGAAAAGAGTCATTGCTAGGTAGTGCTAGAGGAGAAGGAGAATCAACTAAGTGGTTTGTCAAGGCTTGGCCTTTGATTGATTTTTGTGAAAAAAACTTAAGGTCAAACTTAGTCAACATCATTACCCATTTAGCTAAATGTCCTAATAAGTCTGTTTTATTTAAAATATGTTTGAGAGGATCAAATTTTGTCATGACCTATATTTCTGCATTTATTAAATAGTGTGACAACTTACTAGTAGTGAATACAAGAGCCAAACATTATTTTTTGATTGGTGTGTATCACGTTTCATAATTAGTTAAAGTTTGACTAATGTAATATACAAGATGTTCTTTACCATTGTCATCTTGTTGAGCCAATAATGCTGCAAGAGCATGGGAAAATGTGGCTATGTAAAGGATGAACGGTTTGTTTGACATAGAAAGTTGTAAAACAGGCAGAGTGGCAAGGTATTCCTTCAAACTCTCAAAGGCCTATTTACAATCCTCATTCCAATCAAAATGTACATCATTTTTGAGGAGATGTATGAAAGGTAACATTCGATCAACTAAGGATGTGACAAAATGATGAATGGATTGAATTCTTCCTTGTAACATGTGCAATTGAGAAATGTTTTTAAGAAGTGGCAGGTTTATTATAGCATCAATTTTCTTTGTGTCAACCTCAATGCCTCTATGATATATGATAAACCCTAAAAAATTTCCATTATCTATTACAAAGACACACCTTTTTTGATTTAGTCGCATATTGTATTTATGTATCCATTCAAAAAAAATTCGAAGGACATTCACCTTGTCTTGTCTTGTTAAGGATTTGGTGAGGATTTCATCAACATAATCTTCCAAGATTTTATGTATGTAATCATGAAATATCAATGTCATTGCTCATTGATAAACTATTCCGGCATTCTTTGATCCAAAAGGCATCATAACCCAACAAAATCTTCCCCAAAAAAATGTAAATGTCATCTTCTATTGATCTTGTGGGTTAATAAATATTTGATTATAACCAGAAAATCCATCCATGAATGAAAAAAAAGCATGCACAACAGTTGAATCCACAATCATGTCAATATTAGGGAGGGGAAAATCATCTTTTAAGGAGGCTTTATTCAAATCATGAAAATATGTACACATTCTAATATGATTATCAGGTTTAGAAATTGTGACAATGTTTGAGATCCAAGGAGAATAATCAATTGGTCAAATGAAACCTATATTAAGGAGTTTTCCAAGTTTTCCTTTAACAAGAAAGGCTATCTTATGGTTCATTTTTCATATCTTTTGTTGAACAAGCTTAGCATTTTCAGCAAGGACAATGTTTTGTGTTACTATCTTTGGATCTATTCTTGGCATATCTAAATATTTCCAAGCAAAAAAATTAGGAAAATGATAAAGTAAGGTCATAGTATCCTCTTGTTCTTATTCATCAAGGCACTTCACAATCTTAATGAACTTTTTGTTATCATCTATATCCATTGGTATATCAATTGTATCTCCTAAGGGGAGTGCATTTGACTTGGTAAATTTGGGATCATATGGTTCCATGCTTGTGTTTGTCTCATTGGAATCAATGTCTTTTTTCTTGGTACTTATCAAAGTGTAGGTAACCTTTCTTTTGGAAGAGGATTTCCTATTAGAAGCACCTAACATTTGTTTCAAAGCTTCATCATTGTCAAAGTATTCCCATGATGGTGGCAAATCCATATCAAGGAATTCAGGATGCTTTAGTGTGAGATTGCTTCTTGGTTTACAGGTGATGGTATTGATATTTAGCGATGGTTGTTCAGTTTATTTTTTTGTCTTAGAAAAAGAATATCCCTAACCAGTCTTTGTTTCTTGTGTATTAGGCTCTATAGGAACCCAAATTCCTTGTTCATTCTTTCCACATCCTTTACCGTTGTATCCCAATTGTTTCACAAGCTCATAAAATTTCCTATAAAGTATTTCCTTTTCCTTTGCGTTAGGTGGATGTCTATAATCTATCTCATCAAAATTTGTTGTGTATGTTGTATTTTCTTCTAAAGTAGATGAGGTAGAGGCTATGTAAGATTCTTCCAAATTCTGAGTTGACATAACCATCGATTGTTCTTGTTTTTAATCTTCTTTTTGTTTGATTATGTATTCACCCATAAATGAAGGTGTGAATTCTAATGTACCCCAATCATCACCTAACAATTTAGACATGAGTTCTTCATCTTGTTTGTTGGTATCAAGGGGTTCTATATGAGATGTTGGAATCAATGTGTTTAGAGGACTTGTTGTTCCTCTTTTAAGTTGTAAGAAAATTTCAAGCTTGGGGTCTATTTCAACTTGATAAACATTGTTGTTATAGGCATTTTCATTATTCGATGAAGGGTCGAAGGCACCACATGCATCTCATGAATCCATGGTCTTCCCAAAAGAAGATTGTATGAAAAATTATAGGGCATGACATGAATAGGAGTTTGCAAAGTAGCCATTCTAACTATAATAGGTAAAGTAATTACACCGAATGCTTGCTTTGTGATATTGTCAAATCCTCTAATAGATAAGGAATCAGTTTTGAATTTTGATTTATCCACAAGTAATTGATCTAGGAGCTTTACAATGCACATATTAAGGGAAAAACCATTGTCAACAAGGGTCCTTTTTATGCCAATTCTATTGAATTGAGAAATTATCATAAAGGCCTCATTTTGTTTCCTTAATTCTAATGGAGGGAGCTCATGTTCATGGAAGGAAATATCTATATTAATTGCATTCATTCCTTGTAGAAGAGCTGCCGCATCATTTGTGTTTGTACCAAGAGGAACCACTATTTGTTTCAATGTTGTTTGGAGCATAGAGTGTTAGTTTAGTGAATTCTGAAGGTCCCAAAGGGATATCTTTGTGAGAGTGCTCTTAAGTTTCTCAACAAGATCACACTCCCTAAATTTAGGAGCACTAGGTAGTACAAAAATAGGAAAAGGTAAGGAAGTTGGGGTTGGTTGTGGTGGTTGCAGATTATGTCTAGTGTAATGTGTGTGAACAACATCAACATGCTTAGGTGGGTAAAGGGTAAACTCAGGCTTAGGTGGAGGCTGAGGTTGAATTACATTGAAATATTTTTTTTTAGGTTGCTCACAACAAACCTTAGTGGATGTATTTTGTGAGATGAAGTCCTCAAGGGCTTCATGTAACATGTCAAAGTCATCACTACTAAAAGGTTTGGGTTTGTTATCAAAAGTGTGGATGAACTTAGAGAGAGGAAACCCTGTAGAGCTTCATCTAACTTATCCAAGTCATCACTACTAAATGTTTTGGATGTTATAGTTTTTCTAAAGTGAAGCATAGTTTTTATTTTTTCATGTGATGTTTTGAGGTTTTTATTTGCATTTTCTGATGAATCCAGATCTAAATGAACTATGAACTAATGTTGAAAATGAACATTGTAAAAATATAATGCTATCCATAATTTCCATTAAAGTGAATGATGCTAATGCTAATTATTTGAATGTAACAAAAAATAACTAAAAAAATATATAAAAGTAACGGGAACAAATAGTAACTTAAGAAACTAGAAACTGAATTATGAAAATACTGATACAAAATGTGTATTGGTACTAAGTCGCCCAGGGTGGCGAATGAATCCTAGTAAGGGTATTTTTGAAGTTTTTTTGAATTTTTTGATGGATATTGATGTGTTATGTACTGTACAATGTAAATCTAAAGTGCAGATCATGCACAATTTCACTACTGGTTAAGGAAATAAGATGCAATAATGGAAGCTTAAATGGGCTTTTCACTAATGTAAATTTTAAAACCCTAGAATGCAAAACAATGCAAAACCTAATGCAATGTTTATGCAAGCTATTTTTAGGATGTGAATGGACTTAAAATAAGTATTTAATGTTCTAAATTTAGGTTCACCAAAATGTGGACAAAAATTTTGGCACCCAAGGTTCTCTTGAACTTCTAGAGTTTTTCACCTAAAAGGAGAGAGAAGGACCAAAATGGGCAATGTCCCTACTCAAAACTAATGTAAATATGGATGAAATTTTCCTAAATGCAATAAAATAATAAAAAATATTGATTATTAATGCAAAACATAAGAAATGCAACTTTTTTGAAAACACATTATGATATGCAAAATGATAGATTAAATGCAATAAAGTACAAGATAAAGATGCTAAATAGAAAATTTGCACCTAGAAATTGATGAAGGACAGAATGAAGACTATAAATGTGTATGAAATTCTAGAAAATTTGGTTTTCTGGCCAGTTGGGACACTTACGCCAAGCTGGGCGACTTAGTCCCAAATCTGGGAAATTGCTCTGAAACCCATTTCAGCCAAATGGGTATCCAGATCTGAAAAAAATTCTAACAAACAAGTGTAGTGGGACTAAGTTTCCACTATTGGTGACTTAGTCCACTTTAGCTTTTTTGAAAATCCAAAAGTGGAAACGAAAACCCTCACTCTGCACTCTTTTTTTTATGGAAACCTAAATCAAAATCTGTGGAAACACCTACAAAATAGAGTTTAATTTGGTTTCTAATGGGGGTTTTTCCTTGGTCAAACCCCTAGTTTGTATTTAAACCTCGAAAGAGATAATAAAATCTAGATAAAATCCTAGCCCTAATTGTATCTAAGACTACAAAATCTGAAAATAAGATGCAACCCTATTCTAACATGCAAGAATAAGATGCATAAATAAAACTAGAGAGATGCAAGGCTCATTCCAAGAGACCTTAAATCACATTAGAAATGAATCTTAATGATATGAAAACCTTCCTTAGGATGAAAATAGAGATAAAATGAAAGACAAAATCACTTTGAAAACATGTCCTTAGGCTTGATTTGATGGCTAGTTACATCTCCTCAACCTAGATTTCTCTAGGGTTCTCCATAGGAATCCATAATCAACCCTTTTCAATGTGAGATCTTGGACAAAAAGTGAGCTTGAAGACCTGAAAAACCCTAACTTGTTTCCCTAAATCTTCAACTTTGTTGTAAATATACTAATAAATCTTCTTGTGGAAGATATTCAATAATTGGCTCTTGAATTTGTCTTTTTAAAATGGCTTAATGTTGTGAAAAAAGACTTCAAAAAATATATTTATAGGAATCAATACCTAATTATTCACTATTTTAACTTCACAGGCTCACATCCATTGAAAATTTGAATTAAGTTAGTGATTTTCCCACTCAAAATTAAAAATCCCCCAAAAGCAACTGTGTCATCACCCTAGGTGACTTAGTCTCACCAGGGGTTTTTGAGGTGGGTTTTCTAGAATTTGAATGATTTGAATATTGTTTTTCGGGATTTGTATGATTTGTGAGTAGAATAGGACTTAAAGTAAAAATTAATGAGTCTTAAGGGCCTATAAATGGTTTTTTTAAAGGGTGATTAATGCAAGTGTCTAAAATAGGACCAAATTAGACCATAGACTATACTATCTCCAAGGGAGTACAATTTTCGTGTCCACATATATATTTGGTTCGAATTCCCAAAATTTGAATTAAAATATTAAAAGAGCTTCTTGATATTATTAAGTCATTAGTCCAAAATTATAAGTAGTTCTTTTCTACTTATGAATATATGATAGAATGATTGGTTTCTTTACAAAAATACCATAATGTTGTCCCTTACGAGGTCTCTAACTCCTAATGTATTATGTGTGACCAAAAAATTAACTTAGAAGTCCTAAAGGAAGGTATTTTTATGATGGAACATTTTAAATCTCCTTGGTTAGATATATTCCCTCATTACTTTAACATCTCTTTCTAGGATATTTCAACAAGGTCTATATTGAAGGTTTTCATTCTAAATTTGTAAAAAATCTAATTAATAAACAAAATTTCACATTCATACCTAAATTTGATAACCATAAGAGATATGTAACTAGAGGCCAATTAACTTGTTGAATTCCTCCTACAAGATCATCTCCATAGTTTTGGGACTCAAAATTCACCTATGCTTCCCCCATTCATCTTGAGAAAATGGGCTTCATTAAGTCTAAATTTATTCTAGATAATAATGTTTTTATTTGGGAGGAAATGAATTAGATTTCCACTCTTAAAACCTTCCATCTTCCTCAATATTAAATTTTCCAAGGCCTATGATCTCATCAAATCACTAGTCATCATTGTAATAATCTAGGTTCTTAGATTTGAGCCCTATTTAATTTAGTCTCAAGAGGTGTTGCTTATGAATGTTTCTCATTTCACCATGATCTCTAGCTAGAAATATATTCCTTCTTGACTTCATAATTCCATCTATCAAGGGTAACTTATAGTCCTATTTTCTTATGCTCTTCCTACTAAATGTTTGAGTTATCTCCTAGGTCATGTGGTTTCTCAATCCCTATTCAATCATATATCTCTTTCCAATTCATACCAACAATTACTTAATTATTATTTTTCCAATGACTCTTCTCTTACTTATATTAAGGTAAAGAATATTTTTACTCAATCCCTTGAGTACTTGGACCTTTTTTGTTAGGATTTTTTTGAATAATTAAATTGAAAAAGACTCAATGTTATGAACAATCCTTTCCCCTACCTCGCAATGGATTAAATAGTTGTGATGGAAGTGAATTGATCAAGGAAAAGTGTTCCTTTTTCAAGGAATACATATTTTTTCAAGCCCCACCCTTTATGCTTTGGAAACCCATAATTGATAGAGTAGATAAATAGATTAGTTGTTTGATTTCCAAGCCACTTTTTTTGGATAATAAATTTTCCATCAATTTTTTATAAGGTGTTGGTTAACATGCATGAATATTACTCTTCCTTTTGGTTGCCTTTTGTGTCACCAAAAAATGTATAGTTGACATTTTTATGCTCACTAGAGTCTCTCTTATGGACTTTGGCTTGATTTTTTCCTAGATTTAATGTTGTAATGTGGTCAACACATTCACATTAGGTCTTGGACCCTTGAGAATCATTAAGACTTATAGGATGTTGTGTAAGGGTGTTGTGAAGTGTTGCAACTCACTTTCACACTTTTCTAGGACCCTTTCATCATAATTCACTTAAATAACTCCTTTTTATCACTTACCAAGTCTGATTTCAAAGTGTTGTAAAGATTTGTAATAAACTCTCACACTTTTCTAGACTTTTCATCACTAATTCAACCCTTTCTCATGTTTAATTGTCCCCTTAATGCACTTTCCAACCATTCTTAAGTGTGTTTTAGAGTATATTCCAATTAAACAACATTTAATTCCCTTTAATTCCTGATAGCCACTTAAATTACTTAAGTGGGAATAAGTCATCAATAGGGGAAACTTAGTCCTATTTGGCACAAAAATCAAAATTATTTCAAATTTCTGGTGGGATTTCATTCTCTAACCCTTGAGGTCGACCTATGATGTGTTATTTTCAAGAAAATTAAGAAAATCAAGTATAAATATTGGTTTTTCTCCTCATTTTTGATCTCCTACAATCTCCTAATCTCTTGCACTCTCATAACTCATTAACCATTCAATCTCTCAAGCATTCAAGCAATCTAAGCATAATAAATTCATCCATTGGAGCACTTCATTGCATATCTTTAGATTTCTACATCAAGGGTTTGGTAAGTTTATGACATTGCATGTTATCTATTTATCATTCTCTTCTTATTTAATTTCATTATCTAGGGTTTGACCAAGGAAAACCCGTATACTCTAACCCTTAACCATTTTCCCCCTCTTTGCATGTGTGTTTGTAGACTTGTCAAAGAAATAGGTGTTGAAAAGTGGTCAACAAGTCATCAAAGCTATTCAATTCAACAAAGACCTAATTCAATATTGGAGACATCATTCATCCTATCAACAATTCATAAAAGCTATTTAAGTCAACAAAGACCTAATTCAAGCTTACAAACATCATTCAACCTATTTTCTGCAGAATCAAGAGTGGACACCTGTAGTTTCATTAGCTAGACATAGATGGATCCTGATTGGGACTGACTATTTCACTAGGTGGACTGTAGCCGTACCTTTGACAAATGCAACCGAGGAAGAAATTGTGAACTTCCTAGAAGAATTGGTACCCAAGTTTGGCCCACCAAATACAATTATCTCAGATAATTTCAGAGCTTTTCTTGGCTCCAAAATTAGCCAATTTTTACTAAAATATGGAGTCTTCCTAAAGACATCCTCCAACTACTATCCACAAGGAAATGGCCTTACCGAATCTACAAACAAGAATATTCTCCCGCTAATCAAGAGAATAGGTTCAAAACATCCAAGGGAGTGGCATAAACACCTCTGGATAGCACTATGGGTAGATCATATCATGCCCAAACAAATATTGAAAACATCTCCTTATGAGATAGTACATGGGAAGGAGGCGTCGTTGCCACTCTCTATGGAAATCCTTGCAATCCAATTACTCAAGTCTCCTGAAATCGAGAAAAATGGAGTGATGGAGGTGTGGTTGGTAGAATTACTTGAGGTTTAGGAGAAGCAAGAGCATGCTCTCAAGGAAATGAATAACCGCCAGGAGGTGGTAAAGAAATGGTTCAACAAGAAAATGTCTGACCAAGGTTTGCAATGTGGAGACCTGGTGCTCAAATTTAATGAGTGTGAAGCGAAGCTTAATCAACATGGAAAGTTTGATAGTATTTGGGAAGGACCATCCAAAATCACACAATGCAAGTAGCACAACTCGTTAGAGTTGGAAAAAATGGAGGATGAGGCCTTGGGTATTCCAGTTAACAGAATACACCTCAAGAAATTTAATTAATTTGACATTTGCAATAAGTGTGTAAATATGTATATATTTTCCTTACTTTGTTAGTTTTGGGTAATTCTTAGTGCTTTCTTAAAATCAACAACCACATTGATGCATGGAAATGAGATAAAATGAAGAAAGGAACCAGACTATAGGAAATATATGTATTGTATTGATTATAGATATATTTACATCTATATACATATTGATATAACGGATCCCATAGCCATGTTCCAAAAAATACACATGTTGTCACTGACAAGAATTGCAGAGAATATTTTAAATAAAAAAAGGAAGAGGGATCTTGTAGATGTCTCTTCAAGCATTCGAGGGTCTAGTAATGGCAGTAGGTGGCACAAAATGAGGAAACACTATCCTCTCAAAATTCTCATAACATTGCACCTCACAAAAGGGTTCAATGTTGTGCATCCTCATTAGGAAATGGCAGGCAACACAGACTTTGTGGCAATATTCCTCATGAGTTTCAAGCTCAAAGCCATGCAAAAAGGGCCTAGTCAACACAAATCCTCCTCCCTCAGTAAGTCAGCGCAAGTTGCAAGTAGATGGGATTCTAGGATCGATCTCAACAGCTCTCATAATATCCTCCAACCCCCTCAGGCAGTGTTTGGGAAATACCTTCTTTATCAACCTTAGAATCTTCCTCTTAGAAACTCCAATGTCTAATAGAGAAGCTACAAAGTGGGAACTGATACTAGTGTTCACTCTGTATTGGTCCTCATATTCTACATAGTCTCTACCTAGAACCCACTTTATGGCTTTCACATACAGAAGGTTCTTGATGCTAGTCATGCATTTCAGTCACCTACACCTAATTTTTCTTAAGAAGGAAGCTTGGGTCTTCTTGCACGCAAGCCTAATTGGTGTTTCCATGACTACCACTACTCTCGCTAAGTAATAAAGCTGCCAACTATATCCTAGGGCCAGTGGCTAAGAAATGCTAAGTGCAAATATGGATTACCAAAATTCCAAGGGGTCATTTCCATAGATAGGGAGAGGCTTCCCTAATTGAGCAAGGTATGTTTACATCAGAGGCAAATGGTATGAAAGAGCCCTAACAAGATGTGTTGTAGCATGTGAAATAATGAAGATAATCAAATGCAATTTCAATTTGTTCAAATTAAGCCTTTTTTTTAAAGGTAGAGAAGGAGCTAGTTGTCACCATAAGGAATGTTTTCATCCTATTTAAATCAAAGAAAATATCTTAAGGTGAAGTCATTGATTGGTGTGCCCTATTACAATCAAGTAATAATTAAATGCAAAAGCTCATGAAAAGATATGGCGCTACTATTTTGGCATCTTTTCCAAGAAAAATTAGAGCCACCGTATGTGAGGTCATGTCTCTTAATGTGTGGAATCCTTTGGCAAGTTGGTGGCCTCTTCGCATGCACGAAAGGGTTAGTGGTGAATGGCATAATCAATGTAAAAGATAGCGTGTACCCTTGCTAATCCGATATTTTTGAAAATCAAAAAGATAGATAGGAGCATCATGTGGAGAGAATTAATTGTGTAAGGTTGGAAAAGTGTGTAACCTCCTTAGTCATTTGCAAAGACAGAGAAAGGTTTTTAAAAGCTAAGTAGCATAATCCTTCGAAATACAAGTAAAATGGCTAAAATTGTAGAAAGCTCAACTCAGACTGACACCACTAATAGCATTGAGGAATGAAGGATGAAGAAACCTTGCATGAATATCTATGTCCAGGATTCCTATGCAACCCTAGGCTTTCTAGCTAAACCTTCATGGCCCTGCACTAAGCTGGCAGACCAGAAAATGTTAAACACAATTTCTCCTAGAAACCAAGCTTTGGTTTCAAAGGATTGGGATAATGTATGAGATCCAGAGTTATCTCAAAACCCCAAATTTTTAGAGAGAATGCATTCAAAAAGATGAAAAATATCGGTGATCCTTTTCCTGGCTAACTGTGGAATTGTGGTCTCCCTCAGTATATGGTTCCTTTGGTGCACTATTGTCTAGAGATTGTGGCTTTCTGTGCTAAAAGTTTCGACACCGATTTAGGAATTATAAGCGGCCATAATTTTATGGTGGTAACCAGTCATCAGGCTCTCCAGGATATGTTGTACATCCCTCTTAATTCTCTTGTAGGTGTTGAGTATTTTGATCTTTCTAGGCTATGAAATTACTGGAGGATGCTAAGAGTAGCGCAACAATTTTTCAATACTGAAACAGGTAAGCCACCAGATAACTTTGTCCCTCCTAGATTTCCTCTTAGTTTGGATACTTTTAACACAAGCATGGCTTCTATTTTCTATATGTTGGCATTGGTGTGTGGGTTGGATACAAATAAGTAAGTCTCAAATTTCTAGATGAGCATAGGCTTTATGCTAAAAAAGAATAAGGAGCCTCTAATGATAAACTTCGCGAAAGTCATTATGGAATGGATGTGCTGATAGCTGAAGGAAAGGAGTTTGAGCTTGGTTCCAAGTTCAGGTATTCTTGTTTCTTTGCCTACATGGTTTTAAATGAGAACCTAGATTATTTCCATCAATTTCTGCCCTTGGCGGTATTTGTCAAAAGTGGCGCTAGAAAGCTAGTTTCAACTTGGACTCCTATCCTCTAAAAAAAAATTGATTATTACACATTTTGAGATGCATTCCGAGCTCCGAATTTAAGAGATTTGGATTAAAAGGGAGGTAAGCAGTCTAGGTGCTTGACACAGAGTAAAATATCATGGATGAGAGGCCTTGTACTGCCTAGTGATTGGTTGTTTTCTTCATATTTTACAATTCTTTGCATGCAGGGTTTTGTCCGAGAGCCTTTCCGGCTCTTGCATTTTGTTTTAGATAGGGTGCTAGCCTTGGAGGTTTTCAGGAACTTGTGTAATATTGAAAATGATTACTAGGGAGGAAAGCATCTTATGTCATATCTGATGCTACTAATCATGTTTGGCTCTATAGCATTGGTCAAGAAGAAGAGTCTGAGGGTGAATAGTTTTGAAGTGTTGTATTCCAAGTTAGCCCACCTCAGATTGGTGATTATCTATGATACATGGCACTATAATCTAGTAGTTAATTTGGCAGAGGTAGGAATTAAGATCCCTCACCAACCTTGGTCATTTTGGGACCCTTGGAGAAATGCAGATGAGGGAAATGAGAAGTTATACATCAGCCTCGAGCACATTCCTTCTAGCTCAGGTCAACCACCTTGGCTGAATTTTTATCATATAGTGGCTAGGCCTAACCCGAACCATATAATAAATCAACTCCTCTACAAACAATTGGAAAGGATCAGTTGGAAGCCTAAAAAGATTAAAGATTTTTGGATTTATAGGAAAGAGATAAATAATAATAATAGGATCTTTTAGGAAGTGGACTTGGAAAACTATTTTGATGATGCTGGGTACTACAAGCATTCAGACAGTGATGATTCTCCTAGTCCTTCTGAGTCAAAGAGGTGTGGTGAGGTAGAAAGTGCAGCCCCAAAGCATGAAGAAGAAGTAGCCCAAAAGGCTCTAATGATTGAAGAAGGTCCTGTGCAAGGAGAGGCGGTCATTGGAAAATAATTGCAATGTGAGAGCTCTTCAAATGCATAGTTTTCAGAGCCAACTAGCTCCTCTAGATTGGGGAAGAAGAGGCCCGGCTCTATTAGGCACCATCAAAGGGTTATTTTGGACCTAGATGATTCCTCGATGGACAAGAGACTTTAGACAGAGGAGGCAGGAAGAGGAGGAGAAGAACAGTGTGAAGAGGTAGTTGTATCTGCTATAAATCTGCAGGAAACTCAGGTATATTTTTTCCCATCTTCTCTCTCTTCTATTTCTTTAGTTTCCTCCACGTCTACTTCTGTTGTGTCACTCACGTCAACTATTCCTCTCACTAGTCACCTGAGCTAGGTCAACATTGGTTCCCCTAGTTGTCCCTGTTCACCTCCTCCTATGTCTACTGCCCCTGAGGTGAAAGTAATGGCAACACATCCTATCCCATTGAGTTAGCAATTTGTATCTCCGATGCCTCAACATCAAGTGGCTACTTCCACGGCCTTGTTCCCTGCTATGTTTTCACCATCTCAGAGCAGTCAGTTTATCCCACTTTTTTCCCCAGTAACTATTACGAGGCCTAGAAAATCCACTAATACTTTAAGCACGCTATCATTCCCATTAGCAGTTTCTGAGAAGTTTCCTTTCGCTGGTTGATTAGGTATTTCACCCGAAGAGTATTTCTCATAGGTGGATGTTACCAAAAGTTCCCAAGCTAGCCAAATGCAAAAAAGAAGGGCGAAGAATGCAAACAAACTTGTGGAACCTCTTACGTAGACCGTTTTCAACGAAAGTAAAAATTCGTTGATGTTTGTGAATGTGACACGCAATGTCATCAAGTCGTTTAGAGAAATGTAGCTAAATGATTATTCTGTCAATGCTGTAGGACTTGATTTGCAATAGGCTTGTCCATAGGACAATGTAGAAATAATGGAAGAAACCCAAAGGGTGGTGACAACTAATTTCCTCAAACTCAACCACTAGATGAAGAATAAATATGAACAAATGAAAGACCAGAAAGGAAAGGTGGAGATTTGGTCAAATAAGCATAAGGCTCAGGATGTTGAAATAAATCAGTGATAGGATGAAAGGAATAACTTTGAGAGCAGTCACTAATCTTTAGGCTCTAAGTGCAAAGGTTGTTCCAGCCCTACACAGAGAAATTGAGCAATCCCAAGCGACCAAGGGGACCCTTCACGATGAATTGAAGCAAACGAGTGAAGGTTTGAAATAGCTTCGGTAGAGTACCGATGATGAGGTAAATGAAATGAACACTACATTGGAGTAGGAAACTGAAAAGAAAAAATAGACTGAGTTAGCCTTGAGGGAGAAGGAGGAAGGAAATACTACTCTAAGGAATCAGATTTCAGTATTGGAGGGAAGCATTATAGAGTTGAAAGCAAAATCAAGTAGCAAGGTTGCGGAGGTGGACCTTTTGAGATCCCAGCCTCCTACATCCCAAATGAACCCACTAGAAATAACCAAAGAACTGCATGCATCATACGAGGATAAGGTTAAGTCACTATGCCTTACCTTGCAACCCACTCTTAAATTTATGGCACATGTTACCAACTTATGCGGGGTGGTTGGTGACACAATGCAACGAGTGTAGGAAATGACTTCTGATAGAGTTTCAGAGGCTAGGAAATTATTGAGAAAATTGTATACAACTTCTGATGAGGCGTTGAGCAGTGTGGGGGTTGAAGACTAAGCAATGGCAGCCATGAGTGTGAGTATTCTCATTTCTATGCATGAAGCCATCCAGCATGTCGGTGAGTGCAGAGCAAGACTGACTCAAATTTGCTATGATATGCGGGCTAAATTTTCCCAACTAACTCTGCCAGGGCTTCCATTGCCCTTCTTGGTTGACCAAATAGTGGAAGGCATAGAACATATTACTAAGAGGATTGGGGAGAAAAAACAAGATTTATCTGTATTCCAGTCTATTGATCAACCACCATCTTCTGCCAATATTGAGAACACGGTGCATCAGTTGGGGGAGCTCTTCTTCCAGCTTGAGTCCAAGGTGAAAATATTAGGTGGATTGTCTTTTAAGCCAATTATTGATTTAAACATGGCACGTGAAAACTTGTGCACTCTCTTTGCACCTTTGGATGAAGTTTGGACATCCTTTCAAGCTTCCCTCTCCAAGTTGTGAGTGATTAGTCCATTGGAGGTTGGAGTAGTCTGTGAGGCCATGATCTTGAGATTCTCATTTTGTAGGTGAATGTCCCTATGATTCACCAAGCTATGAATATTTATTCATGCACTCCTCTCTTCCTTTGTGGTCCTTCTTTCCTTCGTAGCTTCACCTTTTGTTTTGATACCACTTGTAGCTTTCAGGCTACCCCCATGTGGTGTCCTATTGGAGCTTGCCTTCGCGATGCTTCTTTTTCCTTTTTTTGGGCTTTGATTGTTTGACATGTCGCCTCCATTTGTTTTATGTTCAAATGGGGCCCACACTACAGTTACCTTTTCCTAGAGCTTTCTGCGTGGCAATTATTTAGGTGTTCGTTGTTTTTGTTCGATGGTTGTTGCAACTGTTTCCATTTTTCTATAGTGTGCCCCTTCCTTTTGTTGCTGCATGGCCCATCTCTCCTTAGAATGTCCCTATTGGCATACCGCCTTTCCTTCTTTCTATTGGTGCCTACACTTAGGAATATTTCTCGTTAGGAACTTCACTAGAGCATATTTCTTGTTAGATCCTCTAGTTGGTAGGTTGGCTTATTTAAGCAACCCCTTCTTCATTTTGTGGTTGTTGTTAGATGGAAAAAAAATTCCTAGTGCTGAGAATTAGCCTCTATAGTGTTTGATATTAAATATGAATTTGTAGACTGTGCCATTCTATTTGGACTCTCTATTTTCAAGCATTTGATAGGAAATTAGATTGTGCTTAGCATAATATAGATCATGTTGCTAATTTTTTGTGTTAGCTTGTTTTTTATGGGTTATATTATCCAAATGGTTAGATGTTCTTATGTTTGTAGTGATGGGAATTTTCTATTTATTATATGCTAATTACTACCCAAGTCTTTGTTTTTGCAATGTGCTTACTTATCTCATTACTGATATGGTGCATCGCCTTAGATTAGATTTGTTTATTCTATGTTTGTCTTCTTTCCCTATTCTCCCCTCCCATTAAAAAATGAAGAGTCATTTTCAATAAAATCATGGAGCTCATTTAGCTATGTGCATAAGTCCCTCCAATAGCTAAGTTTCCCATAAGGTTGTTGCCTACAAAATTTTACATCAACACATACAAAAAAAGTTACACGTTATATGGTCGCACTATGTCTGAATTGTAATTGGTTTGATTTCAAAACTTGATTAAAGAAAAAATATTCAATAAAAAACCATCTAACCAAGTGGAAGCACTAGATATCAGAGTTACAAATCTAAATTTAAAAGAATTAGAATTTTATCCTTCCTAAAAAAAAAATAATGCATTATACGGTGATCATCACTTTTTTAAAATGTTGTTTTACAAAAAAAACTAGTTTTTGAGGGAGATGGAAAAAGAATTGCAATCTAATTCCATAGTTTTTGAAAAAAATATATTCAAAATCTACAAAAAAAATTTCAGGAAACTCTAGTTTGCATCATCTTTAAGTTCCTCATGGTTTAGCCGCTATAGGTGTCCAAAAGTGAAGATTTAGTTAAAAATAATAATTTTAGTGTCCAGTTTGGCCAAAAATTGTAAACCACTATTGTGGGATCACCCCTCGCCACAACATAAAAAATAACATTCCATGGACATTTTCATTCAACCTCCCATTGTGATAAATCTAGATGATGACATTGATATTGCAAAGATTGATAAACAAGTGCATGATGAGTTGAATACATTGTTTTCTTCTTCTATGAGCTTAACTAAAAAATATCCTAAAAAGAGTGTTGAACCTGGTGCTTACCCTAGTTTGGCACTTACTCTTGTCCCTCTAGCTATTTTTCCACCTTTTGTTTATACTAATCGAGATTTGGATTTAGATGACCTACTTTAGGTTGACTCGCATGTGCCTTACTAGTATTTTACATTTTCATGTTCTCTTTATGTGATTGCATGTGCATAATGTGATCCCTTGTGATGTTTCATTTGATGTGTCTCTCTCTCTTTGTGCATTCTTCTATATGTACCTTTCTTTCTTCTATATGTCATAATCATTTCATTTTTCTTGTGTTTTTCTTTTGGGGATGACACACGGCATCGAGACATTCACATCTCTTCCATGTTGACCCAAAATATTTTCCTTTTTTTCACTTGTTTTTTGTTTTGCTTTTGGGGATGGTGCAAGGCATTGAGACATTTATGCCTCTTCCATGTTGAATCAAAAGCTTTTTCTCTTTTTTTTTTCATTTGTCTTATGTTTTCCTTTTGGGGATGATGCAAGGTGTCGAGACATTTACATCTCTTCCATGTTGACTCGAAAGGGTTTTTCTTTATTTTCACTCTCTTTGTGAGATTCTTCCATTTCTATGAGTATTTGGGGAATGATGACAATTTTGAGCTCCTAAATAACATTTTAGCAAAGAAATATTGACCCCGAATCCATAGATCCCTTATGTATTTGTGGGGGAAACCCTTCTTCCCTATTTCATGATGCAGCTTATTTCATAAACATATTGTTGGAGACAAGAAACACTAAGAGGGAGGGGGTGAATCAGTGTTCTAGAAAAAGTAAATTTATTATTCCAATCTTTAACCCACTTAAAACATTCAACCAAAAGAAATATGCATGAACAAAAAGCAAACAACCACAACACCATAACACAAGGATTTTTATGTGGAAACCCTGTTAGGGGAAAAACTACAGTGGATGGCCAATCCATAATATGATCTGAGTACATACTCAAAAAGAAGATTACAATGTGGGAATGCACTTGCACTCAGGTGCACTGCCTAGAGCTCGCTGCTAAAAATAGAAAGGCACACTACCTTACAAAGATTTGGATTAGATCCAAAAGAATGAACTAAGAGAGTAGTATCTACAAATGCTTGATTACAGTTCTGGTTAGGCTCAATAGTCGATCTTCTATCCTTCTAACTGATTTTGCACTTTTTCTCTACTCTGCTCTAACTCTCATCACAAAATCTTTAATGCACAAGTGAAATTATGCATAATCGCTCAATCACCCTTATGATATTCACACACCAAAATGATATAATTGATCATTTATATATATTCATGACTAAGAATTTAATCACAACAAGTCAGCTTCAATAAAACTTAAAAATATTTACAACTGACAGCTCAAATCATGAATAATATTTAATGCACATCCACAATGGTCGGACACAACTTAGCTTAGACCCAAATAAAAATTCTCGAACATAGAAACATTTGAGTAAACACTCCATGAATATCTGTGACACGTTATATCAACTAGGTTGGTCACCAAACACTGATGAACAGAAAGACATCTGACTGGATCTCCAGACTTGCACACAAATTGATATGAGGCACTAAGAATTTTTGATAACACAAGACATATATTGATCAACCTCCCATGAGATCCACAACTCAAAATAAGAATAGAAAATTTGCATGTGAATCAATGAACACAAGATTGTTGGATGCTCTATTCTTCCTTAACTATCTTCAATCTGTCTGTCAGTTTGAGCAAATGATGATGTGTAGATCCAATCACCGGCTAGGGTTTCCATCAATGAAAACACCAGAAAACATTTGTAGTGTCTCTTGCCAACAATCTCCCCCTTTGGCATTGATGGAAACACTTAGTTAAAATTAACTAAGTGTTGGATCAATACCAACATGAATTACACTGCCACTTCAAAACTTCAAAAATAATCTTTGATCTCAGTTCATAAATGTAACTCCCCCTAAGATGAATATAAATTTTTCACTATACAACTCTCCCCCTTTGACATCAATGGAAAAACTAGGGAAATTGTAAAATCAAAATTTCAAATTGTACAAGCATTATCTTGTAACTTACACAAATTTGATAACATTTCCAAAATATTACTTCAACAAGCTTAAATTTGTGTCCAAAACCCTTTTGAGACTCTCCAAAATTGTTATGTGACCACAAACTAAATAAGATTGTGTTTATGCAAACTCAAGAATTATTGGGTCACTAGCTGCCATAGCATATTTGGATTCCTTTAATGCACTCACCATTATTTCAATCTTTGGACCAATTAGTCCTCTGAGCTCACATGCTCTTCCTACAATCTTGTCATTTTTATTCTTCAAGCTCCTTATTTTTTCAAGTAGAGATATTACTTGATCTTCTTGCTTACCAAAATCACTAGCTAATGGATCAAAAGCATCATAAATGGTAGCCAATTTTTTTTCAAGATCCTTTACCTTCTTCTCATTGTCTTCAATAAATTTGGACAAAACTAAACATGAATTATAGGCCTTTCCACTTTTAGATGGAGAACTTTGAATATTCTTCATATAGGTGGCTAAAAGACTTTTATCATTTGCAATCATTTCTTTCAACCTTTTTCCATTAAAATTTTTCTGCACTTTAACCATGGCTGATTTTTCAAGAGACTCAAAGTGAGTACTTATAGAATTTATGAGCTTCTTCAATTCACTGGAAGAGGAACCAAATGGATCATTAACATGAGTTGTCATAATTTTCTATAGAATTTTGGATGCAAAACCCAAAATTTCATTATCCTTGATGTGGGACTTCAAGAATTCTTCTCTGGCTTTTGCCTAGGCAAAAGATGCAACTTTCATTTTCTGAATTAGGGATAGGGTTGATAGATCCATCAGGCCTTCAACCAATTCAAGATCAAATTATTCCTTTTGTTCCACTAGAAATTTCTTCACTTCCTCAACAGTGTCTCTTGCTTCTACTAGAATTTCCTTAACTTGAACCTTTTCTTCTTCAACTTTTGGTTCTTCTTGATTACCTTTAGGAGCTTCAACTTCTTCATTTGGCATCTCCTTTCCTTTAGCTAATACAACCTTAGGAGCTTCAGTCTCCATAGGTACTTATGTATTATCCACATTAGTAGGAATCTGAATATCCTCAGTATCTACATTCACCTCCTCTTTTACCAGATCAGATACAACATATTCAACATTCACTTCTTCAACATTGATATTGTTCTTTAATAGAAATGTGTCCAGTATTTTCTTGGTTTCATCAACATCAACATTAGTTTCATTGATCATAAGTTTGTTCACCCTTGTTTTTCTTTTAGATTTCTTCTTGGCTTTGTTCAGGAGTGACTTCATCTTCTCAATAGACATTTCTAGACATAAGTCTACAAGAATTCTCTTTCTCATATGCTCTTCTTCTATCCTAGCACTTACTCTTGTCATCTCTAAAACCTCATATAGACTCGTAGGTAAACTAGACGTAATTTCAACAAGAACTTTATTGAAAATATTCAGATGTTTTATTGTTACCTCCTCAAGAATTCTTTGTCCCGATTCATCAAAAATTTCATACCATTTGCAGAGAGGCTTGAGGTTTCCATCCTTGAAAACAAAATTCTCAACTTCTTCAACTATTATGCCTGGTTTGTCAATTTTTTCCTTCTTCTTTTCCTTTTCTTCTTCACCAAAATATTTTCTCTTAGTTACCTTTGTAGCCTGAGTGTCGATAGCCTTTAATTATTTCACACCTTCATTTGACTCAATCTCCTCATCTTCTAAGATGGATTCATAGGTTCTTGTTCTCTTGTTCTTCTTCCTCTTACCAGAAGCCTTGTCTTGAGTTTTCATAGGAACTAGCTTGGCTGTAAGAGCGTCTAGGGATGGAAAAATCCTTGTTGATCTAGTATTGGCAGAGGATGCTGTCAAACTTGCAGATTCAATTCTTGTTGGATCTTTTCCTGCTTTAGCTTCATCTCTCATCCTTTTGGATTTTTTCAATGCTTCTACAGATATATGCAAACTTTCTGCAATGACTTCCTCTTCTTTTCTTACTCTTCTAACAAGCTTAGGCTTCTTCAGCTATTCATACACCTACATATCTTTTTCAGCATAGGTTCCAAACCTCTCTTTTGTCAGATCTAGAGGCTTGCTCAACAAATGTTTTCCATACGTCTCCAAGATGTTCTCCTCAACTTCATATCCCATAGGCATAATCCATGCAGTTCTAGGATTAGCGGCTTCCAATAGGCATTGATCAATATCTACCATGAACTAGATTGTATATTTGTACTTCTCTACAATTGAAGTAGGAATTTTTTCTCTTGCATGCATCATACTCTAAAAATTTTTGAAGTACCCCTAGAGGGTAGTTTTTCTAGTCTGACTATCACCAATTCCATACAATGTATCTCTTATTTGAATAGCTATAGGTTGCTTACTTTGCCAGTGAAATTTCACAACACCCAAAACCTCACTCATGAAATAAAAGAACAAACACAAAAGAAAATTGCCATATTTAAAAGAGTTCCTCGTCTTTCTTAATCTTACATAGATTCTCCATCAGTTGACTTCTAAGTAGCTCACACAAGTCATAATTTGCATTTTCTTTTACAATCTAATAGGCTCCATAAATGGCGATACCAAATACTAAATTATCCTGAATGGAGTGGTAGACCTTATAGCCAATGACCATCTATGAAAATTTCACATCCACTTCAACAATATCTTTGATTGTCATTTCCCTTCTATCAAATTTTCCATCTCTTGCATCAGTAACCATCTAATTCTTTATAGATTTCAAGATTGGAAGTCCACCAAAGGAATTTAGACTTGTGAAAGTGCTTATAGCCTCTTTCGTAATCTTAAAAGGTACATTCAACCACACAAACTCAGCAGGAACTCAACTCAAAATATATCACACCCATTTGCTTTCCTCAAATATGGGAAATTTAACAAACTATGTGAACTTCTTCTCTTCTAGGATTTTGTATTCTAGCTTAACAGTGAATTCCTTTGCAATTATATTGTTGGAATACAAATTCATCATTTGTGAGCTCCCTAACTCTTCAATATTAGCATGAATGTAAGCCCTAGTGTCTTCAGTATGCAAAACACTGTACGGTACAGATAAAAATGCACCTAGGGGCTCAGTCTCAATAGAGTTAAAAGGATGCAACTTGAACTTCAGAATGGGTCTATCCTTGACTTCAACTACCAATGGAGTGGCCATTTTTAAAAATTCATAAATTCATAGGTTTTTCCAATAAATACCTTTTTGTCAGATTGGAATTTGATTGTTGAATCTTGTCACAATTCAACAAATTTCACCCCAGAGCTCTCCAAACTTCTTTTCTCCAAAATGCAAAGTGACAAATAAAGGATAAAAATGACCTTTTATCATTCACACACCTAACCCTTTTTGTCATAATAAATGATTTTACCCTAACTCATCTGGTTACCTTATTTCCATGCACTGTGATAGATAATTCTTCAACGGATCTCCAGTACTACATAATACTTTCTCCAATTGGTTGAACAACATCTAAAAAGAATCTATGCACTTACTGGACTTATCCACATTTCTGTTTCGGTTACCAAGAGGGGGTTAAGATATTTTCTTGATAGCTCCCCTTAGGCCAAATGCCTAAAACTAATTCCCAGAGGAATTACATGAAGCAGATTCTGGTGTTGGCACATTTCCTTCAATATAGGGATTCTTCTTCACCCATTTCTTCTGCATTTTCCTCCTGATCACATCTATAGTGACTTTACCCTTTCCCTTAACATCCTGCTGCATGTTTTTTTTTACTGGACCTCTTCTACTCCAATAGAATCTAGCATTGTGGCCAAATTTGTTACAGTTGTAACACACACCATTTCTCTATCCAAACCTACTATTCCACTTTTTTTCCTTGATCTGTATTGGATAGCAATATGCCCAAGTCTATTGCATGCATAGCATCTGACATCTCTATGAAAGTTTTTCATCACATTTTTGCATTCATTTGACTTATGACCAAACTTATTACAATTAAATCACTGGCCTGAGAATGATGGTCCACTTGGATTCATCCTACTTCTACACTAAGAATCCATATGAAAAAAATTATTGCAATTAAAACAATAACCATTGAATCTTTGAGCATTTGGTTGTCTTACCAGATTCATTATAGCTTTATTCATCTGATTTCCTTGCCTAAATGTCCCTTGTTTGGATCTAGAACTTTCTCCTTCTTCATAGACAAGACCTCACTTGTCACCATCAGTCCTCTGACCTTTAATCAGTTAATCAAGCTTGGCTAGGCTATCTTTGAATTTCTCCTTGTACTCATTTTCAACAGTAAGTTCAATTTTGAGATCATCAAGTTTTGTTTCAAGCACTTCCTCATTTTTTTTAGATCGTTCCAATTCATTGTCCAATCGGTCTACATTCTTTAGATTTTTCTTTCAAGGATTGTGCAAGCTTTTCTTCATTCTTCCTTCTATCTTCAATCTCCTTGGTCATTCTCATCATGATAGATTCCATCTCACATTTCAGGCCATCATTTTCTTTGGAGAAATTTTCACATTCTTCAATTTTCTCCTTCAAGGCATGACTCAGTTTTTCATCTTCCGTGCTTCTATTCTTCTTCCTAAGTTGATCACATAATTCCTTTCTTTTCTCCCTTGATTCATTGATTTTGTCTTTCAATGACCTAATGAATTTCTCTGCATTCTCAATACTTTCTTGTAGATCTTGGTTCTCATATTTTGACTGGTCAAGATCATCCAAGGCCACCAAAATTTATTGTTGAAGACTACTTCTATCCATTGAAAACACTTTCCAAGATATCCCTAAGTTGTTAGACTTCTTTCAAGGAACTAGCTCTGATACCAATTGTTGGAGACAAGCAACACTGAGAGGGGGGGTGAATCAGTGTTCTACAAAAAATAAATTTATTATTCTAATCTTTAACCCACTTAAAACATTCAACCAAAATAAATATGCATGAACAAAAAGAAAACAACCACAACACCATAACACAAGGATTTTTACGTGGAAACCCTATTAGGGGAAAAGCCACGGTGGATGGCCTATCCACAATATGATCTGAGTATACTAGAAAAGTGGATTACAATGTGGGAATGCATTTGCATTCAGCCACACTTCCTAGAGCTCACTGCTCAAAATATAAAGGAACATTGCCTTACAAATATTTGGATTAGATCCAAAAGAATGAACTGAGAGAGTAGCATCTACAAATGCTTGATTATAGTTCTAGTTAGGCTTAGTAGTCGATCTTCTATCATTCTAACCGATTATGCACTTCTACTCTGGTCTGCTCTAACTTGCATCACAAAATATTTAATGCACAAGTGAAACTATGCATAATCTCTCAATCACCCTTCTAATATTTGCAACACACATCGACACACCTTATTCACACACCAAAATGGTATAATTGATCATTTATATATATACATGACTAAGAATTTAATTGCAACAAGTTGGCTTCAATAAAACTCAAAAGTATTTATAATTGACAACTCAAATCATGAATAATATTCAATGCACATCCACAATGGTTGGCCACAACTTAGCTCAGACCCAAATTAAAATACTCAAACAAAAAAACATTTTAGTAAACACTCCATGAATATCTGTGACATGTTATATATCAATTGGTTTGACCACCAAACATTGATGAACATAAATATATATTTGACCGGATCTATAGACTTGCACAAAAATTGATACGAGGCACTAAGATTTTTCATATAACACAATAAATATATTGATCAACCTCCCATGAGATCCACAACTCAAAATAACAACAAAAAATCTACATGTGAATTGATGAACACAAGACTTTCAGATGTTCTATTCTTCCTTGACTATCTTCAATTTGTCTACTGGTATAAGCAAATGATGATGTTTGGATCCAATCACCAACTAGGGTTGCCATCAATGACAACACCAGAAAATATTTGCATTGTCTCTTGCCAACACATATGGCTTGGCATAGGGTTTTCTGAGGAAAGCTCTCATGTCTTAGGGAAAAACATTGGCTACTTTAAAGTAATTGCTCACAACAACGTTGTAGCAACTACTTTAAAGTGGGGGCATACATTGACGACATATTTTGACATGTTTCATGGTGCAATTTTATTTTTTCTTCTGACATGTCCTTTTATTGGTGGTGTCATTGGGTTTAATGTCCTCCAAAAGTGTGATATTTCTAAGCATATGATCTCCCTTCATGGCATGATGTGAATGAGGCATCCCATAGGTGGTGATCTGATATACTTGACTTGTCCTCTCTTGGAGTCATTAGGCACAATGTTCCTTAAGAAGACCTTACATGAATAAAGAAAAATCTTGTTTAACAAAAACTTACATAAATGAAATTAAAAAACATCTACAAAAGCATTACATTGTGGTGCCTTATTGAAGTGTCAGTAGGATAACTTTGGTATGGTATGAGAGGCTAATATGATTCTCTCATTGGAATAACTCACCTATTGGATAGACTAAGATTCCACTACCCTAGAATGATCACTAACATATTTGGGACAACTCACCTAGTGGATAGACTAAGGTTCCACTACCCCAGAGTGAGAAGTGTATGTCACGGATAAATGACCCCATTCCACATTGTGCTGAAATAGTAGTGCTTGATCCTTTTGTTTTTCTTTATCTTTCTTGGCCTTTGACAAGGTATGATTACGTATGTTTGTTATTGCTACATACTTAAGTTTCCTGAATGTCTACTTTAGTGTGAGTTTGACATGGTGGCATCCTCTCACTAAAGTGAGGGAAACATGTAGTAAAGGAAAAAGTATCATTTTTTGTTACTTAATTTGGGAATAATTATCATTGAATTAACCTAATTTCTCCTAGGTCTAATGTTGTAAAGTGTTGTACACATTCACATTGATCTTGGGTCCCTTTTAATAAAATGTACTTAATTTGTACCTTATTAATGTGTTGTAAAGTGTTGTAACACACTTTCACATTTATCTAGGGTCTCCTTAATTAATTATGGTTAATTAGAGTTAATTATCCCCTTTAATTCAAAATTAAACCTTTCAAGGATCCATCCCAACACCCAACATTCTAATTGTAAAACATTTAATTGGGAAAAATGAAGCTCCTAGAAATTGGTGTTAGGGCCCATTTTCCCTAGGTGGTGAATGGGTCCTCCATCTATAGGACCCTCCTTTCTTTGCACAATTGGCATGGGTTTTTGATGTTTTTTCACCCCTCAAAGGCATGGTCCTAGAAACTTGTGCTAGGATCCATTCGCCCTAGATGGAGAATGGCTCCTCCCTTAATAAGTACCCTTGTTTTGAATTTAATTCTAGAGGGATTTTAATAATATTCATTTCAAGATCTACTGTCAGCTTGAATTAGTTGAATTTTGGGTTAATCTCTAGATTTAGTATAAATAAGGTGTTAATTCACACTATTGAACTCCTACCAAGTTTACAAGATGCCTAAGCATTCAATTTTTCAAGCATTAGAGCATTATAAGAGAATTTCAAAGACATTTCAAGGTAGATTATCAAAAGTTTATTGCATCAATTTAATATCATTCCATCATGTCTAAGGCATAGTGCATTCATAAATGTTGTTGAGCTAAGATAGTCAATGTAGCATTAAATATCTACTTGCAAGCATTGTTACACATCTTATTCAAGGATGGAGATCTACATTTTTCATGACCACTACATATGAGTTTGTAGATTTACATTCCAAGACAACATCCGAGGTATCATCAATTATATATTTCATGCTTCATGCTTCAATATCCTTATTTCATCATTTGGTTTAATTACCTACTGTGCCATAGAAAATTCAACCCTCTTTAGAAAAGAGAAAATTTCTTGCATAATTAGACCCACTTTTGAGTTCCTTCACATTATTTCCCTTCAAGAAGAAATTTATAGGCCTCTTTGACCTATTAATTTTGATCTAGAGGCCTGTTTCACATGTGAAATCACATAAAACCCAAAAAACAACATTTAATAACATCATACCCCAACAACCGACCTTCAAATAGTAGTAGTGGGACCCATTCGCCACCTTGGGTGAATGAGTCCCCTCTAGTGGGACCCATTCGCCAAGGGTGGAAAATGAGTCCCCTTTGAGGGAAAATTCAAAATCAAGCAAGAATTCAATCAATTTAAGTTTTGTTTATGGTGAATGTTGGCCTCTTAGGTCTAATTAACAGGAAAATAAGGTGTTATTTCTTATAAATACATATTTTAAGTCATTTTCAAAATCTTTTTCATCTCTTATGATCTCATTATAATTCTTCAAGAGTAATTCCAAAACAAAAGCATTCTACAACAAGTTTCATCATCAAAAGTTGAAGTTTTAGGACAGCAAACTAAGGTTTTTGTAGGTCTTGAAGCTCACTAATATTGTCAAGATCCAAAATTGCAAAGGGTTGATGATGGATGCCTATGGTGAATCATGAAGAAATCTAGGGTTAAGAGGTGAAACTAGCCACCATATCATGCCTAAGGACTTGGTTTCCTATTGATTCCATCTTCCATTTTCACTCTATCTTCAGATTAAGGTTTGCATTGTGTTTATTTAGCATTTGCATGTCATTTTATATCCATGTTTCATGTGTTGTAAGGTTTCTAGGGTAAATATATTGCATCATTTCAATCAATCTTGCATGTCTTGTTCTAGAGCAATAGAATAGGACCCTTCTTATGTTTAAGCCTTTCCTAGTCTTTAACACATCTAAGGCTAGTGTTTATGAAAAAATTTCTCTATTCAAGGTTTAATTACCTATCTAGGGGTTTTACCAAGGAAAACCCCCATTAGACCAACTCTTTTAAGCTATTTTGTAGGGATTTTCTGAGATATGGAACTAGGTCTCTGTCAAAATTTGTTGTGTAGGTGTTAAGGTACAGATCTGAGTTTTGAGTTTGCAAGAATCAGAAAATGGACTGATTCGCCATGCTTGGTGAATGAGTCCCACCTAAAGATGTATATTTGATTTAGATGTTGTTTCATATCCTCGTTTGTCAAAAAATAGTTTTTGTGCAAAAAAGTCCTGACCCGGGACTGATTCGCCCATGGTGGCGAATGAGTCCCAGTCAATCCAAGTTCAAATTTCATCAACTTTCTAGATTGTTCTCCAATCTTCTATAGCTTTCAAGGTGCACATATTTTGAGAAACAACTCTCTATTTGATTAAAATTTTCATTTTTATTCATTATTTTAGTCCTTTTGCAAACAACACTATGTTTTCAAACATTACATAAATCTTAACTTCTCCTTCATTTTTAGTCACATAGATTAATCCATTGTATTTAGTGAAGTCCATTTACATTAAACAACATTGTATACATCCTAATTTGAGTGATACATAAGCATTTTTTTCCCTCCCTCTCCTTTTAGGTAAAAAAGCCTAGAAGTGCAAGAGTAGTCCATAGGGTCGCTACAATCTGTGCTTCATTTTGGTGAACCTAACTTTTGAACATAATAACATTATGATTTACATCTAATTGAATCTTAGGTTTTCATTATTTCATGCTCTTGCATTTTTTTAGGATTCTTAAAAGAATTGCATTAGTGAAAGCATTATTTACTTTATTCCATTCCATTATCTTGCATCTTTGTATTTGCATCATATAGTGTTGAAATTTCATAGAAAACACAAAAAAAAAAAAAAACATTAAAAAATTCATCTCCTAGGACTCACTGGCCACCTAGGGCGAATCAATCCCTTTACAATTTTTCATTAACATTTCTATATTTTCATTTCATGCATTGCATCTTCTATTTTCTATTATTTCCTTTCTATTTTTGTTCAATTATTTTTGTTTTCCTTAGCATAAATTTTATTTCTTTTCATAGAATTTATGGATAGTATTAGGCTTTTACAACTTCCATTTTTAGTCATATTCCATAATCCTTTTAGATCAACTTACATTGAGGAAACTCTAGAAAATATTCAAAACCAATCACACACCACATCCACCGATCCAATTAAACACATGATTCAAATTTGAGAAACCATCTCATCCAAGCCACTTATTAGTGATGATGTCGACCAGTTATATGACACCCTTAAAAGTGTCATCTCACTCACTTCATCCTCTAATGCTTGTCATGAGATACCTAATACCCTTAGTTCTCAATCCCTCCTCAAACCTTTTTCTTGCGATGACTTTGATTTATTAGATAAATTCCTCTAAGACTTCATCTCAAATAAGTCATCCACTAAGGATTGTGGTCACCAACTTGATATAACCACCATTCCAACCTCTAATGATTTTATTGAACATCTTAAACTAGTTGACGGTCATTTACCCTTCACACCTTTTAATAGTGATGATTTGCATTTGTTAGATGAGTCTCTTAAGGACTTCATCTCATCCAACTCATCCACTATGGTTTGTCATGATACTTCTAAGATCAAGGATGCTAATGTTGTTCAACATAAACTTATCCTTTACCCACCCTCACATCTACTTCATCCCTCTAGTCATCCATGACACACTTTATACCCACCCAACGCTAATGTATCACAACAATCTAGTGATGATAATGTTGCTCATACACAAAACACATGAAATAAACCACAATTGCCACAACCAATTCCACCATCATTACCTTTACCTAATCCGCCTAGTGCTCCTTGCTATAACCCACCTACAAAGGAGTATGATCTTGTTGAACAATTACACAATACTCCTGCCAAAATCTCTCTTTGGGATTTACTTCAAACTTCACCTACTTACAACACCATTCGCCAAACCACTTTAAAAAAACTCATAATTTCTCTTGGAACCAATCTGAATGATGTGGAAACTCTTGTTCAAAAACATAGTCTTGATATTACATTCCATCAATATGAGCTCCCTCCTTTGCAGTTACAAAAACAACATGATGCCTTTATGATCATTATTCATTTCCATTGCACAGGTATTAAACGTACTCTCATAGATAATGGTTTTTCCCTTAATGTGTGTAGTGTGAGTCTCCTTGATTGCTTAAAAGTTGATAGATCACAAATAATACCTGATTTTGTTTCTATTCGAGGATTTTATAATACAACAAAGCTACTGCTTGTGATAATTACTTTAGCTATAATGGTTGGAGTGGTTACTTTGCAAAATCCTATCCATGTCATGCCTTACGACCTTTCATATAATCTCCTTTTAGGCTGACCATGGATTCATGAGATGAATGCAGTGCCTTCTACCCTTCACAGTATCATGAAGTATGTTTACAACAATCATATATATCAACTTGAAATAGACCCTGAGCCTGAAAGTTGCTTGCATCTTGAAAAAGGGGTTACAAGTCCTTTAAAAACATTGATTCCCACTTCTAACATTGATCCTCTTGAAATTGAACACAATGATATAGAATCGGCCTCTAAATTATTTGCTGATGATTGGGGATCCTTAGAATTCACACCATCATTCATGGGAAAATACATACTTACACAAAAGAAAGATGAGAAAGATGACCAACCAGCAATTATGTCCACTCAAAATTTTGAACAATTAACTCAAACATCTATCTCTTACAATATGGAAGAAAATTGAACATACACAACAAATTTTGATGAGATAGATTATCAATCCCAACGTACCCCGCATGGAATGGAAAGAATTTTCAGGAAAGGTTATAAATTTATCAAAAAAATAGGCTATATTGGAAAACGGTGTGGAAAACATGAACAAGGTATTTATGTCCCTACTGAACCTAATACGCAGGAAATGAAAACAATATTAGGATATTCTTTTTCTAAATTGACCAATGCTACCCAATGACAATCTTTAAACATTAATGTAACATGTCACCCACAACATAGACTCAAAATCAAACATCCTGATTTGTTGGATATAACCTTATCCCCTTCATTGATGTATGCCAACAACGATGAGGCTTTGAAACATTTCCTTTGCTTTAAATGTTATCATGTAAGAAGAAAGTGATATCATTGAAGACTTATCTGAATCTGAAAGTCCTAAATCTAATGCACTCCCTTTAGGTGATACAATTGATGTGCTTAGGGATATTCATAATATAGATAAAATTATTAAAATTGGGAAGTTCCTTGATGATGAAGAAAAAGAAGATACGACCACTTTACTTCATGATTTTCATGAAATGTTTGCTTGGAAATATTTTAATATACTAGGAATTGACCTAAAAATTGTGATGCATAACATTATCCTTGCTCCAAATGCTAAACCTCTCTATCAAAATATTTTTAAAATGCACCCTAACGTAGCCTTGTGTGTTAAATAAGAACTAGAGAAACTTATTGATGTAGGATTTATTAAACCTATTGATTATTCTCCTTGGATCTTAGACATTGTCATAGTTGCAAGACCCGGTAATAGTATTAGGATATGCACAAATTTTTGATTCTTGAATAAAACATCCTTAAAGATGATTTTCCACTTCCTAATATAGATATGATCATGGATTCAACTACTGGACATGCTTTACTATCATTCATGGATGAATTTTCTAGTTATAATCAAATCCAAGTATTAATCCTCAAGATCAATACAAAATTGCCTTTACAACTATTTGGGGTACATTTTGTTGGGTTGTGATGCCCTTCAATTTAAAGAATGTTGGTGCGACTTATCAACGTGAAATGACATTAATCTTCCATGATTATATTCAAAAAAATTTAAAATATTATGTCGATGTTATCCTCGCTAAATCATTAACATGACAAGACAATGTGAATGTCCTTCATAAAATCTTTAAATATATAAAACAATACAACATGCGATTAAATCCAAGAAAATGTGTCTTTGGTGTAGACAGTGGTAAACTTCTTAGGCTTTTCATATCTCACAGAGGCATTGAAGTGGACATAAAGAAAATTTATGCCATCGTTAAAATGCCCCCTCAGAATATTTCTTAGTTGCATACGTTACAAGGTCAAATTCAAGCTATTCATCATTTCGTTGCATCTTTAGCCGATCACACGATATCCTTCACATACTCCTTAAAAAGGGTGTCCCTTTTGATTGGGATGAGGATTGCAAATAGGATTTTGAGAGTCTAAAGTAATATTTAGCCACTCCACCTATTTTACAACCTGTAGTGTTGCATAGACCATTTATCTTGTACATCGCCGCATCTGCCCATGCTCTTGAAGCATCGTTGGCTCAACATGATGATCATGGTAATGAACACCCTATTTATTACATTATCTGCACCTTAATTGATTATGAAACATACTATTCAGCAATTGAAAAACAATGTTTGGCTCTTGTATTCACTACTAGTAAGTTGCGACATTATTTACTAACAATCGAAGTACAAGTTGTCACAAAAAATTTATGCTCTTAAATATCTTCTCAACAAAACTGATCTTTTAGGATGCTTAGCTAAGTGGGTGATGTTATTAACTGAGTTTGATCTTAAATTTGTTTCACCAAAAGCAATCAAAGGTCAAGCCTTAATTGATCACTTAGCTGATGCACCTTCTCCCTTTGCTTTCCCTACTAATGATTCCTTTCCTAATGATCATGTATTAACCATTGATATTAAACCATGGGAATTATTTTTTGATGGATCTAAGTGTTGAATAGGTTCCAGCGCTGGAGTAGTCCTAATTCCACCCGATGACAAACCTATTTCCTTATCCTATTGTTTAAATTTCCCATGTACAAATAATGTAGCTGAGTATGAGGCATTGATTGCAGGTTTCCAAGCTACTCTATCTCTTCATGTTAAACATATTAAGATCTTTGGTGATTCACAATTGGTCATAAAAAAAATCAATGGTTCATATCAAACTAAACATGACAAATTATCATGATACAAGGATCTCATACTGAATTTATTAGAAAAAATTGACTTGTTCACCATTGATAACATCCCATGCAAATATAATCATCACATGGATGGAATGGCGAGTGGAGCTTCTCTCATATCCCCACATGATCCTTCTACAAATTTCACATTTGTTATTCACCCCATATTAAAACCTTCCATCGATATTTCATTAGAAGATATTTTTGCAATAACTCAAACAACTTCATGTGAATGGTATGATACAATATACAACTACTTAAATGATGGTACCATTCCCGAACCTATCACCACAAATACTCAAAAGATCTTACATAAGCTTGCAACAAAATATGTCATTCTTGCCAACACGATGTATAGAAGATCTTTCAATGGTCTCCTATTATGTTGTCTTAAAGATTCTAAAATAACTTTAGCGCTCGAATAAGCTCATGCTGGTGCCTGTGGAGGTCATTTTGGAGGTTTTTTGTTAGGGAAAAAAACTTATTCGTATGGGTTATTACTAGAGACATATGGAAAAGGATTTTTTTTCCTATGTTAAATGATGCCACAAATGCCAAGAACATAGCAATTTGATTCACGCTCCTGCTATTGAGCTCTGTGCCAATGTTCCCATTTGGCCATTTTCAATATGAGGGTTAGATCTTATTGGAAAATTTTCCCCTCCTTCAGCTGGACATACATTTATCATAACTGCAACTAACTATTTCACAAAATGGGTAGAAGCTATCCCTCTTCATTCAACAACTGCTGAAGTAATTTGTCAATTCATATTAGAATACATAATTTCTCACTTTTAACTCCCTTCTACAATTGTTTCAAACAATGGAACACCATTTAAGAATAGTGAAGTTCAAAATTTTCTTGCAACATTTAACATTCAACATCGTTTCTCTAGAGCGTATTATCCACAATCCAATGGACAAGCTGAAAATACCAATAAACTTCTTGAATAGATCCTTAAGAAAACTATTCGCAGTAATCATAAAGACTGGCATACATAATTATCTTACGCGCTTTTGGATTATAGAAATAATTTTCAATCATCCATAGGAAATACCCCTTATAGCCTCGTATATGGTACTGATGTGATTATTCCCTTGGAGTTAGAAATTCCTACTTTGTGAGTTGCTCTATGAGACCTTTTTGACAATAACACTTATATAGAAAAACTATTACATCAACTTGAGATGCTTGATGAACAACAAATTAACACTCTCAAACATCTCCAAGCTCACATCAAACAATTACAATGCAAACACAACATTCATGTTATTCCTAGATTTTTTTCTAAGGGAATTTTTTTTTCTTATTGAAAATCAAAGAACTGTTAGTGCTGACAACGAAGACAAAGATAAGTTCAACCCTAATTGGTTGGGACCTTATGTAGTTGATACTAATTATGGGTCTAGTGCTTATCTTTTAACATAGCTTGATGGAACACCCCATAAAGAACCTATTAATGTCACACATTTGTGTTAGTATTATCTCTAATCTCCTTTGAATAGTATGAGTGCTATAGCAGTGTTGTTTAAAGTTATTTGATGTTATAACTTTCACATTGCTCTATTTTTGGAAACTAAATTCTTGTTTGTCTTGAACATTAAGGTAATTATTTGAGTTCATTTTATAATTACTTTAGGCTTCATACTATTCACCCTCTTGTTATGTTAAATTAAATCCTTATTGGTGTATTTAATTTAGCATATTTTTTTTCATTTATCACTATTGTATTAATGATAAAACTGAAATATGTTTTATAGTAGATCACACCATTCTTGTTAAATCATGAAGCAATTAATTAAATAATTTTTACCATAAGTTATTTAATTAATCACATAGAATTTAAAATTTGCATCCCAAAAGATACATCATCATATTATCACGATGCATGTCTATATATATATCAAAGTTTTATATACATCTCAGAATCATATATAATATCAAAATTGTCTGTGAGAACTAGACCCCTTGGGATCTAGCGCTAGCGATCTAGTCCGTGGACATTGTGAGATGGTCATGTGCGACCATGATCATGAACTACCGAGTCTTAGTGCATACTCCATATCTTGTACTCATCCAACAGCTATAAGTCACTCATCTACCATCTAGTCCCTCTCTGCTCATGTCTATGCTAGCTCTGCCTATAGTCTCTCTACCTCTATCAAGGTCTGTGTTGACTATAGTGCACTCTTAGCCTGACAGAGTCACCTCCTTATACTCTTGTATGATGCTCGTAACCTCATGAATGGTCTAAGTGACTCTAGCTCCTCCTCCACAATTAGTTGGGGCAAGTAGTCAGGATCTATCTCATCCTCCTCAACGAATGTTGGCACTATGTGGCTATCTAACGATGGAACTCTTGATAGTCTCTCATCACTCCTACAAGATAGAATGTCATCACTAAAGGAAATGCATCAAATAAAATGTCATCACCTATGTCTCTAGACAGATGAGGAATTTCAACCTCCTCATCTCTGGGGGGCATGGAGGATGTGCTATCCTCTCTCTGAGTATGCGTATTGATGTATGCTATAGCTACTGCTTATGATCTGATCCTGTAAGTATGTGAGGACTCTCCATGCTCTTACCGATACCCAATAGTTGCCTCATCATCCTCACTCAAGGGTGGCTCCTCCTTATCCTCCTCTCCACAATCCTAGTCTTCATAATCAAGATGGGCCTTAGACTAGTACTCCTCATCGATAATATCTAAAAAAATATTTGTTGGCATGTACTATACCTCCTCTACTCTCTCCTTTAGCTCATCACCCTCATCTATTGCTAGCTCTGCATCAATTAGAGAAAAATCCATGGGGAACATAGGAGCTAGTCGTACATATGACCACCACTCCTCGTGCTCATCTATGCTACCAACATCATCAATGTCAGAGACTGGTGGCCAGTCATGATTTGAATCATTGGAATAACTCTCTCATACATGATCTATGGTCAGCCGAATAGTGTTACCTGGCCTTTAGGAACTCCACATTGATCATCTAATGAAGGGGAATGCCCTCGGTGGTGTCTACACCTATCCAAACTATTGCATGAATCACCCATAATAGATGGTCATATGACGTAATCATGCCTCCCTGCTAGATACCTATCCATCTGCATCCTTTCTAATTGCCCAGTGGGATCTGGCCACTCTTGAGTGAGTAGATAGGGCCTCCATAAGACCTCATCCTCCTCCAGCCCATTGAATCTCATCCTCCAAAAGTATAGATCACCATACTGCCATAATCATCGCAAAGGATAGATGAATGCTCATGGGTATCCTCCAGCTATAGTACAAGGGTATCCAACAGGCCTAGTACATGTGATATGCTCAAGGCACCACACTTGTAGAAGTGTACAATGGACCATACTATCGATATCTTAAAATACAAACCAACCAAGATCATAATACAAATTTGCTAGAATGTAGCGGCCCTAGGCATGGATTTTCCTCTACTTGTACATCCCTCATTCAGGTGTACCAATCCCCCATCCAAGTGTGCCACTCATCCATCTAGATTAAGAACTAGTGCCACTATGTGCATCATAATTTTTCTAACTAAAGGAGCTCATGAGTACAATAGCATTGGAAGCTTGATCCACACTCTAACCCTCTCATCATGTACAAGTCCATCCAAGAAATACTGCATATCTCTCTTCTTCTCCCTGAATGATTGATCCCCTAGAAAATACACTCATGCTCCCCAAATAGGCACTTAGAGAATATGGTGTACATCCTTGAGTGTGATGGTCATTTCCCTGGTGGGAAGATGAAAGGTATAGGTATCTACATCCCAATGCTTGCACAGATCCATCAACATGGCATCATGGTATCTCATAGGTGGCATCAAATATTCCCAATAGATATCCACTAACTATAAATGCTCCACCTCTACCACTGATAGCGTTATCGTATGATCTCTCAAAAATTTCAACGTTCTTGCCCCCATCTGTTGTCGCGGCTAGGTAGGAACCTATCAAAATCATCACAAAATGCTCTAAATTTCATCTAATATCTTCAATTTTCATAATTCTCATCATGAAAGTGTGCTAAAGCTGCTCTAGTGTGCTTCTCTAATGGACCTAGACATTTTAAAACCCTTTTGACATTTCACAAAGAAATAGTGACACTTCATAAAGAAACGAGACACTTTGCAAAGAAACGAGGCACTTTGTGAACAAAAGGGACACTTTTGAAAAAATGGGGACACTTTTCAAAAAAAATTCCAAGAACCCTAAATTAACCTATCCATGCAAAAAAATCATTAAATCATCATAAAATCATAAGGCGAACATTATAGAATTGACTCACCTCATGATACAGATCACTGCGTGCCACCTGCTCATGAAGATCATCCAGCTACGAAGGTGTGTAATCCCATCTGCTTGGAATATTCTTCTCTCACTCATTTCTTTCAAGTTGCACGAAGGTAAAATGAATAGTAAGTGACAAGTTACTTTCTTCTTCTTTTCATCACTTTTCATCTCTTTTTACTTTTACCCATCCCTATACGGTTACCATCTTTTCCAAAACTTATAATGTAGATATTCTTCAAATCAACATAATAGGCGCTAGGGTAATCTATTTTTGATGTCATTTGATGTGTTGGAATTGTGATTCCGCACCTGACATCATCATTTATCTATCGCTATGTGGCATGGTACTTGGAAATGCCCTACGATATGATTTTTTTTTTAGTTGGCTAGATTGCTACTTTGATTCAACCTCCATAAAGCAAGTGGAATCAAGGGGGGGCATACATATACCCTTGAATTGGATTTCTAAGAGTTAGATAAAATTATTTTTGAGCAATTAACAAATGTGTGTTGCAGGATGCAATTCCTAATGATGTGGTTGTGTAGATAACTACATTGGGGGATTTATTCTGCCGTCCTTTTTGAATATTTATCCTTTTATGTAGCAAGGTGCATTGTTTAGAGTCCTTTAGCTTACATATGCACATAGAGTCATATGGGCACTAAAGTGGGGGCTAAATGTGTGGTAGAAAGCTAGACACTCTTGAATTAAACCCACTTTTGAGTCCCTTCACATCGTTTCCCTTCAAGATGACATTTATAGGCGCCTTTGACCTATTAATTTTGATCTAGAGGCATGTTTCACATGTGAAATCACATAAAACATGACAAACAACATTTAATAACATCATACCCTGATAACCCACCTTCAAACAATAGAAGTGGGACCCATTCGCCACCTTGGGCAAATGAGTCCCTTTTGGTGGGACCCATTCACCAAGGGTGGTAAATGAGTCCCCTTTGAGGGAAAATTCAAAATTGAGTGGGAATTTAATCAATTTAACTTTTGTTTTTGGTGAATGTTGGCCTCTTAGGTCTAATTAATGGGAAAATAAGGTGTTATTGCTTATAAATACATATTTTAAGTCATTTTACATAATATTTTTCATCTCTTATGATCTCATTATCTTTCTTCAAGAGTAATTCCAGAAGTAAAGCATTCTACAACACATTTCATCATCAAAATTTGAAGTTTTAGGATAGCAAACTAGGGTTTTAGCAAGTCTTGAAGCTCACTAATCTTATCATAATCCAACATTGCAAAGGGTTGATTATGGATGCCTATGGTGAATCATGAAGAAATCTAGGGTGAAGAGGTACAACTAGCCACCAAATCATGCCTACGGACCTATTTTCCTATTGATTCCATCTTCCATTTTCACTCTATCTTCAAATTAAGGTTTGCATTATGTTTATTTAGCATTTGCATGCCATTTTATATCCATGTTTCATGTTTTGTAAGGTTTCTTGGGTAGATATCTTGTAGCATTTCAATCAATCTTGCATGTCTTGTTCTAGAGCATGCCTTTCCTAGTCTTTAACACATCTAAGGGTAGGGTTTATGAAAATTTTCCTCTATTCAAGGTTTAATTACCTATCTAGGGGTTTGACCAAGGAAAATCCAAGATTAGACCAACTCTTTTAAGCTACTTTGCAGGGATTTTCTAAGACCTAGAACTGGGTCTCTGCCAGAATTTGTTGTGCAGGTGTCAAGGTACAGATCTAAGTCTTGAGTTTGCAAGAATCAGAAAATGGACTAAATCAGCATTCTTGGGAAATTAGTCCCACCTAAACATGAAAATTTGAGTTATATTTTGTTTCAGATCCCCAACTGTTAGAAAATAGGTTTTGTACAAAAAAGTCCTGACCTGAGACTAATTCACCCAAGGGGGCGAATGAGTCCCAGTCTGCCCAATTTTAAATTTCATTAACTTTCTAGATTATTCTCCCATCCTCTATATATTTCAAGGTGCACATATTTTGAGAAAAAAATTGTCTGTTTGATTAAAAGTTGCATTTTTGTTCACTATTTTAGTCTTTTGGCGAACAACACTATGTTTTCAAACATTGGATAAATCTTAACTTTTCCTTCATTTTTAGTTGCATAGATTAATCCATTGTATTTGGTTAAATCCATTTACCTTAAAAAACATTTCACACATCCTAATTTGAGTGATACATATGCATTTTTGGCCCTATCTCTCTCCTTTTAGGTGAAAAACCGTAGAAGTGCAAGAGTAGTCCATAGGGACCCAAAATCCTATGTTTCACCTACAAGGGGTTTGACTTAGGCCAACCCCTATTCACTAACAATTAAATTTTTTTTTTTCCTCTTGAGTGTATGTTTGCAGATTTATAGGTTGAAGATCAAGTGGAGGATAAGTTTAGAGAAAGATTGTCAAAGTTTTCAAGTTGCAAGATTGACCTTTATAGTGCAAGAACAAAGAATTGAAGCTACACAATTTATTACAGGTTTTTGGGATCCGACAACTAGGGATCTGAGAGTGTAGATATCAAGGAAAATAACCTAGATCTCATTTTAAGAAACACTAATAGGGACCCATTCACCACTAAAGTCGAATGATTTGTTTGTTCCCTAAAAAAAATACTTCTTGCAGCAATGTACACATCATTTTAAGCTCTAAAAACCTTCCTCATAGTTTCTATAATAGTTAGGGTTAGCTTCTATAGTGTCAAAACATTGGTCCTTTGACATTTTCACACTTATTTGGGTCATTCTTGTGGATTTTGGCTTAATTTTTCCTTGATTTAGTGTTGTAATGTGGATGAAACATTCACATTAGATTTTTGGCCCTTGTGAACTAATGGAATTTAATTGTACCTTGCTAAACTATTGTGAAGTGTTGTAACACACTTTCACACTTCTCTAGGATTTTATGAATTAACTAAGCATAATAAACATAATTTTAATCATAATCAAAATCTTGCCTTGTTTGAAGTGTTGTAAAGTGTTGTAACATGTTTTCACACTTCTCTAGGCTTGTCATTAATAATTGGGATTTATTATGCTTTAATTGGCCCCATTTTGCATCCAAAAGCCTCATTTAAAGGATAATCCTGACACCAATCAGTAACCAATCATAATTCAGGCGTTTCTGGCTTGTGTGGCCTAGATTTACTGATATGGGACTCATTCGCCACCTTGGGTGAATGATTCCCACCTAGATTTTTGGGTCCCAAACCTATTTTTACACCTTTCTAAGCACTTTTGATTTTTGGTCCCATACATTATGTCAGATGGGACTCATTCACCACCTTGGGTGAATGAGTCCCCTCAGACCAAATTTCAAATTTAATTCAAATTTTTAGTGGGATTTTATTCTCCTAGATCTGATGTTGGCTTGTAGAGTTTTAATTTCAAGAATTCTTGCATAATTAAGTATAAATACAAGGTCCTTTGACTCACTTTATTAGCCAAGAACCTAAGAATTTTGTGAGAACATTCTTAATAGCAAGTTGAGTTCACAAGAGCATTCAAGTGTCTTGAAGAGAATTCAAGGACATTCAAGAGCCAAATTCTTCATCAATTGTTGTAGCAATTCAAGATCCATCATCATGACAAGTTTCTAATTTCATTATTTCATGTTTCATGTTTTATTATCTTATTTCATCATTTGGTTTAATTACCTAAAAGGGGTTTGACCAAGGAAAACCCTTATTTCCTAACAATCAACAAGTTTTTCCCTCTTTAATGTGTGATTGAAAGTTTGTATATTGAAGAAAAGTGAATTTGAAGCCTTCAAAGGCACCAAAATGACAAGGTTGCAAATGTTGTCATGAAAAGTTGTCAAGAATCATGGAAACTCAGATCTAGGGAAAAATATCCATCCAATTTGCATGAAATATGTAGGAAAGTACTTATTTTATCCATCATCAGAGGCTTGTAAATTTTCAGTTCAAGATTCTACTTCTAGGACACTTCGTGACAAAATAGGACTGATCCCCTAGTTGTCACAAATGAGTCCCACTGTATGAGTTTTTCAGAGATCTTTGCAGATTTGGATACCCATTTGGCTAAAACTTGATCTTGTGTAGAGACCCAGATAGGGGATTGATTTTCCTAGAATGGGGAATGAGTCCCACTAGGCAAAAAAAAATAAGGTTTTTAGGATTTCAGAGCTCTATTCCATCTCCAGCAAGTTTCCAAGTGCACACTTTCTATTTTATAGTTTTCTGTTATGTTTTGCTTGCATTTTCAAGTCAATTAGAGAAGCATTTTATCAAACTAGGTTTTACATTTCATCTTGCATGTCATTATCTTTTCCAAGTTTAAACCTAGTGGTGAACCCCTCTTGTAATCTTAAATCATACCATTGGATACCCTATTATTAGATCTCTTGCCTCTATTCCACTCTTGGGGTGAGATCTCTACGAGGGTATGTGCAAGATCATGATGGGAAAAAAAGTGGCGATATGATGGGTATGTGGCTGATGACATTTTTTACCCAAAATTGATGAAATGAAAAGGGTTTTTAAAGGATATTCTCAGCTTTCCACCAACATAAAATATGCTTTACTTCAAATTTAAAACTAATTATTATTCATTTTCTATTTGAATTATGACTAAAGTCTTGATTGATAGGCTGATTGAAAAACATATATAACTTTCAAATGGTATCACATTTTTTGAATCCAAAACATGCATCACAATCTATGCTTTGCATACTATAGGATTTAAAAAAAATAAGAATTTCATGAATTTTTTACAAAGTTAAGGTGGTCAGACATACCAGTTTTTATATTTTTAAAAAATTGTAATAAAAAAATCATAATTAATTATTTACTTGGAATAAAATTACAAAAAGATATGCATCGCATAGAAACATGAGTCCTCCACTTATATCTAAAATCTTATAAAAAAATACTATCATTTTGTTGTGGTTAGGGTGGTCAGACAGAAACGTACTTCTTATTTTTTCCTTGAAATTTAAGTGCTACTACATTGAAATTTTAAATTTTCACCAAATAGATTTTTTTTAAATAAACCTAATAGTTTAGAAACTAAATTCAATTTTCTAGAGATTCTATTCTTACATATTTTTGAAATGATATATATAAATTTTTCAAATTTTTACATCAAGTTGCCTAACTCTGATTTTTCTGAATTTTTTGCTACTTAAGGGCATTTTTTTTCCATGATGACCCTGCACATGCCCAGGGTCATTCTTGAATGTGAAGTATAGAATATTGTTGCCCCAAGTCATAAATCCTTGTGGAGATAAAATTCTATCTGGGTATGTGTAGGATCATCATGGAAAAAACAGGCCCTTAAGTGGCAAAAAATTTAGAGTTAGGCAACTTGACATAAAAAATTGAATAAGTTATCTATATTATTTCAAAAATATGTACAAGAATAGAATTTATAGCAAATTGAATGTAGTTTCTAAACTACTAGGTTTGTTTAAAAAAAAAATCTATTTGGTGAAATTTTGAAATTTCAATGTAGTGGTAGTTAAATTTCAAGGAGAAAATAAGAAGTAGGTGTTTGTTTGACCACCCTAACCACAATAAAAAGATAATATGTTTTTATAAGGTTTTATATATAAGTAGAGGACTCATGCCCCGATGTGATGCATATTTTTTTGTAATTTTTTTCCAAGTATATAATTAATTATGAATTTTTTATTACAACGTTTTAAAAAATATAAAAACTTGTGTTTGACCACTTTAACTTGGTTAAAAATTTAGGAAATTCAATTTTTCTTTTTGTAATCCTATATTATCTGAAACATAGAATGTGACACATGTTTTGGATTCAAAAAATGTGATACCGTTTGAAAGCTATAGATATTTTTCAATCAGCCTATCAATCAAGACTTTACTCGTAATTTGAATAGAAATGAATAATAATTACTTATTAAATTACTTTAGTGGAAAGCTGAGAATATCCTTTAAAAACCCTTTTTGTTTCATCAATTTTGTGTAAAAAAATAGTCTTCAGCCACATACCCATCATATTTCCACTTTTTTTCCCATCATGATCCTACACATACCCATCTTACATTTTGGTGAACCTGCATTTAGAATACCTTATTTTCTTATTTGGAGTCCATCATCATCCTATAACTAGCTTGCATTAGTTAATTTGCATTCTAGGGTTTCAAAATTTTGCATTAGTGAAAGTGCATATAGATTGCATTTTTTCATCTCAAATCATTGAAAAACATCTAAAAACTAAACTTGCACTTAGGTTACACATCATACAACATAAAAAACATGAAAATCTATTGAAAATTCCTAAAATTTTTGAAAAAAATCCCTACTGGGACTCTTGACTACCTTGGATGAATCAGTCCTAGAACATATCTGAAACAACCTTTAACTACACTGAGAACCTTGTTTTCAAGTTTTTTTTTGTTGCCATTGGTTATTTTCTTCATTGGGTTGACCTTTTGTTACATGCATTTCACTAAATCTAGCTTAAATTAGTCCATTTCATGCATTGCTTCATTCCAAATTTGCATTTGCAACATTTCAATTTCAGATCATTACATAATGTAACTAGTAAATTACCTTACTTGAAAACTAAAATTTACATTTCAGGTTAAGTCTTTAGATTACATTTTGAGTTTGCATTAATTATTGTTAAAAAATGTTAGCTTTGGTCTTTTCCAAGTATTCAAAGAAAAAGTTAGTTAATAAACATGTTAGTCATTCATTCAATGCATTCCCTAGTTATGAGAATCTTGTAAGGAGAAAAAGTGGACATGTTCACACTTTCCTTAAACCTACACCCACTTTTACCTATCCTATTGTGAGGATGATGTGATAGAAGAAGATATAAGCCTAGACATTCAAGATGATCATAATTTTTCTTCTCCCAATACCTCTCCTTTTCTTGACGAAGGTATCTTGGTGAAAGAAGATGCAATTGTTGAGAATCATGAAGGTCTTGTTTTCTCTTCTCCTCATTCCCCTTGCGAAGATAGTATAACAATAGAAGATGAAATCATTTCCACCACCTTACTTAATTTACATTCCTCACCCAACATTTTTCCTACTTGTGACAATGCTACAATCATGAATGACCATGAAAATGGTGTTTGTGAGGAAGAAATGTTGATGTTAGGAGATCTCATAATTGAGATCTTTGACAATCTTACTTCTCCCACTTGGGAAGATAGTATAGGGCATAAGGGTGTAATTATAAATTATCATGATAATCACACTAACACTTCTCCTGATATCCTTCATAGTAATGAAGATGATAGTTTGGTGTTAGAATATATACTTGAAAGTCATGAAAATATCATTTCTCCCTTTCTTAATGCTCCTACCATATGGGCAGATCTATTTGGAAATCATGAAAATCAGAGTGGTCCTTATTTTGATGCCTCCCCTAATTGCAATGAAGCTTCTTTACAAAATCTAACCATGGATGAACATATTACAAGCTCTCCTACTAGGGTAGCTAATATGGCACAAGAAAATGAGACCTTAGAGAAAAATGACAAACAAATAGAGCCTTCCCCTAATATCCCCACTATTGATAAACAAGACAATTCAACCATTGATCATTCCCCTACTTGAAATGAAGTCATTTCCAAAGAAACAACCTCTAAATGTCAAGAACATTTGGTTTGTAGTTCTCCTAACAACTCCCATCTTAGGGAGAATATCATGGTGTGAGAAAATGACAACAATAATAAGGTGGCTTCCTTAGGTGATGATAAAAAGGTGATTATAGATTTCTCTTTATTAGAAATACATCAAACCAAGATCACTGAGGTTATGAATATGCAAGTGTCTATTAGATCCTCTTTGATTAATGGACCTCCTAAATATATTGTGGGACATCCTAAGAATCCTCTAATCCTTTACCCACCTTCACACAAACCTCAAACTTACAAAAAAACCAAACTTATCCTTTACCCACCTTCACACAAGCAACAAGCTCAAAAAAAACTTGAACTTATCCTTTACCCACCTAAGCATAATGTATCGTAGTAGTCGAGTCATGATACCATTCCTCACACATATAACACTAGGAACAATCTACAACCAATACAAACACCTTCAACATCCCTCTCATTGCCTAATCCTATCCTACCTAACCCTATCTTACTAGGTCCTCCTCGTGGAGAGGAGCATGATCTTGTTGAACAACTTGAACCATCAATTATATATGGAATACAAAAATAAAATCTAAATGAATGTTTCACTAATGCAATTTGAGAAACCCTAGAATGCAAAAACAAAAAAATAACCTAATTGAATGTTGATGCAAGTGTAATCTAGGATTCGAGATGAAAATGAAATCATAAATGTAAATCGTTCAAAATGCAAGTTCACCAAAATGAACCATCAATTATTGGTACCCCATAAGACTCTAGGTCTTCTAGGGTTTTGCACCTAAAAGGAGAGAGGTAGGCCAAAAATGCTAACTAGGTTCCTTCAAATTATGCAATGTAGGATGTTATTGTGCCTAAATGAAAATATTGAAATTCAATTAAGTAATCTAAATGACTGATTTTGTATACAAAACTTAAAATTTATAGTATGTTGGAAAACACAATGGGATATGTAAACAATTAGTTATGAATGAATAAATGCAAAAAAAAATAAAAAATGAGATGAATTAGTGTGCACCTAGAGGTCTGATGAATATTTTGGAATGTTCTGGATGCTATCTAGAAATACAAAAATTCACCATTGGGACTCATTCGCCTATGGTGGGGAATCACTCCCGCTTCTAATGAAAACTATTGGGAACATATTTCTGAGTGTTGGGATCCAAAATCTAACAAAACTTAGATTTCTAGCCTTAAGATGGGACTCATTTGCCATTGGTGGTGAATTAGTCCTCTCCCAAAATTTTGAGAAATTAGGAGACAACTCTACAACACAAGATCTGAGGATGTCTACTTGTTAGGTTTTCAAAGTCAATTTTGGAGGAAAAAGACATAATACCTTCTCCAAGCTTAAAATATGGTTGATTTGACTTGAAACGCCCTGTTCACTTGTTGACCACTTTTCAACATCTGAATACTTGTTAAATCTATACACAAAAGTCTACAAACACACATGCAAGAGGGGAAAAATGGTTGAGGGTTAGCAAATAGGGGTTTGTGGTTGTCAAACCCCACTTTGGTAATCAAACCCTTAATGGAATAAAGAAATGAAAGAGAATGATAAAAAAATAAAATGCAAATGCTATCAACTTACCATACCCTTGTTGAATAAAATCTAAAGATATGTCAATGGATGCTTCAAAATACTTGATGAATGCTTGATTGGATGTTGTAAAGTGATTTAATGCTTGAGTGAATGAAAATATTGCTTGGATGTGATTTGTAATTGTAGGAGATGTAAAATGAGGTGAAAATCACTTATTTATACAATATTGTGCCTTAGCAACCCATTGATACCTCATCACAGGCTGACATCAAGTGATTTTGAATAAAAACCCAAAAGGAAATTTAAAATATTTTGAATTTGGAGCCAAGGGGGACTCATTGGCCACCCATGGTGAATAGGTCCCACCTAGGACCTAAAAATGGGTGTCAGGAATTAAGTCACATTTAATGTTATTTGTCAGGTTTACATTCAAAAATACACTTAATTAAATCTTATAAGGGCATAAAGTGGTCAAATAAGGTATAAGAAAGGTGTAAATAGTGAAATTATGCCTAGAAAAGCATGAAATCCTATTACAAGACTTTACAACAATTCAAAATAGGACTTATTTAGTGATGAAAAGGTGATTTTTAAGTGAATTATAATGAATAGAGTCTAGAAAAGTGTAGAAATGTTTTACAACACTTCACAACACCTTCACAAGACATCAATATTTAAATTTTAGTACATAAATATGCATTCTCAAGCCATATTACAATAGAAAATCAAATTAAAATAGACCAAACATCATGAAATGAGACCTAAAAGGACATGAAAATGACAAGGGGTCATTTTTATATGACACATTTAGCCCCCACTTTAGTGAGAAGATGAACCTGGTTCAAACTCACACTAAAGTAGCCATGCACACTGAGAGGAGGGTTCAAAATGTACTTACATTAGCAATATGGAATGAAAAAAATTGAGAGGGATGATCAAGCCCCCAGCATGAAGATCCTATGAAAACTAAGCATAAGAAGAAAGGAACATGCAAGTGCTGAAATGATAGAATCGAATGAAGCTTTGGTCATCTATCCAACTAGTTGTGGATTAGATCTAGGCTGGTTGTTTGAAAAAGAAAATGTATACTCACTCTGGGGTGACATAACTCATGGTGGTCTACCGGGTGAGAAGGCCCAAAAGGTAAGATACATATGCAAGTTGGTATGCACTCACAAACATAAAGGTGGCTATGGGGAAAGTCGTGTCACTTAGTAGGCTTCCCACTCAACCATATCAAAGTTATACATCCTGATAAATTTAATAAGGTGCCACAAAGGAAAATTTTAGTTTGTGATTCATGAGACAAGAAAAGCTTCATATGCTTAGAATTCATTAACAAAGAGCAAGGGTACCACAGGCATGCAAGTTGCATTATGCATGGTGGCAAAAGTGTAAAAAAATGCAAAAATGTAAAAATGTAAAATGTAAAATGTAAAATGTAAAAGGTGTTCAAAGGAATCTTGTAAGTTCATGCAAGGTCTACCACTTAGGGAACATTGTGTCTAATGTCTCCAAGAGAGGACCTATTAAAGAATAAAATATTCACAACTTAGGGGATGCAGTGCATCACATTAGACCACCAAGAGGAATGAAATATGCTAAGATATATCACACTTATGAAGGACATCATACCCAATGTCGTCCATAAACTGACAAACACATCATATGAAATGACAAGGATGTAGTAAGAACCGAAAAAGAAAAATGAAATATGGTAATGTATGCCCCCCACTTTAAAGGAATTTCTACACATCATTCTATGAGAAATTACTTTAAAGTAAAGAAGGAAAAAGGAAAACAAGACATGAGAGACAACTCGAAAATATCCTATGCCAAGTCATATGTTTTGAAGTAAGGCTACATCATGTAAACAAAAAAGAAAACAAGAGAAAAGGAGGTTTCCCCCCATAAAAGAACACACCAAACACATAAGGGATTTATGGATTTGGGGTTAGTATGCTCATTGTTGCAATGTTTTGTAAGGAGCTTAGAACCGTCATCATTCCCTAAAGCACATAGAACTAGAAGAATGATACAAACGAGAGCCAAAACAAAAGAAAAATAAAGTTCGTTTTAGGTCAATATGGAAAAGATATTGTGGTTTCAATGCTTTGCATCCTCCCCAAAAGGAAAACACAAGCAAGAGGAAAATGAAAAGTAAAACAAAAAGGAAAACAAAAAGGAAAAATATTTTGGGTCAACATGAAGGATACATTGGGGTCTCAATGCCTTACGTCATCCCCAACAGGAAAAACACCAAAAAAAGACAAAAAAGAAAAGGTCCTTTTGGGTCAACATGGAAGAGACATAGGGAATCTCTATGCTTTGTGTCATCCCCAAAAGGAAAACACAAAATGAAAATAAAAAATATAAGGACTTTTTGGGTCAACATGGAAGAGACATAGCGCGTATGTACACTTTACATCATCCTCAAGAGGAAAACACAAAACAAAAATAAAAAAGATAAGGACCTTTTGGGTCAACATGGAAGAGACATAGGGCATCTCTACACTTTCCATCATCCCCAAAAGGAAAACACAAAACAAAAGCAAAAAATATAATGTACGACATATAGAAGAATAGAGGTATAAGTAGAAGAAGTGTACGATAAGAGAGAAAACATCAAACACACGATATAGGGGAACACAATACACACATACAATCAAGATGAAAAAAAGAGAAAAAGGAAAGTAAATGAAAAAAGGCTATTAATGCGAATGCACGTCAACCATTTTAGAAGTCATCTGCCTCCCAATCATGTTCAATGTATTGCGAGGGTGGTTAACTTTCCAAAGGAAGAATTGCAAGTTTCGAACTAAGAGACATACTAGGTTCCTCACTTGGTTGAGAAGATTTATCATTTAAGCTCATGGTAGATGAAAATAAAGAGATTAAATCATTATGCACTTCTTCATCTATTTTTGTGATCTCCTCATCATCATCATCATCATCATCATCAAGATTGATTATGATATGAGGACGAAGAGTTATTTCTAAGGAAGGATGTATTAAAATTTGTAGCTGTTGGATTTGTTCTTTTTTTTATGAGGGTTGGACAGTGCTATATTTTGGAAGGAAAAGAGAAAGAGGTGGTCATCTATTGCTTCCATCAAAGGTGGAGGTTGGTTTTCATGATTTTCTTCCATTCGAGATTGATGAGCAAGGAGACGACGACAACACCTATGCTCTCGAGCATTGCGGTTTTGTTTAATTTTGTTTTGAAGTTGTTGAGGTGTAAGAGTGAGTTGATTCATCATAGATTCCTTGTCTTCTTGAGGGGGAATAATGGAAGAAACCAAACAGGATGGGTCAATCACTTTCTCTTTAGCTTTATACACTTGTTTAACATGGGGAGGTATGACAATATTGGTTTCACTTTCTCTTGGTCATTTAAACAATGGTAGGGAAGTGTCTAAGGGTGGTTGTTCATGAGGTTATATGGTTTGTTCAATGTCGGACTTAGGTTGAAGCATGGTTTCATCTATTATAGGTCGAGTGGAAGCTGACACGGACATGTTACGAAGAGACAATTCAACTATGCATTTGGCTTTGAACTTTTGATAGGTTATGAAAAAGAAATCTTTATAGGGGCTTATGGGTTCCATAGGTGTAGGCCAAAAGGCTTCTAAGGAAAAATTACCTTTAGCCGATAATGGATGAAAGCCACTATGGTGTATGGTAAATATTTCATTGTCATGTGAAAACTTCAAACATTTGTGAACAACTAAAGGGACTGCTTTCATTGAGTGAAGCCATGGGTGGCCTAGCCAAAAATGAAATTGATCTAATTGTGGAATAATTGAAAATGTTACCTCCAAAGTTTTGGGTTCTATTTGTAAGGGGAGTACGATCGATCTAATCATAGGGCATGCAAAACTAGTATGTTTTTTAATCTGTGTAGTTGGTTTATTGTAATCATCTTGATACAACTCATGTAATAATAGAAACTCTTTTGTGATCACATTTTCACCATAGGCGGGATCTATTAATATCCCATTGGTGGGATTATCATAAATTCTACTGGCTATGTAAAGAGGACCATCATGAAGTTTTTGAAGTATATCTTTAGAACAAAAAGTGATATCAAGATTTTTGTTGGTTGGGCCCTTACAAGGAATAACATCTATCGCACCCACAAGTTCATCCATAGGATTAACTTGGGTAACATTTGGAGTTATATCATGTTGTTCTCTATTTGTATCAACATTCATTACATTGGTGCTTGAATGTTCACTAGCCTTGACAAATGAAATATTGTGTTTAGGCATGGGATTGGTAAATATTTGTAAATTTTGGTTAGGGGTTACAATGAACTTATTACCTTGATCATTCACACTCACAATGGACAAACGACTCGAATTAATGAGGTCTTGAACAAAGTGTTTGAGACACTTACATTGTTTAGTGTCATGGCCATTTTGGTGATGAAAATGGAAATAAGTATTAGGTTTAAAGGTGGGTGGTAAAGTTTTGGTGGTATCAAGTAGTTTGATGGTAGGTAAAGTGATCATTTGTTGCTGGACCAATTGGTTCATTCTATTATGGAGAGTATTGGGTAAGGGAGTAAATTGTCTCTTCAGGTCCCCATAGGTATAAGGAACCACTACTATAAATAGCTGCCACATGACTTGGAACAAGTGGGTTTGGTTATGGTTGAGGAGGTAGATGGAATTGTGAAAAGCCTCTATTTGGTTTGCGAAAGTTTTGATTGTTTTTTTTGTTGTTGTGCTCAGGATTTTCAACTCTGTTAGAAGTGGATTTTGAATCATGACTTGAAACTGGTATTCACATAGGGTTGTGCATAAGTGCATGAATGAAGGGAATTTCATTATAGTTAACTTATCCTAAAGGTTTGTGTGTAAGTTTTTGATAAAAATCTTTTGCAGATCTGAATCATGAATATTGACATCCACTTGAGCATACAATGACTGATAACATGAAATAAAATTAGTGACTTTCTCATCGACATTTTTTCTACAACACATTAGGTCAGGAATTGTCTTTTTAGGGGTAATATGAACTTGGAAGTGACTTACGAAGGCATCCAAAAGCTCATTAAATGATCCAATGGAATGATTGGGAAAGTTTGAAAACCACTCCAATGCGGTATCTTTTAGGGTCCTAGGAAAAATTTTAGCTAAGAGTTTAACATCAAGAAAAAAATCATTGCATAAAGTTGTATAAGCATTGACATGGTTAATAGGGTCTCCTTTACCTCTGTATTTCTCAAACCTAGGAATTTATATCCCTTTTGGCAACTATGTGCATAAGATTTATAAGGATAAGGGGCTACTACGAAAATGATATGTGGGTGGAGTGATTTGACCTTGGCTAATGGTAGAGATTTGTTGTTGCATGGATGAAAAATTATTAAGGAGTTGTGTAATGATGGGATCAAAGTAGGTGGTTTGAGGTGGGAGAGAATATAGCGATGGAGTGTATGTAATGTGAGGGGAAGTGAAAGGAACACTAAGAGGGGTGAAGGTAGTGGAGGGGACTTGCAATGCCACAAGTGAACTAGGAATGCTAGTTGGAATTGCAGAGGAAGGAGCCACATGACTAACTTGTTGCATAGTTGTTGTAACATGAGGAGTGGTATAAGTTGGTATGAATGCTATGGTTGAATGGGGAGTAATGTGAGGTCCTCCTTGGATTACAACTGTGTTTGTTGATTGGGAATTAGAAGAAGCATGCTTATTGTAAATCTCAAAAAATTTATTCATAACTTCCAAGCCATCATCATTTTTGATCAATCGATGAAGGTTTTCGATGGTTGGTATGGCAATGGTGGAAATTTTTTCAAGGGACATGTCTTTTTGTAAATGTGAAAAATCCTCATGAATATTAATGACCTTGTCTTGCAGGATGGAATTGTTCTTTATGTCAACATTCATTGGATGAAAAGTTGAAGGCATAGAAGTCATATTGTCCATGCCTAATGCATCATTTTCTATACTAGGAGTAGGATTTCTTAAGATCCCAATGTCCACAATGAAAGTGCTATCATGGGAGGCCATGAGTCTAGAACTTTGTCTCACTAAAGTAATACCAATGGGGCACCAAACAATCATACAAGTACCACAAAGATACGGTGAATGCAAATGCAAGGTAATATAGGAATGCTAAGTGCAAATATCATAAATTATGCTAACTATAACAAAGAAGAAACTACAAAAAATAGAAATGTAGAAAAATGTCAGAAAAATGCCAAAAATATTGTTTGAAAAGTGTAGGCGAACTGATTCACCCAAGGTGGTGAATGAGTCCCAGTATGAGAATTTTCTATGTTTCTCAGAAAATTTAATGTGATTCTAATGCTTTTCATATTTCAATGAAGGATGAAGATTCAAATTTTCATTTTTTTCAATGATATGCAATGCAAAAATGAAATCTAAATGAATGCTTCACTTGTTAGAATCCAAGATCACCTGCATGTAAGATGGATACCTATCACATGCAAAAGATATGAAGAACCAAAATATGCTCTGTAAACCTCTCAGTTAAAAATGCATTAAGAGAATCAATTATTACAAAGTGATCAATCCTTATGAAGGAGATCAAGAAACCCTAAAAGGGAAACCCTAAATGAAACCCTAGTGTGCACACTTAATAATTAATAATTAATTATTATTAATGTGCCTAAGTTTAGCTTAAGTAATAAAGAGGAATAAGTGACTTAATTAATTAATCAATGTGATGTAATTAATTAAGCATAATAACTTATTACTCTAACACCCCCCCTTAAGATGAACTTAGGAAGAAGCTAAAACACTAGAATAAGATGCATGAAAGCAAAGATGGGTCCCGACAACTAGGCCTGATCAGGTACCCATTTACAATGCAAGAATGGAGTAGAGAAGGAAAAACCCAGTGGGACAAAACCCCCCTACAATGTGATAACATGCTGCAAAGAAGCACTGGAAGAACTCTGTAGAGTAACACTGGAACTTGATATAGGCAAGCAAGGAAATATTCTTCTATATACTACTAAAACCGGATGAGAGTCACTGATTGACTCAAGGAATCATGATAAAGCAACAGAAAACCCGATGCCACGGAACACTCGAAAACTCCAAATGGGAACAACTTTGGAATCTATGAAGCAGTAAGCAATTATTGAATGATGTATTACTAAAAACGAAGTGCAAAGATGCAAAATGCACTCTCCCAACTGCCAAAACATCCAAGTAATCACCAAACAACCCATCGGGCCAAATCTGGACTAATTGATAAACCTAGGATAGATACAGAAAAAGTACATGGACAGTAACCTAGAGCTCCTCAATACCTTTCTGACGCTTCAAACGAGGCAAAAAATAGAGATCATGGCAAAAAGTTATGAGCTTGGAAGCATAAAAATTACATCTGACTTCAAACAGTAATAAATGTAGGAAAACAGTAAAATACTGAAAAATAAATAGCACTACTCGAAAGTGCTCAGAACTAGCTTTCCGGCGATATCTCGTTTGCCCGATTTTGATACCGTATGCCCAAGTTATGGCCAAAAGAAAAAAACTGCTCTTTTAGAAGAAACTAGGGTTAGGAGGGGCAAAGAGGGCCATACGGACGCTGATGTCAGCAGTTCACGAGCTTAAAATTGACGGCCGTCTGGCCTTCACCACAAAAAATTGGCTCCCCGCAGAAAAAAATTTCTCGGCACCAGAATATGCCTGATTCAGCTGGAATATTCTTCAGAGATGGAAAGCCGCCGGGGCTAGGCACGGGCCTGTGGTCTTCCATAGGACCCTGGTGTGGGGCTCGGACCGGCTGGGCACTGAGCAGAGGGCCCCAGTCGTCCATATGACCGGGCGGAGCCGAAAGGAGCCGCGGGGGCTATGCGTAGGTGGTAACGGGTTGGCGCCGCCGCTCGGCTGAGCGGCCGGCGGGTGGCCGCCTAGTGGCCACCCGATGGCCACCCAGTGGCGGATGCCTTTTGAACTGGAGGCACCAGCGGCGGGCACAGAAATTGATTTTTTTATTTTTTATTTTGAAATTTTCACCTCGGACTGCGTGCTGGGGAGGCCGTACGGCCCCCCAGACAAAAATTTTTTTCCTCCCAAATCAACTGCACCAAAATGGATGATTTGACAGGCGTTTCTAGGGTTTTTGGATGCTGTGAATGCAATGGTGACGTCCGTTTGAGCCCATAGTATACCAAAAAAATAGCTACCCCCAAATCTTGCAGAAAAAGATGCTTGTGGAAACCCTTGCACTTGAAACTCACAGAGAGGCCATATCTTCAGATCACGAACAAGTAGCTGCAGGTCTGGAGCTCTAATACCATGTTAGAATCCAAGATCACCTACATGCAAGATGGATACCTATCACATGAAAAAGATATGAAGAACCAAATTATGCTCTATAAACCTCTCAGTTAAAAATGCATTAAGAGAATCAATTATTACAAAGTGATCAATCCTTATGAAGGAGATCAAGAAACCCTAAAAGGGAAACCCTAAATGAAACCATAGTGTGCACACTTAATAATTAATAATTAATTATTAATGTGTCGAAGTTTAGCTTAAGTAATAAAGAGGAATAAGTGACTTAATTAATTAATCAATGTGATGTAATTAATTAAGCATAATAACTTATTACTCTAACATCACTAATGCAAGTTGAGAAACCCTAGAATGTGAAAACAAAACAATGCCCTAATTGAATGTTGATACAAGTGTAACCTAGGATGCAAGATGCAAATGAAATCATAAATGTAAAGTGTTCAAAATGCAAGCTCACAAAAATGAACCATCAATTTTTGGTACCCCATAAGACTCTAGCTCTTCTAGGGTTTTGCACCTACAAGGAGAGAGGTAGGACAAAAATGCTAACTAGGTTCATTCAAATTATGCAATGTAGGATGTTATTGTGCCTAAATGAAAAGATCTAAAAGCAATTAAGTAATCTAAATGAATGATTTTGTATACAAAACTTAAGATTTATACTATGTTGGAAAACACAATGTGATATATAAGCAATGAGTTATGAATGAATAAATTCATAATAAAAAGAAATGAGTTGAATTAGTGTGCACCCAGAGGTCTGATGAAGATTCTAGAATGTTGTGGATGCTTTCTATAATTACAAAAAATAACTAGTCAAACTCATTCGCCCAGGGTGGTGAATCACTCCTGCTTCCGATGGAAACTATCGAGAACCATATTCTGAGTGTTGGGATCTGGAATCTAACAAAAAAATAGATTTACAGCCTTAAGGTGGGACTCATTCACCACTGGTGGTGAATCAATCCTCTCCCAAAATTCTGAGAAATCAGGAGACAACTCTACAACACCACATCTGAGAATGTCTACTTGTCAAGTTGTTGAACTAAATTATGTAGGAAACAAACAAAATACCTTCTCCAAGCTTGAAATATGGTTGATTTGACTTGCAACACCTTGTTGACTTTTTGAGCACTTTTCAACACCTAAATACTTGTTAAATCTGCACACAAAAGTCTACAAACACACATGCAAGAGGGGGAAAATGGTTGAGGGTTAGCAAATAGGGATTTTCCTTGGTCAAACCCAACTTTGGTAATCAAACCCTTAATGAAATAATGAAATGAAAGAGAATGATAAACAAATAACATGCAAATGCTATCCACTTACCAAACCCTTGTTGAATAAAATCTGAAGATATGTCAATGGATGCTTCAAAATGCTTGATGAATGCTTGATTGGATGTTGTAAAGTGCTTGAATGCTTGAGTGAATGAAAATATTGCTTTGATGTGATATGTGATTGCAGGAGATGTAAAATAAGGTGAAAATCACTTATTTATATAATCTTGTGCCTTACTAACCTATTGATACTTCATCACAAGTCGACATCAAGTGATTTTGAATTAAAACCCAAAAGGAAATTTAAAATATTTTGAATTTGGAGCCAAGGAGGACTCATTTACCACCCATGGTGAATGGGTCCCACCTACGACCGGAAAATAAGTGTCGAGAATTAAGTCACATTTAATGTTATTTGTCAGGTTTACATTAAAAAATACATTTAATTAAAGCTTATAATGGCATAAAGTGGTCAAATAGGGTATAAGAAATTTATAAATAGTGATGTTATGCCTAGAAAAGCATGAAATATTGTTACAATACTTTACAACTCTTCAAAATATGACTTGTTTAGTGACAAAAAGGTGATTTTTAGGTGAATTGTAATAAATATAATCTAGAAAAATGAAAATGTTTTACAACACTTCACAACACCTTCACAATATGTCATTATTTGAATTTTAGTACATAAATATGTATGTTCAATCCACATTACAATATAAAATCAAAGTAAAATAGACCAAACATCGTGAAACGAGACCTAAAAGGCCATGAAAATGATAAGCGGCTATTTTTCTATAGCACAAAACTTAAGAATACTCCTGCTAAGATATCATTGTGGGACCTTATTCAAGCCTCCCCTAATTATCACAAAATTATTCAAAATGCTTTACAACAAGTTCCTATCCTTTCTAATGTGCAACCAAATGGCATAGTAGCCATGATCCAAGGAATACATGCTGACATTGTTTTCCACCAAAGTGAACTCCCCCCTTTGGAAGTGCAAAAACAAAATTATGCTTTCATGATCATAGCTCAATACAATATGAATAGGGATAAAGAAAAAACTTGTTGAAAATGGCCCAACCCTTAATGTGTGCAGTGTAAAACTCTTGGATAGGCTTCATGTGGATAAATAAAATATTCAATTGGTCTCTTAATCTATTAGTGGATTTGACAATGTTGGAAGGGAACTACTCGGTGTGATTACTTTTCCTATTATAGCTGGCAAAGCTACATTAGAAACATTGATCCATGTTATGCCTCACGATCCTTCATATAATATTCTTCTAGGTAGGCCATGAATGTTAGAAAATAATGATCTACTAAGAGGGGGGTGAATTAGTAGATATTAAAAATTTTAGTTCTTCAACCCTTTTGCAAATTCAACCTTAACTTCAAATGTGCAGACTGAAATACTAACATATATAATAGCCACAAGCACAAGAGAGATCAACACATAACGTAATATGTACGTGGAAAACTCAAGATGGGAAAAACCACAGTGAGAAATGTTGCTAGGATCTATTGTCCTAATTCAGCCTCACAAGCTTCAAAGTTCAATTACAATGTTTAGAGTTGCAACCCAAGGAAGCAACAACTACCTATTTAGAAGCTACAACTTCAAGGATGCTACTACACCCTATTTTGAGCTACAACTTAGTGCAAAATGGAGGCTACAGCTTCATAAAACGTTTTGCAATATACTATGCATAAAATAGTTCTACAAAACCTAAGATGCATCAATACAACAAATAAGCTCTTTCTCTCTCTCTCAGTTCTTCCTTAATACACTATAGGTAGCTACATGAATTTATAGATTTTTCTTTTTGTTACAATTCGCCTTCCTCTACATTCAAACACTCTCTTCATTCTCCATCTCTCAATAATTCCCCTCATTCAATCCATATACATTGGAATCACTATTATTACTTTTCACCTACTTCCATAATTTTTAGAGTATTGTGCCCAACACATACTGTCTAGCTTGTTAGAAATCACCATACCTCTACATTGAGTTGCACAACATTTTATTCTGTAATAGAAAATTTTCTAACAATAACATTTTGTCAGACCCTAGAATCTGATATGCATTTAATGCATTCTTGTGATCATTCGCTCTAATTCAATCTTTGAATCTTTGCAAACTATGTCATCGCTTAATAGATCAAATCTTCATTTACATGGTCATTGAGATAGTTGGACAACTTAATTCTTTCTCCTATGTTATTTTTCAGACCAAACCCTCATTTACACTTGACATAGTCATTTCAGATCTTTGCATTTGAACTCTAGTCATCGATCAACTCCTTCGCGCCTTCATCTTGTGATCAACATTCAGTGTTGTGACTTTAAACCCTAACCATTGGATAATCAGTCACTTAAACCACCTTCATCAATCTCTCATATCATCACCTTTGCTTCCTTCTTTGTTGAGTTTCACTATCTTCATCGATGTTCAATATCCATCCACTATGGATTAATCTCCACCATTCTCTACTAACCCCATGGGACATAGCCAGTATCCTCCAAAAGCTTAGCAGAACTGATGGGCACTATCAGATCTTCTTAATCACAACCATTGGTCATTCACCATTACCGATGGCCTTGATGCAATTATTCACTACCATCTATTAACCATCATCACACTGGGTCCCACAGTCAGCATCATACTCCTATCGCCTAGTTTCTAGAAACCAGACCCTCAGAACCTCAAGTCAAAGGTTACGAAGTTATTATAACAAATGACTCATGGACAATAGAGAGAACCTATGAAACTCCTTTCGAAATGGCTAAGTCACTTCAACGAAAATAACAACACCCAAAACATCATTCCAATGTGGGTTCCACATGGCCACGTCATCATCATGTCATAGCTCAAGCAATTCATGCCACGTGTTTGCAATGTCATTAAGGTTGGGTCCCACATGGAGTGCTTCCTTACTCTTTATCACTCCATCAATTAGTCACCAAGTCAAGAAGTTTCAAAACTTGAGAACCCTGTGATACCATTCACTTTTGCTAACAACAAGGAGATTGCTAAGTCGGAAGGTTTCTGAACTTGAGAACCCTGTGACATAGATTAGAAAATCTTGGAACTTCATGGCTCCATTCATTTTTTCCATCCTTATCACTCCATTAGCTAAGTCACCAAGTTGAGAGGTTACAAAAGTTGAGAACCCCACAACATAGGTTAGGAAAACTTGGAACTCCATGACTCCTTACAACTTTGGCCTTAGATTGAGAGCATGAACCAATTAATGAGGACATTTTTATTGACATCACGACTTTCCCAATACTTGTCTAAAAAGCTCTTGAGAAACCTAGTAAATATGCCAACAATCTCCCTTACATGATTTGCACTTTTGACATCAATGACAACAATAGTCCAACAATCTCCCCCTTTGGCATTGATGGAAAAACTCTAACTGTTTGATTAGGCACCACTAAAACTCAACACCAATTTGAATAACACATTGTAACACTGTAACTCTCCCTATGACATACATCTCATCTCATTTTTTTAGCAACACATTTCTTCCCCTTTGACATCAATGGAAAAGGGTACACTCCTCTTGAAGAAAGGATTCAATTTTGAATGCTACAACCATCAAGTCGTTATAAATGCTCCAATATTGAATTATGCAATTTTCATGACTTGATCACACTAGTCTTAACTGGGGTTGAATAACTGATCAATGAAGCTCCCCTTGGATACATGCCCTATCACTAGAGATTAGTGATATGAAGTGGAGAAACTACTCCCAACTTTTCCTCAGGTATTCAAACTACTCTATAGAAAGGGGTTTTGTAAATATATCAGCCACTTGTTCCTTGGTGGGAATATACTCCATGCTTTGTTTGATATATGCTTTGTTTTGGAGTGTATCATTAGATTCTTTGAGATATAAATGGCACTTGAATTGTCACAAAGAATCAAAATGGGCTCATTGTACTCTAGCTTTATGTCCTTTAAAGTTTGCTTCATCCATAAGAATTGAGTGCAACAAGTAGCTATTGCAACATATTCTACTTCTGCAATAGAAAGTGTAATAGACTCTTTCTTTTTGCTCATCCAGGAAACCAATTTGTTCCCCAGGAAGAATGCACCTCCACTGGTACTCTTTCTGTCATCCACACTACCTTCCCAATAGGCATCTGTATATGTTGGGTATGTGCAGGATCATGATGGGCCAAAAAGTGGCAATATGACGGGTATGTGGCCGATGACTATTTTTTTACCCAAAATTGATGAAACAAAAAGGGTTTTTTAAGGAGATTCTCAGCTTTCCATCAATATAAATTATGATTTACTTTGAATTTAATAAGTAATTATTATTCATTTTCTATTCATATTACAACTAAAGTCCTGATTAATAGGCTGATTGAAAAACATCTATAGCTTTCAAATGGTATCACATGTTTTGAATCCAAAACATGTGTCACATTCTATGCTTCGATACTATAGGATTAAAAAATAAAAATTGAATTTCATGAAGTTTTGACCAAGTTAAGGTCGACATACGAGTTTTTATATTTTTAAAATTTGTAATAAAAATTCATAATTAATTATTTACTTGGAAAAAAATTACAAAAAAATATGCATCACATCGGGGCATGAGTCCTCTACTTATATCTAAAATATTATAAAAAAATATTATCATTTTATTGTGGTTAGGGTGGTCAGACAAACACCTACTTCTTATTTTTTCCCTAAACTTTAAGTACCACTACATTGAAATATCAAATTTTCACCAAATAGATGTTTTTTTTTAAACAAACCTAGTAGTTTAGAAACTACATTCAATTTTCTACAGATTGTACTCTTACATATTTTTGAAATAATATAGATAACTTATTCAAATTTTTATGTAAAGTTGCCTAACTCTTATTTTTATGGACTTTTTTGCCACTTAAGGGTCTGTTTTTTCCATGATGATCCTGCACATACCTTGTTAATGTGAAATATTTGCATTTGGAATACCATAAACCATAATCAACAGTACTTTTGATCTATCTAAATATTATCTTTACTACATTGACATGTGATTCTTTTGGTTCTACCTAAAACCAAGCTACCATACAAACTGCTTGCATTATATTAGGCCTTGATGTAGTTAGATATAGTAGACTTCCAATCATTGATCTATACAAAGTTTTATTTACATTAGGTGACTCATCTGATTTACTCAACTTGCAGCCAGTAATCATGGGAGTACTAACTGGTTTACAATCTTCCATGCCAAAAAATTTAAGAATTTATTTTGCATACTTGGTTTGTCATATAAAAATACTTTTATCAGTTTGTGTAATTTGTAAACCAAGAAAAAAACTGAGTTCTCCTAACATGGACATTTCAAACTCATCCTGCATGTTTGTGGCAAATATTTTGCACATTACATCACTACTACCACCAAATATAATATCATCTACATAAACTATAACAATGATAATTTTCTTACACTCAAATTTGAGATACAAATTTCTATTAGTACAACCTTTCTTGAATCCTTATTGTTGTAGATATTGATCTAAACTTGAATACCAAGCCCTTCATTCTTGCTTCAAACCATACAATGCTTTTCTCAATTTGCAGATATAATCATCATCCTCTAACAACTAAAAACCTTCTGGCTACTCAATATATAATTCCTCTTCAAGGTTTCCATTTAAAAATGCAGATTTGACATCCATTTGATATACCTTAAAACTTTTATACACATAAAATTCAAGAAACATTCTAATAGCTTCTAATCATGCAACCGAAGCAAACGTTTCTTCAAAATTAATTCCTTCTACTTGTGCATATCCTTTGCACACTAATCTTCCTTTGTTTTTTACCATAACTCCATCTTCATTCAACTTGTTTTTGAATGCCCATTTTGTGCCAATTATATTCTTGCTTGATGGTCTAGGAACCAATTCTGAAGTTTTGTTCTTTTCAATTTGATTGAGTTCATCTTCCATTTCTCTTAACTAGCTTTCATCCTTACTAGCTTCATCAAAACATGTTATTTCAATCTGAGAGAAGAGAGAAAATTTTACTTGTTCCTTGTCCTTTGCAAGTCTCCTAGTTTGCACTCCTGTATTCTTGTCACCGATTATCTAATATGTAGGATGATCTTTTTTCAAATATTTTGTAGGAGTACATTCAACCTCTTGCTCATTATCTTCTTCTTGTTTCTCTTCTTCAACTCCAGCACCTATGTCATATTCATCTGACTCACATTCAAGATAGTTTCTGCTAGGCTGACCCTGATTTGCACTTTCATCGACCCTGACATGTACACTCTCCACAATTCTATGCAAACTTTTATTATAACACTTATAATATTTTCCTTGGTTGGAATACCTCAAGAATATCCCGTCATCACATATTCACTCAAAACTTCCTAAGTTGTCATCTTCTCTTTTAATATAGCACTTACTACCAAATACCTTGAAATGCTTGATTGATGTAGACCAAGAAAACCATAATTCATATGGCATTATATCACTATTAGATCTTATAAGTGCTCTATTTTGAATGTATACAATAGTTTGTACTACTTCTTTCCAAAGTGTATCTTCCAAGTTTTCCTCATTCAACATAGCCTTGGCCATCTCCTTCATAGTTATGTTTCTTCTCTCTACCACACCATTTTGTTGTGGTGTTCTTGGGGATGAATACGGGCGCTTGATTCCATGATCTTCACAATATTCCATGAATTATCTTGACATGAATTATCCACCTCTATCTAAATTGAGACATTTTATTCTTCTCCCAGTCATATTTTCTACCAGCTTCTTATAACTTTTAAATGCTTTATAAGCCTCAACCTTCTCCCTAAAAAAATTAACATATTCCATTCTGCTATAGTCATCAATCAACAACATGAAATATCTTTCTCCTTGAAATTCTCTTTCCCTCATTGGACCACATAGATCAGCATGGATTATTTCCAAGGATTTCGTAGTATAGTAATCCTTTGTGGGAAATTTAGACTGTGTTTTCTTTCATTGCTGACAGCCCTAACAAATGATGTTATTAGGCTTTGTAGTCTTAGGCATATTTCTAACCAGACCTTTTGAACTTATTTTCACCATGTTGTCAAAATTTTCATGTCCTAGTCTTCTATGCCATCACCAATTTTCATTTTCTTGACAAATGATCCCACAAAGCTGGTTTACAATTTTTGGGAGATTCTGATTTTTGTTGAAATCACATATTCTTAGAAAATATAATGATTTAAGCCTTTAAAAGTTTCATTTAAATTATTCCAATTGAATATTGTTTGATCAAACCACCTTAGATCAAACCCCCTTGGATAGAACCCTGCTAGTTTTAAACCATACCTATAACGAAGTCTCCTTTACACCTATCAAAATGCTAATAAAAAACAACTTTTGATTTACATTTTGGGGGATCAAATGAATTCATTTAAATTTTATTTTTTTAAATCATGTAGTCCTTATTATAAGCTTCCCAAAAATTATAATTTTAAATAAATTTAATTTTATTATTATATTTATTTTTTATTTCTTGTGAATGTAGGTTTTTCACCAAAAATCAAACTCTTTGTTCTACATGGAAAAATAGAAGATTTTCAAAAAAAAAAAATTGAAAAATATGAGTACACCAATTATTGAAGTCCTTGATCCAACCAAAAAAAAATTGAATTTTGATACATACAAAAAAGTTACGCATTATACAGTCACGCTATGTCTGAATTGTAATTGGTTTGACTTTGAAACTTGAAAAGAAAAATATAAAAAAAACTATCTAACCAAGTGGAAGCACTGGATATTGGAATTACAAATCTAAATTCAAAATAATTTTTTATTCTTCATGGAAAAAAATTTATGCATATATAGTGAGCGTCACTTTTTTAAAATGTTGTTTTCTAAAAAAAATAGCTTTCGAGGGAGATGGAAAAAGAAGTGAAATATGATTTCAAAAAATTTCAAAAAAATATATTTAGAATCTATAGACAAAATGTCATGAAACTCTAGTTTGCATCATCTTCAAATTCCTCATGGTTTAGTCGCTATAGGTTCCTGAAAGTGAAGATTTAGTTAAAAAAAATATTTCAGTGTCCAGTTTGGCCAAAACTTGTAAACCTCTATTGTGGGATCACTACCTTCCACTTCACATAGAATGTAGAGATTACTGTTAGTCCTTATCCCTTGAGCAATTGTTTTGCCATTCAATCTTATCTTGCAGCCTTCAGAATAAAATACAACTTTGTATCCATTATCACACATTTGGCTGATGCTAAGAAGATCGTGTTTTAGACCTTCCACATAAAGCACATCTTTAGTTTTGTTCTTTCCATCTATGCTCATAATTCCTTTACCATGGATCTTGACAATAGTATTATCACCTAGACTTACTGAACCTCCTTTTTTCATTTCAAGCTTAATGAATTTCTTTTTATCTCCAGTCATGTGCTTGGAGTAGCCACTATCAACAATCCATAGATCTTGTTCCTTTGCATGTAAAGCCATTTGGGAAATTGTAGACTAAGTGATGCAAGATCCCTGCTCTTTCTCCTTCCATATCTTCTTGGGCTTCTTCTTAGTTTTCTTTTCTTCTACCTCAGAAGTCTTATTCCCTTTCTCTTTATTAATAGGTGAGGATTTCTTCTTCTTATATTTCACACTTGGTCCTTTAAACTTTCTCTACAATTTCTATCTATATGATGAAAGTTACTGCAACTATAACAAATTATATCCATATCAACCAAGGGAGCAAATGGATTCTTGCTTGCAAAATTTGTATTCTTCCTTGGAATGATTCTACATTCTGTACCCCTATGACCAAAATTGTTAAAGGTATAGCAATACCCATTGAAATACAATGAGTACCTGGTCATGTAGTTTCCTTCAACTGTATTCTCAATGATCTTCTTTTTCTATGCCTCCTTGGATAGTGTACTCTTGTGAACTCATCATTGTCTACTCTTTTTACGTTTTGCATCATCTTTTATTGATCAAGAACTATCTGGTTGTCCTCATTGACTTTTAACAGTTTCTTTTCTTTATCATATTTTTGTTCATCTTTAGAAGCTTCCTTGTCATATTTTTCTTCACTTGGGACTAATTTTTCTCTTGCTCTAAATCTTTCATAAAGTTTTGCAGGGACATCCATAAATGAATTCTTTCCTTTTTCCAAGCCTAAACTAGATTTCTCTTTATTTGTAGGCTTTTGTGTACTTATCAATTCATTCAAAATATATGTAAAACCTTTCAGTCCATTTCTAATATGCTCATTGGCCTTCTCCAATTCTTTCCTTAGGGTAATTATTTTTGCCTCAAGTTTTGAGCATCTATCTATCTCAGATTGCAATTTAGATTTATGACATCCTCAATTCTTTTAAGCTCTTCTACATGAACTTTTAATCCTACTAACACCTTATTGGACTCTTCAAGTTATTGTGTTAATTTGTTAGTATCATTTTGAGCATTAAGTTTTAGCTTCTTGTTTTATCTCTTAAGATCATCATATTTGTCTCTTAGTTCATCAAGATCTTCAAGAGCACTAATTAGTTCTCCTTCAAGATCAACAACTTCCTCCTCTTCTCCTTCATATGAGTCCTTAATTTGTGCATCTTCTTGATCCTTAGTTTCTTTATCCATGAATAGAAATTCTCTTCTATCATCTCTCATTACAAGGGCATGGCCTTGATCCTCTTCTGAACAATCAATAGCATCAGAAACTTTAGTTTCTTTATTGATGTACAAGCTCTTCTTCTTTCCAAAGTTATTTCTTTTAGGGTATAATTCTTTCTTCTTTCTACTATCAAATTATTTCTTGGAACTGTCTTCTTTACCATATGGACACTTTGAAGCAAAATGACCTATTCTACCACAATTAAAATGCTTAAGAGGGAGCATACCTTTATACTTTTTAGATCCTCTTCTTAGCCTTCGAATGAAATTTTCTTCTTCTTCATCAGTTTCTTCATAATTAGATGCAATGGCACTAGCTTTTTCTTTCTTATCAACTTCATCTTTGTCTTTCTTGACAACCTTAAATGAAGATTCTCTCCTAGATGATTCAACACTTTGCATTCTCATCTCATATGTAGTAATTATTCCATGCACCTCACGAAGAGTAATTTTATCAATTTCTCTTCCCTCTTCAATAACAAAAATATTGGCATCATATTAAGTTGTCATGGAACTAAGAACTTTCAACACAACATCTTCTTCTTTCAAATCCACACCATATCCTTTAATGACATTTACCACATCATAAACTCTCTAAATATAGTCTGCAATCTTCTCTTCTTCGGTCATCGTCAAGCCTTCAAATTTTTCTCTCAGCACTTGTAACTTTTCCAACTTCACTTTGGTGTCACCTTCATATATTTTTTAAAGTTTTTCCTAGACATCATAAGCAGTTTTACAATGCATAGCTTTGCTATGCACGAAGTCAGAAAAATTGTTCATAGTAATAAACTAAGCTTTAAGATTGTCCTCATAAATCTTCTTTTCTATAGAATAAGGAGGAAAGGCAGTAGGAATAGTATATTGGGTCTCAACACATGCCCAAAATTTAGTTCCAAGAGAGACTAAGTATTCTCCCATTAATGAGCTCCATTTAGCATAGTTTGTTCCATCAAACCTAGGTGGTTTTTTTAAGCCTTCCTGAAATTCCATTATGTTTTCCTATCCAAGATCTACCCGAGTTGGTTAAGCTTCCCCTAGGGAACCTTGCTCTGATACCAATTGTAAGAACACAATGATCTAATGAGAGGGGGGTGAATCAGTAGATATTAAAATTTTTAGTTCTTCAACTATTTTGCAAATTCAAACGTAACTTCAAATGTGCATATTGAAATATTAATAGATATAATAGCCACAAGTACAAGAGAGATCAACACATAACATAGTATGTATTTGGAATACCCAAGATGGGAAAAACCATGGTGAGAAATGCTGCTAGGATCTACTATCCTAATCCAACCTCACAAGCTTCAAATTTTAGTTACAATGTTTAGTGCTACAACCCAAGGAAGCAACAACTCCCTGTTTAGAAGCTACAACTTCAAGGATGCTACTACACCCTATTCTAAGCTACAACTCAGGAAAAAAGGAGGCTACAACCTCATACAAATTTTTTCAATATACTATGCATAAAATAGTTCTACAAAATCTGAGATGCATCAATATAGAACATAAGCTCTTTCTCTCTCTCTCTTTCTTAGTTCTCCCTTACTCCACTGTAACCAACTACATGAATTTTCAGATTTTGATTTCTATTACATTTTTTCTTCCTCTACATTCATACACTCACTTCATTCTCCATCTCTCAATAATTCCCCTCATTCAATTCATATGCATTGGAATCACTATTAGGGTTTTTCACCTACTTCCATAATTGTTAGAGCATTGTGCCCAACACATATTGTCCATCTCGTTAGAAATTACCATACCTTTGCATCGATTTGCACAACATTTTATTCTGTAATAGAGAATTTTCTAAGAATAACATTCTGACATACCCTAGAATCTGATATGCATTTAATGCATTCTTGCAATCATTCGATATGATTCGATCTTTAAATCTTTTGCAAACTGTCGCTACTTAACAAATCAAATCTTCATTTACATGGTCATTGAGATAGTTGGACAAATTAATTCTTTCTCCTGTGTCATTTTTTAGACAAAACCCTCATTTACACTTGACATAGTCATTTTAGATCTCTACATTTAAACTCTAGTCGTCGATCAACTCCTTTGCACCTTGATCCTATGATCAACATTCACTACTATCATTTTAAACCCTGACTGTTTGATAATCGGTCACTTAAAATACCATCACCGATCTCTCATATCATCACCTTGTCTTCTTCCTTTGTTGGGCCTCACCATCTTCATTGATGGTCAATATCCATCCACCATGGATTAATTTCCACCGTTCTCCACTGACCCAATGAGACATAGCTAGTATCCTCCAAAAACTTAGTAGAAATGATGGGCACCATCAGATCTTCTTAATTGCAACTATTGATCATGCACCATTACTGATGGCCTTCATGCAATCATTCACTGCCATCTGTTAACCATCGTCATACTAGGTGCCATAGTCAACATCATACTCCTATCGCCTAGTCGCCAAAAACTTGAACCTTAGAACCTCAAGTTGTAGGTTACAATTTTTTTATAGCCAATGAATCACCAACAATAGAGAGAGCCTATGAAACTCCTTTCGAAATGACTAAGTCACTTCGATGGAAATAGCAACACCTACAACATGATTCCAATGTGGGGTCAACATGTTGTCGTCACATGGCAACATCATCACCATGTAATAGCTCAAACCTACCATCCCATGTGTCTACATCATCATTAAGGATAGGTCCCACATGGAGTGCTTCCTTACTCCTTATCGCTCCATTGCTTAGTCGCCAAGTCGAGAAGTTTCAAAACTTGAGAACCCTGCGATACCATTCACTTTCACTTAAACCAAGGAGATTGCTAAGTTGGAAGGTTTCCAAACTTGAGAACCCCACAACTTAGATTAGAAAATCTTGGAACTTCGTGACTCCATTCATTTTCACTATCCTTATCACTCCATTAACTAAGTTTCCAAGTTGGGAGGTTATGAAACTTGAGAACCCCACGACATAGGTTAGGAAAACTTGGAACTCCATGACTCCTTACAACTTTGGCCTTAGATTGGGAGCATGAACCAATTAATGAGGAAATTTTTATTGACATCATGACTTGTCCAATACTTTTCTAAAAGCCTCTCAAGAAACCCAGTCAATATGCGAACAATCTCCCTTACATGATTTTCACTTTTGACATCAATGACAACAATATTCCAATAATGGATTCATGCAATGAATGGGGTGCCTTCTACTCTACATCGTAAAATGAAGTATGTATACAACAACACAGTGTACACACATAACATTGATCATGAGCCTTAGAGTGCCTCACATCTTGAGAAAAACAACAAAAACACCTTAAAAACATTAACGCCAACTACACAAGTAGAACCTGTGCAATAGAAAGAGAAAGAAAAATACATTGAAGAAGTCATGAAGCTATTAGAAGATGATTGGGGTTCCTTGGATTTCACACCAGCATTCATGGGAGAACACAAGATCATACACAAAGACACTGAAAAGGGAAAAGAAACAATGGTAATGTCAACAAAAAATTTAGAAGACCCATCAAAAGCATCCACCTCATCCACTTTCGAAGAAAAAAAAATTACACAACAAACTTTGATGACACTGGTTATCAACAATCGTTGAATCCAAAAGAAATGAAGAAACTTTATGGAAGAGGTTATGAGTTTATGAAACAACTTGGATATAGTGGAAAAGGATGTGGTGCTAGAGAAAAAGGTATATGTGTCTCCATCAGGCCTAACACACAAGAAACAACTCATGGTCTTGGTTATTGTCCTTCGATAGAAATAAACAAGCCTTCACTTAACATCAAAACTCTCACAAAAGATTCTTCTAAAACCAACTTTAATAGTAATACACCCTGAACTGATAGACACTAGTGGTTTTGGTTGTTATCCTTTACAAGAAATGAAACAAACAACTTAGACATCTTCGCTTAATATCAATGTCATCTCACAAAACACTAATGATTTGAGTTTTTTAGACTTTACACCCTCCTATAAAGGAGAGAACAAAATCTCACAATCTAAAGAGTCTTGCAAAGGTATGACATCTTGTACTAAGCAAGATAAATATTTGTCGCATAATAAAGGAACACCTTCTATTAATCAAGAGAGTATTTTGGCGAGACTAATCCAAGATCATTTGATATCTCTCCCTCCAAGAACATAAAATAAATTTTACTACAAACATTCGCTGTATGCATATCATAAAGTTCATGGCCATTTTACTAATGAATGCAAGGCTTTGAGTAAAAAAATTCAACATCTCAAGGATAATAGTGCTCTTCCTTGGATTGAAGAACCTAACTCCCCTAACTAAAATTTACTTTCATCCTATTCGGCTCATCGTTGTCCTACACTAAGTAGGGACAAGGGGTTGGGTAGCCTTGTCCCCGTATGTCACTTCTCATTGTCTCTTTCAGATATTTGATCACCTTTCATTTACATATAATATCAATCTTGGGATGTGGATGGCATGCCTTAAGTTGGCTCACATGTGAAATACTTATTCATGATGTAGTTCAATTTAGAAACATATGACTTGGCATACGGGTTTTTGAATAAGCTCTCATGTCTTCTACTTTAAAGCAATTTCTCACATTAATGGTGTTAGCAACCAATTTAACGTGGGGGCATAATCGACACTCATCATCTTTCATTGTGTGATTTCCTTCTTCCTGTGATGCATTTTTTGGACTCAAGGAACACTGAGAGGGGGGGTGAATCAGTTTTCAACAATATTTAAATTTCAATTCAGATCCTAAACCATTTACAACATTTCAATAGAAGTAAAGATGCAAGAACAAGAAGGAAACAATCAAAACACCATAACACCAAGATTTTTACATGGAAACCCTATTAGGGGAAAAACCACAGTGGATGTTAATTGATCTAGAGGATTTTTGTCAAATTTTGAAGTTCCTCATTTTTCTCCAAAAACATCTTCATAAGAAATTATTTGGAATTTTGACCTCAACGCAACTTGAACGGAGTCAAACGGAGCTACGAAGCCCAACTTATGCTTGGTCAAACCTTGGTCAACTTAGGGCTTATGTCAGTGAAAAAGGTCAAAATTCATAGTCACCAAAAGTGGTCAACACTGGTGTCATCACGAAGGGCTCGTTGAGAGCATTCCGACGAAGTTCATTCCATGCAAAACAGAGGTCATATGCTCGAGATATGGATGGTCAAAGTTTATAGTTCACTGATGACATCAACATAAAGTTAGCATGCTCAGTCAACGAGATGGGTCAATGGTACATTGAAATGTGGCATTCACTTGGTGTGACACATTGCATGGTCTGAGCCAGTCATATGTTGACACGTGGAACTACATGGACCTGTGTTATGCTGACATGTGGCAAGTTGAAGGTGAGTAATAAGGTGGCACGTGGTCCAATGGTTGGATGCCACGTGGCACCTTGGTAGTGGATGGTTGTTGCTATCTCTTTTAGCAAAAATGGGTTGGGGAGATTCGAACCCCCAACCTCCTACACACTAATTTTTTCCTTTACCATTAAGCCAAGCTAGATCCTTGTAGATATAAAGGGAACATAACTTATTTAAAGCAGTATTAAATGTAAATTCCCTTAAAAAGTGGTTGAAAGATTTGAACCCTCAACCACCCAACTCCCATGCAAGCACCTTAACCATTGCACTAGCATATTTTTAGGCAATTTAAAAGGGAGACAAATTTATTTTGATAACTCCCAAAAACTAATTTCTCCCATAATTTTAAAAATCAACCCCTATAATTAAATAACCACAATCTCATAAGATTAAAAGTATCTTTCAAAAGCTCGATTGATAAAATTAAAAGGGGCTTTAATATATTAAATATTATTAAAGAGATTTTTAAGGAAATAATAAGGGGTTTAGAATTTTTGAAAGGATATTAAAGGAGGATTATGTGAGATTTTCAAATATTTCATATTGTAAAGGGGAATTTTTGAAGGATTATCTTTGTAAATAGGGATATTATAAAGATTATTATTTGTAAATGGGAGATTGTACAAATCCCATGGTTATGACCCATATTGGGTAATTTTTGTGTATGAAAAGGGGATATTGGGCATTGTAAGGGGAAGTATTTTTTTTCTAGCTAAGGAATTTTGGAAGTGGTTTTGAGGTGATTTTTGTAATTGGAGTGGTGAGATTGTTGAGAGAATATTTGAGAGTTGAGTGTTGTCTCCGTACGTTAGGGAAATGTTGGCATCCCATTGTGCTTGAAGGAGAACTTTTGTAACAATTGTATTCTAAACTTTTGGAGATTAATTGGATCAGTCTCACTCCATTGGAGCAGACCCAGAGACGTAGTCATGATTGTGGCGAACTTTGTTATCAGATTGCTTGCACTTTCTCTCTTCTTCTCTCTCACATTCTAGTTATCGCCTTGATTTTTAAAGCACAATTTCAATAATGTACACTTTTTTTGAGTTTCCATTAAATTTTTTAAGTTAAGCATTCAATTATGCAATTAGTCTGGATCCTAAATCAGACCATTAATCCACAATTTATACTCTTTTAGAAGTATGAAGAAAAAGGGGAATGCACATGCATTCAGGCACACTACCTAGAGCTCACTACTCAAATTAGGAAGGCTCACTACCTTACAAAATATTTGGATTACAAAAAAGAGTTGAACTAAGAAATTAGCATCTAAAAATTTCTGGTATCAGTTTTGGTGAGGCTCATAGATCAGATTTAGGACCTTCTATATGATTCTACACTTCGTTCTACTCTACCTTAATTCGATTCAAAAAAATCCTCTTCTACCCAAATGAATCTATCCCAAATCACTCAACAACCCTTATGCTATTCGTACACTTCGAACATGCATCAAATCACACTTCAAAATGAATAATAGATCTCTTATATATATCCACTAGCAAGAATTCAATTGCTATATGTCGATTTCAACACAATAAAAATATTTCCCAATAGTCAACTCAATCCACATTAAATATTTGATGCATACCCATCAAGGTTGGCTAATGCTATGCTATGGACCTAAATCAAAATGCACGAACACATAAATATTTAAACAATTACTCCTTATACATCCACGACATGCCATATTCACCGAGTCGGCCACCATGAGCTAATAAACAAAAATTCATTCTATCAGATCTCCTAACTTAACCACAGATCTATGCAACATCACAAAACTTAACAATAAGATAAAATAGATACTTATAAACTTTCCCTGAGATCCACAACTCAAAATCATAATCTGGTGAAGCATATAGATTGACATACTAACTGGATACCCTATTCTTCATTTTCACTTCTAGTAAAACTTTGTTCTTTACTCTGCCTGCCGGTATGAACAAATCCTGATTTGCAGACTGGAATAATGAATTAGGTTGCCATCAATGACAACAATAGAAGCCATATTCCAACAATCTCCCCCTTTGGCATTGATGGAAACACTTAGTGAAAAATGACTGAGTGTTAGAACCAATATGATTACACTACCAGAATTCAAAATTTCAAAACACAACTCCCCCTTAGAATGATAAAGAATTTTTCATTTCCCTCTCGCCCCCTTTGACATCAACAAAAAATACTAGAAGCCATATGTCAATAGCTTCCTTTTCTTGGTGGTGTCACTGGGCTTTATTTCTTTTGAGAGCATGATATTTCTTTGACTTTTCCTCTCTTGGAAATGTGAGGCACAATGTTCCCTAAGAAGAGATATTGCACGAATCAAGAAAAATACCTTTGAACAAATCATACACTATTTTTCATTTACAATGTCTATGAGTTTCAAGCATACGAAGTTTTTCTTTCCTCATGGAGCTCGAAGATCATTTTTGCATGGAGCGTTATCAAAGTTATCAGGAGGTATCACTTTGGTATGGTTTGAGCAGGAAGCCCAATCTAAGGAATGACTTTCCCAATAGCCACTCATGTGTGTGTGTGGGTACATACTAGACATGAGTGTATGTTTCTTACCTTTTAGGACTTCTCACCCAATGGATAGCCAAGATTTTCATCACCTCAAAGTGAGTATGCATTTTTCAAAAAAAAAAAATAGGCCTAATCCACATCGCGTTGGAAAAACGGCCAAAGCTTGATCCACCTTTTTTTTTGTTCTTCTTTCTTCTAGTTATTGACATTGCATGATCATGTATCTTGTTTTGTTGTAAATAATACACCTTGTGCATGTCCTTTAGTGCTCATGTGGGTTTTATGAAGGATCTCAAATTTTGGGGGCTTGGCCACCTCCTTTGATCTTTTTCATCTTTTTCCATCCACATCGGTACACTTGGACCCCTCTTGAATGTCTAATTTAGTGTGAGTTTGAAGCAAGTTCATCTTCTCACTAAAGTGGGGGCTAAATGTAGTGTCTAAAAGGACTTATGAAATGAAATGTGTGATACTACATAGGTCGGATTCAAACATATACATTATAAAATGAATTAATTTTTAGATCAAAAAATTCCAAATGCATCACAACACATCCTCTAAAGAATAATTAATTAAACCGGATCAACTACAAATGAAGGAAACCATAGTGTCAGCCCAATCAACATCAACACCACCAAAAACTGCCAATTTTTCATCTTTACACCACTTGGAGAAACTAAAAACATCATACAAACTAAGATGTGAAAAATGTAGATTATCAATAGAATCCTTACAACCTTATCCTAAATAATCTAGTCATTATGTGCTAGTGCAAATGAAAAAACATATTGAATTGGTTAGAATAAAGCATCCCAAATAGAATCTAGCACTTCAATACTTAGGATATTGCATTATTGTACACTAAATCATCTAAAACTTGCATGTTCAATGAAACCTTATACCTCTTTAATCATATCCCCAAGTCTAAACAACCATATATATCACTCTAGAGGAATGTAAATCATTCTAGTAAACTTCTAAGACACATAGCTCTATTTTAGTGCAATCTAGAGAACAATCAATCCTAAATTTTGTTGTAGAAGATGTGATGACATGAAAATATAGGAATAACGTCTTTTCTAAATACCAAACTTAAATCCAAAACAATTCAACCAGATCATGTAATGCATAGGAATGTGGACCAAAATTTAGAGTCAATAACTTAGGAAAATATGTAGGTTTTGCATTAGACAACTTTTCTCAACAACACAAGTAAAAGAAGAAACATAATTGACTTTCATCTAGCTTCTTGAAACATGTATAAACCAATCAACAATGCTTAAATATATTAACCATTTTTCATATCATGATTCCAAACCATCTTACTCATGTTGATTTGATGTCTCCATTTATGTCAAGCCATCTCTCTCAAATTTTCCACTTTCTCATCAACTACACAAAACTATCTCTAACTTCTATACAAAATATCTTAAAAAACATGACCTCAAGTTGGCATCAATGACAACACAAATTGCCAACAATCTCCCCCTTTGTCATTGATGGAAATGCACATATATCTACAAGTCTTCTCTCCCCCTTTCTTATCTCCCAACTGATATGGAAATCATCAACATACTCTCCCCCTTTGACAAAGGGAATAATATCTTCTACTTATATCAACCAAAAAAATAAAAACTTTATAAACTCCCACTTACTCTATGATCTCTACTAACAACACCACCCCTAAGATGAAGATTCCCCAAAACTGATACTATGTACATAATATTTTAACAAAAAATGATATGGAAAGCCTTCACAAATCTATACAAAGAAAAAAATGTCTTATGTACAATACTCTTACAAGTCACTTATAAGGTAGAATGCCTTTTTAGATTACCTTGATTTTGGTAAGAGTAGATACCCAGTTGGATTTTGCTAAGGAAAAGACATGATTTTGACATTCAAACTACATGTATAAATCCCTAGCCTCATCCACACTACTTGGAGCCTTCATTTTCTAATCAACATTTTTTGCTTTAGCTAGCACCCTAGATAATGAATCAAGTCCTAAGTTGACTACTTCCCTTAGCTAACTAGACTATTTCTTTATATGTTCTCTTTGATCCAAAAGCAATGCCAATTGCAAGTGATGATTTTCTAGTTGTACCCTAGTTGATCAATCCTTGTCCTTTGACAAATCATATATCCTGGCCATTTGATTAATCCATCACTCAATGGAATCAAACCAATATTTGATGTTCTTAGTGGAATTTGGAAATTTCAAGAAAAATAGATATAAAGCAGTGTCTTCATCAATCCATTCCTTAAACATCTTCATCTTCTCTTGTAATATTTTGTGTGCATTGGCATAATATTCAAATGCATCAGCCATTCTTCTGTCATTTATCTTCCTCAAGGCCTCTTGTTCTACCTTTTACTCAATGTGAGAGGAATAATATTTGAAAGAATCGATTAAAAATTTCAACTTTTTTTTTTTCTGGAGGAAACAAAGAACCTATGTTTACCTCTGGTAAACCCTCTTGAATAATCTTCACAACATCATCAAGTTAACTATTCTTCTTCAAATGTTCCTAGAAAATATCACCAAGCTATAACTTATGAAGGGGATAAATATTTGACAAGTCAACTTATCCTCCACCTCTTGTTTTGTCGAAGGAGATGAACTCCCCATAGACGAGGCTAGAGGCACAAAGGAAGAGGAAGAAAGAACCACAATAGATACAATCAAAGTATTAATCATATCCACAAGCTTCAGGGAAGGTTGGGTATTTGGGACAGACATTAGAAAAGGTGACTCCAACAAAGGAGAAATGAACATTTATACCCATTTAGGGTTAGGTAAATTCATACTCACAATGGAAGCCAGGAGCAGTATAGGACCAGACTGGAGAGAAGTAGAAGGAAGGGAGGAAGAAGAAATTGTAGGAGGCCCTGGAGTAGGGGCGATTGTTTCTTCCTCCTCTCTTTGTGAGGTGGCCTTCTCAACCAAGAGAGCCTTTCATTAATGCTTGTGTTTGCATGCAAGGTAGTTTCTATGACTATTAGAGTTAGAGGCCAAGATTTTGGAAATGGATGAAAGATTCATGCACAACCATGGGAACGTCCACCTCGACTATTTCCAATGGAGGGATAGGTTCCTACATGGAAGCAGGAGGAACAAGTTGAGGAGTGATAGGAGGAGTAAACTCGAGAGCCTTGGTAGCAGGCCTCTTTTTGCTCACTACCTTAGGATTAGGGGCAGTAGGATGCCACATATCAAATTATCTACGAGAACCTTTCTTTCTACCATATAAATAATACCATGGTCTAGGGTATTCATTAGGGAGGTCAACGATTCTATGCTTGGGCTTATGCCAAGGATGAATCATCAAACTTAGTGGGTAGCCACCAGGCTAACTCATCTAATACTCTTCCCAAGAAGGGGGAGAGGACGAGGCAAGCTAGGAGGAGGTAGCCTTCTCTTTACCATTATCGGAAGGAGAGGGAGTTGGCGTGGACTTCTCCTTCCCTTTCAGGGAAGGGAAAGTAGTCGATGTTGGCTTCTTCTTCTCTTCTCGGGAAGATGAGGCGACCGATTGTTCTATCAAAGGAAGGGTTAGCTTTGGCTCCCCTTTGCCTCCAGTTTTATACTTCACATAGTTCTTGTAAAGTAGGTTTGTTCTTGGAGGAAGCAAACCAACCTGGGAGGGCCAAAAGTGATCCAATGAGTATCCACCATGGGACACCAAGGGATGGTATCTAGTGTCATGCACTACGTGCATTACACCCTCATGTGATAACTTTAAACACTTGTGAATAATGGAGGCGATTCCATTCATGGAGGCAAGCCAGGGTATTCCTAGATTTAGCCTTAACAGATCTGATTTTGGGATAACATTGAAGACTATGTTGATAGCCCTAGGTCCAGCCAGGATGAACAAAGTGATTGAGCCATAAGGTTCAAAGCACATACCATCATGTGTATGGATGGTATATTTTTTTTCTTCATATTTTTCCTTTTGTAATGAATTCAATACGAATGTCTCCTTAGTGATAACATTCACGTGGCTCATGAGGTCTATCAAGACTCCTGTCACAATGTTACCATTGACACGAGTGCGAATGTAGAGAGGCAAAGGTTTGTTGTTTAAGGGTAAATCTTGTGATGTAAATGTAATGTCCGAAAAACCAGGTGTGGGTGGAATAGTGGGAGTTACCATGACCATATTGACATATGCCTCAGGTTGGGTAATAAAATCAGTGGGATCAACAATCATGTTAGTAGAGTGTGACATAAATGTATGTGTGTATATTTTCAGTTCACTATTAGCTTTTGCCACTAATTTGTTAGCATTTTTTTCAGTCCCATCGAGATGAATGGTACCATCCTCAATGCGGTCCCATATCTCATGACGTAGCCACATACAACATTCGATATCATGTCCATTAACACAATGGTACTAGCAATAATTACTCCCATCATACGAATTAGGGTAGGGTTCTTTAATAGGCTTAGGGGCTGAAAAAGTTATGATCTTATCCTTCAACAACTTTTGTAAGACAGAAGGATAAGATTTTGATAACTTTGTGAATTTCTGATTGTGTTTGAGGCCATTGTCATTAGCAGCAGCTACTACATTTGCAATGGCCTTACCTTTCCCAAAGATTGATACAATGGACTTTCCCTCAGAATGGGATCGCGAGGAGGATCCCCTAAACTAAACAACCACCTATTGGTATTCTTGTAAGGTTGCACACAAGTGTACGAAGGAAGGGTATTTCATAAGGGGGAACTTCTCTTGCCAAGACCTCTGTAAGTTCCCTATGAATACCTTCTACATATCAAAATCGGGCAACTAATATGATATTTGTGAAAGGATCGCTTGATAGCGTGCTATGAAATCAATGATTTTTTCATTATCTCCTTCTTTACATCGGACGATATCTAAAAAGGTCATCTTCGACCTAACGTTTTCTTGGAACTATCTAAGGAATTTGTTGCACATTAGGCATATCCTACAAGTTAGTATCATCTAGAGAGGAACTTGTTCCTCAATACTCACCTCAACTTTCTTCATTTCTTCAAGAATCTTGGTTGTCTTTTCTTTTGTTTCTTTCTCCATTAGAGTATTTATCCTTTTTTTGGTTCTAAAAACATGTGCCATTCTTTGAGATATTTTAACCCTTTATCCATGATAAATAGATGAACTAATTTTTTCTAATTTTTGTTTCCCCATTTTAGCTTATTCTACTACAACTTCATTCCTCTTATTACTGAGTGTATCAGAAATACTTTGTGGAATTTGATCTATAATCTCATTTACATCCACATTAAATCTCTTCATATAGATAACTATAGATTTCTCAATTGTAGCCTTGTCAATAGGAGGCATCTCATCATAAATATCTACAATCTCTTTTAGTGAGCCATACTATGTGATTGCATTAATAGTAGCCTCAAGCTATAGAGGCTTATGTTCAAGTGCTTATGGAGGAGCCTTCTTTTCTTTTCTTTTCCCTTCCCATTTCCTTTTTATGTTTATTCTTCTTATTGTTGTTTTGTTCTATTCTCTCTTCTCTTCAATATAAAATATCCCTTTTCTTCTTCACCATCATTTTCATCATCATTCACATTCACCAAATTAATCTTTTCCTTCTTTTCTTGTTTCTTAGATCTTGGTTTCTTCCTCTCTATAGTATTATTTTGCACCAGTACCTCAATAGTAGTTCTTATTAGTTTGCAATGGCAGAGGCAGACCTACCTATACCTCTCAGAGCTTGTGGAGTATGCAATGAGGAAGAAGTGGTTTGTGAATCTTCTACAAGACCCTTAGGAGTGCCAAAAATTATTTTCAACCTTGTCATCATCTTCTTTGCATTCCCCTCTACCTTTTTCAAGCTCCACTTATGAGTTATCTCATAATATGTGCTAAACCTCTCAATAGTGGGATCCTTAGGTTTTCTAGGAAAGATGTTAGCATATGCAACCTAGTTAGGTCCAAAGACCTCATAAGGAAACTTTGGTATCCATGTAGTTCTTGGTTCAACTACCTCCATGTAACAATTATACTTATCCACCATAAAAGTGATAACACTCTCATATCTTTCTACATATTGTTAGTGTATCTTATCCCTCATTTTCATTTCATTTTAGAATATCTTATAGAATCCATTGTATATAATGTCATATTATTTTATATTTGGAAACCTATGCCTATGATCCCTAATCTAATGTGCAAGAAAAATATCCCTTCTCCAAACCAAATCCTTCATCAAATAAAATAAAAGAAAAATAATTAGAGAGCTATACCAGAAGTTGTAGCATGTCTCCTTTGTTCTCTACAAATTATCCAGCAATTGCTACCTCTAGAGCTCACCAAGATCATAATTCTTTCCTTCCTTTTTCATCTGATGAGTAGTGCAAATGGTGATGGTGGTAGTAGACCCTTCTCTATTTGTGTAATAAACATTCTATGCAATACCCTTCAAGGAATACCAAAAACCTAAGTCAGTGATATCACCCATAATTAGCCTGATTCTTTTGTCAAACTTATCTCTAGTAAGCTTCATAACCTCTTCATTCTTTATGGCCTTCAATGTCAGCATCGGTCTAGTGGAGCACAAGTCGGTCACAGCTCTAATAGCTTCCTTTGTGATCTAGTTGGGTTGATCAAGGTAGATGAATTCTTTATGAACATGACTCAACACAATTCTTATCCATTCATTTTTAAAGTTGAAGTTGGAAAAACCCTTCCACATATATACTCTCTTTACCTCTACATTCATGTATTCTCATTTGAGAAAAAATTTATCATCTAGAAAGTGATTTTTCCTAAACTCCTCCATATTTAGATTACTATACTCCTTTAGAGATGAATGAATATAGATGCAAATATCCTCTGTATGCAACACATTCATAGGAATGTGGGAAAATGCTCCATCCTTATCGATCATAATAGATTTGAATGGGTACTTCTTATATTTATGCCTTGTCTTCTCAACAACATCAATAATTCTTGGTGTAGCCATGATAACTCTTTCTAAAACTATGGTTGTATAAGAAAATTTGAGAAATACTTGTCAATACTGTTGTTAAGGTTTGTACAAAAATTAATTGAAAACCCTTCTCTCTTCCTTAGCTCTTGCACACAATTGATATCATTTGAATGAGATCAAATTTGATCAAGTAGAGGGTATGTGTAGGGTCATGATGGGCCAAAAAGTGGCAATATGATGGGTATGTGGCTAATGGAATTTTTTACCCAAAATTGATGAAACAAAAAGGGTTTTTAAAGAAGATTCTCAACTTTCCACCAATATAAATTATTCTTTACTTTGAATTTAATAAATAATTATTATTCCTTTTCTATTTGAATTACAATTAAAGTCCTAATTGATAGGCTAATTGAAAAAAATCTATAGCTTTCAAATGGTATCACATTTTTTGAATTTAAAACATGTGTCACATTCTATTCTTCACATACTATAGGATTAAAAAAAATTGAATTTCATGAAATTTTGACCAAGCTAAGGTGGTCAGACATATGAGTTTTTTATATTTTTTAAAATTTGTAATAAAAAAATCATATTTAATTATTTACATGGAAAAAAATTACAAAAAAAGTATGCATCACATTCGGACATGATTCCTCTACTTATATCTAAAATCTTATAAAAAATATTATCATTTTATTGTGGTTAGGGTGGTCAGACAGACACCAACTTCTTATTTTTTCCCTGAAATTTAAGTACTACTATATTGAAATTTCAAATTTTCACCAAATAGATTTAAAAAATAAAAATAAACCTACTAGTTTAGAGACTACATTTTATTTTCTACAGATTCTATTCTTACATATTTTTGAAATAATATAGATAACTTATTCAAAATTTTACGTCAAGTTGCCTAACTCTGATTTTTTGAATTTTTCGCCACTTAAGGGCTTGTTTTTTCCATGATGATCCTACACATACCCTAGAGATTAAATACACTTCACACCTATCCTAGTTTCTCCCACATTAAATGAATTTTTGTTCTTGACACAAGTAGCTTTTTACAATTCTATGATATCATAGCTTGGATCCATGATCATTCAACAATATTTCACTCAGAGTGTATTCATTCTAGAACCTTGAGAAAATGTCATAATATCACTAGCCAAGCATATCCATGTCACCATTAACTATTATGTTGAATATTTCAGCATCTTATGCTTTATAGGGGTTTGAAAAGTTTGCAATTACAACTTCCTCTAAAATAATACTTTCATATAGTTACCAAAGGATCCATCCACACAAATTAGAGGTATAGATCCATCTTTTACTTCATTTTCTTCCTTCTTTCATATCTTGTTCATTTCCCTTATTTTTCTATTCAATTTCAATATAATTTTGAGGAGCAAAAGGTATTAAATTATTTCCCTTATAAAACCTTGCAATGTGTCCTAGTTTATTGGAATTGTAGTAGGTGATACTAGGTTAGAAAGAATAATAATTTCTTCTCACATTAGATCTACAATCAACAACCCTACGACCAAATTTGATGCATGTGTAGCAGTAACCATAAAAGGATTTAAAATTCATATAGTTATTTGTATTCATGAAGCTATTCCTCATCACTTCAATTTTGCATTCATTAGCCTTATGACAAATTCCATTGCAAGCATAGCATTGACCATGAAATGATTAAGATTCCACAAAACTGTACCTTGGAAGCCTAAATGAATTTTGACTCATCTTTCTTCTACATTCAATAACCTTATAACCAATATTATTACAAGCATATCAATCACCATTGAAATATTGAGAGTACCTAGTAGAGGAATTTTTTTGTGGAGAAATATTTATTCTTCTTGTTATGGACTTGTGTGGAGTTATTCTTCCTTTCTTATATCCTCTTGGATTCATCATGTGAGTTTTCTTTTTCCTTATCATTATTGCATTCAACCATATTTATTTTAGAGCTTTCTCCTTTTCCAAAACTAAGACCACCCTTGTCCTTATGTGGTTTTTGATAACTAAGTTCCTCGTCAAGGAGATCACTACTACCTTTGATTTTTAAGCTTTTGTCTATATTCTCTCTTTCTTCTTCCAATTATATTCTCATAGTGATGATCTCTTTCTCAAGTTTCAAACATTCAATTTATTTATCATTGAGATTGGTATTCAAGCAATCCTCAATCCTCTTTCCTTCTTCAACCTTAACTTTCAAATTAGAGATCACGTCGTCTACCTCCATGAGTTTAATCTCACATCCTTTACCTCCTTATATTTGAGCTTTAATTTTATCAATTTATTCTTTTGATTCTCTATCTTGTAAATTTTACAATTTTCTCTTTTGATCTTTTAAGTCCACTCTCATATTTTTGATTTAGTTCTCTTGCTTCATCCATATCTTCAACAAAAGACCTGAGTTCCCCTTCAAAATCTACTTCACAATCATTTGGATTGATGCCCCAACCTTCAAGTTCCATTGCCTCTAGATCTAGTTCTAGAGAAAACAAATCATTAAATATTTCTTGAAATCCCATGCATTCAAGTGCAAGACCTACCTCACCTATTAGGATACTCAAAGGAACTTGGATTTGATACCAAATTTTGAACACATTGAAATGTTGAGAGGGGGGTGAATCAACATATACTAAAACTTAAACTATTCCATTTGCAAATTAAATAATATTTTCTTTAATGAAGAACAGAAGGTAAAGCATACACCACATTAATCACCACAAGAACACCAATATTTTTTTGTGGAAAACCCAAAGAGGGAAAAACCATGGTGAGAGCTAACTCACATTATATGAAGCTCACTTCTTACTAAAATTACAATTTTTCTATAAGTCTCACTACCTAAGGAAGCTCGTCGCTCCCTAATGGACTTGATGGCTAAGGCACAACACATTAGGGAAAGATACAAGGACCTACTAAAGAGACTCACTATCTAATAGTAGGATACATGAACATAAACTACTATAAAAGAAGCATTTAACATATGTTGATGTTGGAGTACCTTTTCCACATAATTACTTCATCATACTGAATTCACACACTTCATACTTAAATCACGTCATATTTATTTTTCTCTATCTTCACAAATAATTTGTTCTTCTATAAATACCCTCAATAACTCAAAACTCTAAATAGTTCTACTAGATAAAAGGACAGATGAAATGAAACATGTGATATTACATAGGTCAGATCCGAACATATACATTATGAAGTGAATTAAGTTTTGGATCACAATATATGGCATAACACAACCCAAATACATCATAAAACATCCTCCAAAGAAAAATTAATTAATCGGGATCAAACACAAATGAATGAAACCAAACTATCAGCCCAATCAACATCAAGACCACCAAAATTTGTCACCTATTCATCTTTACACCACTGGGGAGAAACCAAAAAAGTCATGCAGACCAAGATGTGAATAATGTAGATCATTAACACAATCCTTACAACCTTCTCCTAAATAATATAATCATTATGTGTTTCTGCAAATGAAGAAACATATTGAGCTCATGAAAATAGATCATCCCAAATAGACTATAGCACTCCAATACTTGGGATATTGCATAATTGTTGTACAAAAAATCATTTGAAACTTGCATGGATGAACTCTTGTACCTCTTTGATCATATCTTAATTTTTTCACAACCATATCTATCATTCCAAATGAATCTAAAGCATTATGGTAAACTTCTGAGAGACATAACTCTATTTTAGTGCAATCTAGAGAATAGTAAATCCTAACTTTTGATATAGAAGATGTGATGACATAAAAATATAGGAATAAACTCTTTGCTAACTACCAAAATTAACTCCAAAACCACACAACTAGATCATGTAATGTGGAGGAATGTGGACCAAAATGCAAACTCATTGACTTAGGAAAATATGTAGTTTTTTCCTTTCTCAATAACACAAGTAAAATATGAAACACGATTGACTTTCATCTAATTCCTTGAAACCTGGAGAAACCAATAAAAAATGTGTAACTATTTTAACCATGTTCATATCATGCTTCTAGACCATATTTCTTACTTTGATCCCATTTCTCCATTTGTGTCAAATCATCTCTCTCAAATATTCCACTCTCTCATAAAATACACCAAACTATCTCTAAATTCTTTACAAAATATCTATGCAAACATGACCTAAAGTTGACATCAATGACAACACATATTGCCATCTCTTTCATCATAAATTTTTCCATTATGGAGGTAGGAATTCCAACATGGGGTTTGACTTAGGAAAGCCCCTATATGTCACAACCCTTTCCCTCTTTTCATGTGTGTATGTTATAGACCTAAAGTGAGTTGAAGGAAGATTGAAGGCTATTTGTTCATCATTTCACTTAGGCCATCCAAGTTGTCGAGTCACATAATCTACATTATCTAATCAACAAATGAATTAGAAAAATAATTCAATATAAAATTACTCAATAATATCAACAATCCTTTCCTCCTAGCACACAATGGCCCAACTACTTAGGATGGAAGTAGATTGATCATGGAAAAGTGTTCCATTTTTGGGAATAGATTTTTGTTTTCAATCACCACCCTTTATTCATTAGAAACCCATGATTGATAGAGTTTAGAAGTAGCTTAGCTATTTGATTGTCAAGCCTCTTTTTTTGGCTACTAAATTTTTTATATGTTTTATAAATAATTGGAAAACATGCATGTGTATTACTCTTCTTGTTGGTTTCATTTGAAATATTCTTATGTTTTCATCAAATATTTCCTTAAATATTTTATCTAGGCTAATAGAGTAGTGAATCATGGTTTCCACCATATGTCTTGGCAACTCTATTGCCTTAAATTTTTTTCCTAAGATTGCTCTTAATTTGCAAACAAGGAATTCATGTATGTGCTAAGTGGATTACTATAGTAGTGGAAGGAAATTAAGCTTGAAAAATTTGGGTGATGCATTGCATTAGGTTGAGATTAACAACTAGCCATTTATATTGGAAGGTCTTAGACCAAGACACTCTTGTCACCATGCAAGATGTGGTGAAACTTTAGGATATTTTTTCACAAATATTATTTGGAAAGTTAGGGAAACCATAAAAACTTGGATTTATTGGGGTTTCAAGTGACTCCCATAATGGCATTATGTCAATCAACAATATATTTGGTGGTGTCTACTTTTTTTTTAAGACCACCCACTAGCCAAGGCTCCTTGGATCCATTTTTAACAATATTTTAAATGAGGCATTTGTGTTCTTCATTTTATCCATGGACCCACCAAGAATTTTCTTTCTTGGCCTAAAATAAAATATAATTTTAAGTTAGCTACCCAAGACTAGGAAACCTTTTATTTTTTTATTAATGCTATACCTCACTTAATTCCTATCAAACTTAGGATGAAGTCTCTTATTCCTTGGTGAAAGGATTGGAAATAGAACCCATAAACAACCTTTCACAAGTATAAGCCTCATTAATGATACATGTGGTTGTCCCCTAATCTTCCTATGATGGATCAACTAATTTGATCTCATAGAAATTATAGTCCTCTATTGGGAGTTGGTATTGCTAGTTTCAATACATTTGGTTAGTAGTTTTTAGACCTAGATTCACTCATTTTATATGGTACACTTTATATTAGGGCCTCCCTCAAAGGGGCCACTTGGCTCAAATGGGTATTCCAAATTCAAATTGTTCATTATAAGGTTAGATGGATTCCTTAAAAGCATCTTACAATTTTTTTCTAGAGCTCAAGAGGCTTGGGTTTTGATTCAACATTTCTTCAAGCCTTTTAGGTATACTAAGTTTTCTTCACATATTATTTTACTTAGATACTGACAAGGTTATCTCTTTCATAAATATAGCCCATTCTGGCATGCTTCTATGGTGGAAATTCTCTTTTCTTAGTTTTTTCTATTGGTACTTGTTACTCTTTGTATATTATACATGATTTTTTCTAACTTGCTTATGTAGATTTAATTACAAGCTCCTAAAATTACACTTGAATTTTCTCATCTTTAGGAGTTGTTGGATCACTAGGGGAATGATTAGATTATACTTTTTCCAAAGCTTTTAATTCCCCACTATCCTTAAATACGTTAGTGTGAATATAATTAGTTTGCAAGGTATGATCATGGATCCTAGTCCTATCGTTCACGTGGTTCCTAGCCTCAATTTTCCTAAAAGACTAGTACTCATGGTAGTTGGGACTAACCTTCCTAAATTCACAATACATCTTCTTTTGGTAAGGTGATTTTGTTTGACATGACTTGAAATTTTTCACAACCGAAGTTGGCCATTGTTGCACCTCTCACTCAAGAACCTCCAAGTAGCCCTGCTAAAGAAGAATGTATTCTCACTAGCTAGAATCTAGTTGATGTTGTTTCCCTTGGAAATTTTTGGCAATCATGATGACAATGATCCTCCTTTTAATTTTGTTTAGTTGCTTAGACTTTGTTGGGATTGGTCCTATTATTTGATCTTGCACTAAACTTAGTCACATTAGACTTAATGGATATGCCTCTCTACCACCATCCTTTTGTGTGAGTATTGAATTATTTTCCTTTACTAGCATTTTTTTATGGGTAATATTCACTAACAAAATATATGTGTGAAACTAAGTGTAAAAGATAGAGAAGATTAACTCTAGAATCAATGATGAAATTTGGATGTTAAAAACATATAGAATCAATTCACAATATTATTAGAAGTGATGTCTTTTGTGTGCTCATATCTTGTACTCTACAGAAACCTAGATTCTTTTAAAGTTCATTAGTATGTGGCTAAGGTTTTCCTATGAGCAACATGATTCAACTTATGATGCATAGAACTTTATTTAGAATCAATTAGAAATTTGTAAATAGGGATGAGCTTAGAAAAAGTATGTGAAAACAAGAGCAAGTGAGAATAAATAGAAATGAATAGGGATTAGAGAATAGGTCAAACCTAGCATAAGAGTGTACTACTTGTAGAAATATAACTGTATTGAATAATTCCATCAAAATGATTCCAAAATAATTGTGAATTAGAACGAATATTTAGATTTCACCATTGAAATTCTAAATACAATTATTAATTTCATTAAAATGATGTAGATTAATATTAAAGATATCATTCCAATCATATAAAAATAAATTAAAAAAAATAAACATTACATATTCAAAATCACATCACATTATGAACAATAGAATCAAATATTACATTTGACAATGAAAAATTATTCATCTCAAAAATAAATTACATAATATAATATAATTATTATTTTTTTAAAACTCTTACCTAATTATTGAAGTGTCCCTCAAATACTGTAGGTTGCTATGTAATAGTAAAAGGAATTAACATAGATGTAACCATAACCCTTTATGATTTTTGATAGTTTGCTTAGAATTTCCCCTAATGATTATAATAGAAAACGTAGAAAGCACAGGGCTGAATATTTTAGAAGAGCAACCGCCATATTCCACCAAAATGGTTGAAAACATGGCTACTTCATGAGTTTTGTTAGAGCTATGGGACTGACCGGACTAGGTATCACAAGGGGAAATGGAAATAAAATGCCAGTGATAAATAGTTATTTTATTTTAATTGATTTTTTTTTAATAAAAAGTGTATATATTATTATTTATAAAATAATATTAGATAGATTAAAAGAATTGAAAGATTATTTGATTATCTGTTGAAAGGTCTTTTATCTATTTTTGATGAGTGAGTGTGTATATTATTAATTATAAAAAAATATTGCACATATTCAGAAAATATTTAAATTATTATATATTTGACTGTTTGTTGAAAGGTCTTTTATCAATTCAAATTTTTTTGTCAATATTGATTATTTCAACTTGTAGTTTGATTGAATCACTTCATTTCGATTATTCCACTTGAAAATATTTTTCATCTATAAAAAAATTTCATGACAATATGGATTATTTCAACATATGGATGGACCAAGTTTCATGTTACCCATTTGACATATAAATATTCCTCATCTATTTGTAATTGTTCCCATAATGATGGTGATCATTTCAACATTTAGTATGAATGAATCACTCGCAGTCTATTCATTTCATTTAGAAGTATCTTTCATCTGCATATAATTCTTCTTATAATAATGTTGATCATTTCAACATTTAGTCTAGATTCTCACTTCATTTTACCCATTTCACATAGACATCTCTCTCATCCACATGGAATTCTCCCAATGATATTGATCAATTTAACATGTAGTCCGTTTGGGTCACTTCATCTTCGTCCTAATAACAGCTGTGAATGTCGTCAATGAGGTCAGCAACAACACAAAGCTTGCAGAGAATGATAGGTGAGAAATTGTCTCTAAGTCGGGCTGTGCCTATGAGTTCTCCATCACGCATTATGTGATAAAACATGCAAAATCAGAAGAATTTAAAGAGCTCCACAGGTGATTGTGCGGTTACCAATATAGGATGCAATTAGAGGTGCAGCACTGAGATTTTATTGCATGTTATCTCTCTCAGTATTATCAAATAATTTAGTTGAGAGTTAGGTTGTCAAAATTAGCAATATAGCATGCAATTAGAGGTGCAGCACTGAGATTTTATTGCAGGTTATCTCTCTCAGTATTATCAAATAATTTAGTTGAGAGTTAGATTGTCAAAATAGTATGAACACAAGTTCTTAATTTTTTATGTTTTCTTACATTGCAGGAATTGGATAGATCGTAACTTTTTTTCAGGTGACTGGTGACAGTGCTGATACGCCCTCTAGTACCATCGAGGAAAGAGTAGTCCTTGTAATCTGTTTGTAATTAATTAGGATGAATCATGGTATTGTGTGGTTAGCGGTGTTATCTACTTTCAGTATTGTAGACCATCATGCTTGTAATGGACAACAGAGCAATGTTAGTCCTCTTTCTCTTCCTCTTCCTCCTCCTCCTCTGCCGCCCCCCGGTATACAATCTCCACCGCCTCCGTCTGTTGTAGTACAATATCCACCACCTCCGTCTGGTGTAGGACAATTTAAACCCCCTCAGAATTTTATTCCACGGCCCTCGGTGGCGTTTCAAAAGGCGTTGACAACATTTCTTCGGGCGTCGGCAAAATTTCTAAGCCCCTTGAAAAGTTTTCTTCAGACTTCGAACACATTGCGCAGCCCCTTGAAGACATTTCTAAGCGCCTCGAGAACTTAGAGTGCAAAGTGTCTGTATCTGTAGTGCCATGTCGTTGTGGTGGTTCTACCTGTAGTTGTGGTTCTAGTTGCTAGTACTTGTCTATATATGTATTGCCATGTCGTTGTAGTTGGTCCACCCGTAGTCCATGCTGTTGCAGTGGTTCTACTTAGATCATATTGTTGCTTGTAGTTTCTATATCTATAGTGTCATGTTGTTTCAGTTGTTTTATCCATAGTCCATGTCTTGTAATGGTTATATCTATAGTCCATGCCGTTGCTAGTATTTGTGTATACCTGTAATGATCTCGTAGTTGTTCTACCTGTAGTCCATGCTGTTGCAGTGGTTCTACCTACAGTTTGTGTCGTTGGTAGTAGTTTTCTATATCTGTAGTGTCATGTCGCTGTAGTAGTTCTACCTACAGTTGCGGCTCTATTTCTAGCCATGCTGCTGTAGTGTTTCATATATCATGTAAATGAATTTCTTATGGTGAGGTTTGTGTACACTAAAAACATATATAATATTGAAATAGTATCATCTAAGGCATAAGGGAAGGAATTTCATTTTGAATTATGGATTGATCCACATATTCTATTGTCTTTATATTGATTGGTGAATTTTAATTAATTTTTAAGAAATAATAATCAATAGCAAGGTAATCCTCCATGAAGTGGATATAATGTAGCATGGAAATTAATGTTGTTCATGTATATTATTTCCTTTACGAATGAGAGATTATTAAATTGTACAAGAATGAATTATCGTGAGGGATAAAAGTTTTGGTATCAAATTGTATATAAACTCTGTAATTATCTAATCATCATCATACAACTTGAGATCTTTCCTTACTATTTATCATCTATTTTTCTATTGTGCCTTTTTTTAAAAATATTTAATGGTGGCATGTGAATGTCCTAAAAAAACTTTAATTATTGTCAATTTAGTGAAATATTTCTAAGGATCTTGAATGTACCAAAGAAGACATATGGAAGAAGAGTGGTTTAGATAATTCTTCTATCTTGTACACATGATATGTTTACTAAATATTTTAGTATTTAATTTCTATATTTTATGACCTGCATTAATCTCCACAAAAGATTCCCATGTATTACCAAAATTTTATCAAGTCTATCATGACAATAATGTTTTTAATTAGGTAAGCAAGGATTTTGAAAGGGCCCTGACCCTTTTACATCGTGAAAGATTTACCTGTTAGTACAGTGAGACTTGGAACAACAACCAGACAAAACAACAGCAGGAAGCTGCAACAGTAGAACAACAAAAGAAGGATAGGAAACAATGCCAGTAGAAAAGGCCAACAAGCCAAAACCAAGCTGCAAAACATCAAACAACAATCACCCTAAGGGTGAAACACTAGATAGTCCTCAAGCCTTTACAAAAGAAGTAAAAAGGACCACAGAAGAAAATAGGCGTCACAGCTAGCAGAACAGGCCTACAGCAAAGACCCACACAACCAACAAAACAAGCCACACAACCTACAAAATAGGCCTATATGGATCTAAACCACCAATATTCTTCAAGTCAAGCTTCATAGCCAACATATCAGGCCACTAGGCCACCATCCTTGTGTTGGATCTCAGTTGTGTTTATGGTTTGTCCTTGATGACAAAATCTCTGATCCTTATGATTTATAATGGCACTTCTTTGATGTCTCTTGGCTTTTACAAAAAGTTATTTGTTATGCTTTAATTTCATGGTGATGAGAATTCTGGTTCAAGTTATGAATGCTATCTCTTTGATTGACAGAGTTTGGAAGATGGTTTCTTTGTCAAGATGATTTTTTTTTGCATATCACTGGTATTGGTTGTTTCTCATTCGGGGTTACAAATATCGGCATGAGTATGGCAGGGTCTCCCCAATCCACTTTGAAATGTCTGAGTTGCCTATCGGCAAGACATTTCTGATGTTATGTCGATTGAATTTAACATTCTAGCAGCTTTCAGTGTGACATTGTTCGTGGTCTTGGCGACAAAAGAAAAATCTTTATCGGCATGAGCCAGAGGTCTTTGGTATAATGTTTCATCGAATATGTTATGTCTTACCGACCCACGTTTGGATAGGCATATCAGCATGGGTTTGGCCGTCAGGCTGAGGTCTTGGTGATTTCACTTGGTCTCACCGACTAATGCTTGTGGAAGTCTATCAGCGAAAGTTGTGGCATCGTTATATGGTCTTGGCGAATTCGATTTGTTACACCGACCGAAAACATGAAGGTAGTCTCTTCGGTAAGACCTAGGGTTTTCAGCAAGAGGTCTCGGCGAGTGACCTCTGGTCTCACCGATGGAACACAAAAGAACTCTGTCGGCATAGGATCTATCGTGTCTCGGTGACTTAGTGAATAAAGTTTTTCGGTATGTCAAAGCTTTTTCTCTCCCCGAAGGTTGTATGTTATAGCGATAGTAAATGAAACTAAAGGGCATCTTGGTAAGAAGTTTCCTCATGTCTCAGTGAAAGAATAATATTCTAAGGAAGTCCTTCAGTGTAGCATGTTGTATTCGATATATCTCCTCTCTGAATCTGATGTGCCACAGCGAAAGCGAATTAAATGTCTGGCAACGTTAAAGTTGCCTTCAGCATAACATGTCATCGATAGAAATAAAAAAGTTTAGGGCAAACTTTATGAGCTTATTCTTTTTGACTGGGTATCGAACCCTAGCCTGGCTGCCATCATGAGAAAGCTTCATAAATTGTTCATTTCTGTTGTTGTTGACTATAACGGTTCTTATAGAGGTTTATGGAAGGTTTATTTGGTGCATTTATGACTGGAAGCTCGACAGTGGATAATGGAGCCATGGGAGTTACAGATCTGTCTGGTATTTTTAGTTATGTGTTTCCTGATGGTTTATAATCACCATTTTCTTTAACTACTCTCTACATCTCTATGACAAATGATGCCCTGACCGAGTATTGTCTTTCATGCATTAGATGTTATGATTTTCTGTGGTTGGCAATTGTGCGTTTTATGCAGAGAAATGATCTCACATGTTTCAGATTTGTTGAGAACGGCTCTTAGCTGGGTTGGTTATTCTGCTGTTACTCCTGAAGACAGTTACCTATCTATCTTGTAAATCAAGATGTATATATAGAAGTAGAAAAAATAGTTTTCTGTTCGACTGTTGATATAATTATGAGATTATCATTCCTTGGCTGTATAAAATATATGGATAAAACTCTGCAATAAAAATCTGTATAACAAGATGTAGAGATTGTGAGTTTCTTCTCTATGAGGTATTTTAGGGATTCAGTTATTGAATCTTTAAGGTATTTGGTAGATGAGAAAACAGAGAGATATGTGCTTAACTGAAAACAGAGAAACCCTCTGAATCATTATTATTGTTCAAAACATAATTTGAGGGGTTGGTACTCCTTGAGATAGATATCTCTAAATGAGGGGTTGGTGCTCCTTGAGTGGGTGCTCAAAAATCAGCCTATAAGGCATTGTCAACAGTTGATTATAAGATTAAGCTAGGAAGGCATTTAGGGAGTGGTTTTTATATCCCAAGAGGGTTTTCCACTTGAAAAAATATTATGCCTCTTTGTTATTCTGTGTTCTTTCTATTTTATTATGTTGTTGTTTCTGTTCACTGTTGAGTTATTACTTTTCTTAATTATGTTTATGAATGATTACATTCAACTCATGAATGCTTTAATCAAAGTAATATTCAGAACAAACTTGTGATATGTTTTGAATTTTTTGAAAAATTGGTCAAATCTATTAAGACACTGATTCACCCCCCCTCTTAGTGTCATTTTAACTCCAACAATTGGTATCAGAGCATAGTATCCTCTGATTGGTTTAATTACCTAGGATTGATCTTGGTCTTGGAGTTTGTTTTTAATGGCACATTCTCAAGAAGGTTCCTCTATAACTAGAGCTTCGTTATTTGATGGAACAGATTATGTGTTCTGGAGAATAAGAATGGAAGCTTTTCTTGTTTCTTTTGATGTTGATGTTTGGAGAATTGTTTTAGAAGATTACAATGTACCAGCCACTATTCCCACTGATGCTGATGAGAAAAAGAAGTATGAAACAAATGCCAGAGCTAAGCATTCCATCTTGTGTGGATTAACTAAAGATGTGTTCATTAAAGTCATGCATTGCAAATCTGCTCATGGAATCTGGGAAAAACTTGAAACTATATATCAAAGGAATGAGAAAGTCAAACTATCAAAAATCATTACTCTTAAACATCAGTTTGAGGAGTTGAAAATGAAGGATGATGAGAAAGTGGCCGAATATTTCCTAAGAGTTGATGAAGTTGTCAATGGAATGAAAGGTCTAGGTCAAGAGGTTAATGAATTTGATGTGGTCACAAAAGTTGTTAGGTCCTTACCATCTAAATTTGAATCTAAGGTTTCAGCCCTAGAAGAAAATAAACACTTTGATAAGCTTACCTTAGACAGCTGCAAGGAGTACTTACTGCCTATGAAATGAGAACTAGAAAAAATAATTCAACAGGGGGTATGTAGATCATGGTATGCCAAAAGTGGCAATATTTGTAGGGTATGTGGTCAATTTAATTTTTTTTCACTAAAAATTAATGAAACGAAAAAGGGTTTTTAGAGGAGATTCTCAGCTTTCCAAAAATATAAATTATGATTTAATTTGAATTTAATAAATAATTATTATTCATTTTCTATTAGAATTATGAATAAAGTCTCGGGATCGAGGATTGAAAACATATAACTTTCAACAAGATCATATTTTTGAATCCAAAACATCGCCACATTCTATGCTTTACATACTTTAGGATTAAAAAAGAAAAATTAAATTTCATGAATTTTGACCAAGTTAAGGTGGCCGACGACAAGCTTTTATATTTTCTAAAAGTTGTAATAAAAAATTCATATAATTAATTATTTACTTGGAAAAAAATTACAAAAAATATGCATCACATCCAAACATGAGTCCTCTACTTATATATAAAATCTACAAAAAAATTATCATTTTATTATGGTTAGGGTGGTCTATGCATTAACCTACTTCTTATTTTTTCCCTAAAATTTAAGTACTACTGCATTGAAATTTCAAATTTTCACCAAATAGATTTTATTTATTTTTAAATAAACCTAGTATTTAGAAACTACATTCAATTTTCTACAAATTCTATTCTTACATATTTTGAAATAATATAGATAACTTATTCAAATATTTACGCCAAGTTGCCTAACACTGATTTTTCTAATTTTGTTACCTCTTAAGGGCCTCATTGCTTGGCATACCATGATCCCGCACATGCCCAGAAAAGAAACTACCTTTAACTCTGAAAAGAAAGAAAAAGTCGATGTCAGTGAATCAGAGTTGTCTGATTCTAAAGAATCTCATTTTGTCAGAAGATTTAAAAAGGGATCAGGAAAATATAAGGGGAAACTTCCCTTTAAATGTTTTAACTGTGGCAAAATAGGTCACTTTGCTGCAAAGTGTCCCTATGACGATCAAATCTATGACAACGAGACAACTAAAATACAGCCTAAGAAGAAGGCTTTCAAACCTAAACGAAACTTCAATTTTAAAAAGAAGAAAAGTCTGTTTAGCAAGGATGAATCTGATATTGAGTCTGAAGACTCATCAGCTGATGAAGTCGAAACTTTGTTCATGGCTGAATTTACTCAACAAAATTTTTCTAACACCTTTGACACTGAAGAAGGTGAAGTAGATCTTGAAAGTGAGCTAAAATGTGCTCTTCAAGAGGTCAGAAAACTCAAAAAACAAGTTCTTACTCAAGAACATAAACCAGATCAAGAATTGATCTCTCTGAAAACTCAGCTTGAAGAAGCTAAAAGAGTTGAAGTCTGTCTTAGAGAGACTATAAGCTGCAAAGATCATGAAATTCAAAAATTGGAACAAGAAGTAGTCCTTCTTAGGAAGGAAATTGAAAAATATGAAAGCACTCTAAAACTAAATGAGATGCTCAGTAAACAAAAGGTGTATAAAGATAAATCTAGTGTTGGTTTTGAAAAAGGTGAATGCTCAACTAACAAAGAAAAACAAAACCCCTCTTCTGAAGTAAAAAATTCAGGTTCAAATCACTCAGAATCTGGTAAGGATCATGCTAAGTTTTTTAAAGGTAATAGACCTTCATACAATGTCAATTCTTTTTTCTATGGTTATTGCTTTTTCTGCAAAAAATTTGGTCATAAGGTGAGCACTTGTAGGCTTATGAATTCTAGAATACCCAAGTTTGGTCTTAGGCAACACTATGGTTTTGTTAGATAGATCAGATGTTTTAAATGCAATACTTTAGGACATTCTATCAAACAGTGCAATACTGATCTGCAATCGAAACAATAGAAAATTAAAAAGGTTTGGAAACCTAAGACTGTCAACAACATTGAACAAACTATGTTGGTTCAAACTACTTTTCATTCCAAGAAAAAGGACTTATGGGTCCTTGACAGTGGATGTTCTAACCATATGACTGGTGATAAGGACAAGTTTATAAAACTTGAAGATTATGTAGGTGGATATGTCAAGTTTGGTGATAACTCTTGTATTCAAATTAAAGGTAGAGGTTCACTTCTTCTGAATGAAGACACTCCTATCTATAATGTGTACTATGTGGAAGGTCTCAAGCACAATCTTCTAAGTGTTGGTCAAATATGTGATAGTGGTTATCATGTTCTTTTTAATTCACAGGGATGTGAGATTAAGAACAAGCTTGGAAAGGTTGTTGCAGCTGGAAGGAGGACAAAAGGAAATGTATACAATCTCCTTGACTCATCTTGCAATGAAATATTCAAGGTATGTGTCTAATGGGCCAAATTGAAGAGAGTTGGTTATGGCATAAAAGATTAGGACACATAAACTTTGAAAATCTGGTTAGAATAAGTAAGAATCAAAATGTTAGAGGTTTACCAATTCTTAACAAGATAGAAAATTTTGTGTGCAAAGAATGCTTAAGTGGTAAACAAACTAAAATCAGCTTCAAGACAAAAGAACATTCTTCTTCAAAACCTTTACAGCTTGCATAATGATTTATGTGGACCAACTAGAACAAGGTCTATTAATGGTGAAAAATACTTTATGCTTTTTGTAGATGATTATACTAGAAATGGTTTGGGTCACATTTCTTAAGCACAAATCAGAAGCCTTTGAAAGGTCCAAAATCTTTCATAAAATGGTTGAAAAGGAATCTAACTGAAACTCAAATTCCTTCGATCGCATTAAAGGAGGTGAGTTCACCTCAAGAGTTTATTGATTACTATGAACAACATGGTATTAAAAGGCGTATGCTGCAACTAAAACACCTCAACAAAATGGGGTAGTTGAACGTAAAAATAGAACTGTAAAAGAAATGGCTAGAACCATGCTAGATGAAGCTAAATTGTCCTGATGTGTATTGGAAAGAAGTTTTTTATACAGCTATGTTACATTTTGAATAGAGTGTAGCTTAGGGTGAAATCTAAACACACTCCTTATGAACTGTGGTTTGGAAAAATTGCTTCTGTCAAATACTTTAAAATTTTGGAAGTGTTTTATCAAAAAGGATGATGATAATCTTGGAAGTTTTCAATCCAAAAGTGATGAGGGTATCTTTTTGGGATACTCAACTCACAAAAAAGCTTATAAATGTCTCAACAAAAGGCTTAATAAGATTGTTGAAGTTGTTAATGTAAAATTTGATGAAAGACCACATTTGAATGCAGAATCTTTGCAAAATAATGAGGAAGAACTTGAATTTGAAATAATTTCTGAAGGAGCTGGAACAGCAAAGTCTATTGCTGAATCAACAAGCCCTAAAAATGAAATTGCAAGTCCTGAAAAGGTTGCATCAAATGCTCCTTCGAAAACTCTAGCTATATACCACCCCAAAGATCAGATTATTGGGGATAAAAATGTAGGAGTTCAAACTAGAAGAAAGGTTGCAGAATCTAATGAAAAGGCACAAATTGCTTTCTGTCTAGTTACTCAGTTTGAGCCTAAATTTTTTAATGAAGCCCTCATAGACTCATGTTGGCTTAATGCTATGTAGGAAGGAATTGATCAGATTGAGAAAAATTAGACTTGGAAGTTAGTCCCAAGACTAGATGACAAAAATGTCATTGGAGGCAAATGGATATACAGAAACAAGGTTAATGAAAATGGTAATGTTAGTCACAATAAAGCAAGATTTGACTACAAAGGCTATGCTCAACAAGAAGGTATTGATTTTGGTGAAACCTTTGCACCTGTTTCTAGACTAGAATCTATTAGAATATTCTTGGCTTATTTTGTTTACAAAAACTTTACTATTTATCAAATGGATGTCAAAACTGCTTTTTTGAATGGCTATTTAGATGAAGAGGTCTATGTTGAACAACCTAAAGGATTTATATGCAAAGATAATCCTAACCATGTTTATAGGTTGAAAAAGGCTTTGTATGGCTTAAAACAACCACCTAGAGCTTAGTACTCTAGGCTAGACAGTCACTTAATTTCTAATCGCTTTGTTAGAGGAGGTGTAGATAGTAATCTTTATGTTAAAAGTGAAGGTTCTGATATTTTAGTTGTTGAAATTTACGTTGATGATACTATCTTTGGCTGCAATAATGTCACTTTGAGTAAAAAATTCTCTTAGATAATGGAATTTGAGTTTGAAATGTCAATGTTAGGAGAATTAAACTTCTTTCTAGGTCTTCAAATCTCTCAATGTCAAAATGGAATATTTCTTTCTCAATCCAAATATGCTAGAGAGATGCTTATGAAATTTTAGATGGATGAATGCCATCCAGTTAGCACTCCTATGGTTACTGGTTGCAAACTTACTAAGGTTGATGATTCTCCTGATACAAATCAAATGGAATATAGATCAATGATCGGCAGTCTCTTATATTTAACTACCTCTAGACTTGACATTATGCAAGCAATTTGCATTGTTGCACGTTTTCAAGCATCACCTAAAGACTCTCATGTTACTGATGTTAAACGGATCTTTAGATACATTCAGGGCACTCTTGATTATGGTCTTTGGTATCCTAGGAGCAATGATTTCTCTTTGATTGCTTATACTGATGCTGACTAGGCTGGTTGTTTGGATGATAGGAAAAGCACCAGTGGTGCTACATTCTTTCTTGGTGATCGTTTAGTGGCATGGCACAACAAGAAACAAGTATCTATCTCTCTTTCTACTGCTAAAGTAGAATACATTGCTGCCACTTCATGCTGTACTCAAGTTTTGTGGATGAGTCAGACTCTTTCAGATATGGGTATTAATGTTTCCAACCCTGTTTCCATTCTTTGTGATAACACTAGTGCAATAAATATTTCAAAAAATCCTGTTATGTACTCTCGTATGAAACATATTGCTATTAAGTTTCATTTTCTTCGAGAAAAGGTTTTGGCTAATGAAGTCTAGTTATAGTTTGCTGGTTCACAAGATCAGGTGGTTGACATTTTCACTAAGCCCTTAGCAAAAGAGCTATTTGAAAGGCTGAGACTTCGATTGGGAGTTATCTCTCAATCATTACTTCATTGAATCTCTAACCTACTACTTAGGGGGAGCACGTTATATTTTTTGATTCACTTACAGCCCTCCTACAATTTTGGTTGTTGCACTACTCCTCTTTTTTTTACAGCTGTTTCTCATGATATTTTGGTTGGCTTCTCAGTTGTGTTTCATGGCAATGCACATTCTTCTCTTCTATTCTTTGTCATTGAGGCAAAAAGGGGGAGAGTCATTTGTGTTTTTCCATCAAGGACAGAGGGGGAGTTTGTTGGATCTCAGTTGTGTTTATGGTTTGTCCTTGATGACAAAATCTCTAATCCTTATGATTTATAATGCCACTTCTTTGATGTCTCTTAGCTTTTACATAAAGTTATTTGTTATGCTTTAATTTCATGGTGATGAGAATTTTGGTTCAAGTTATGAATGCTATCTCTTTGACTGACAGAGTTTGGAAGATGGTTTCTTTGTCAGGATTATTTTTTTTTCCATATCATTGGTATTGGTTGTTTCTCATTCGGCCTTACACATATCGGCATGAGTATGGTAGGGTCTCCCCGATCCACTTTGAAATGTCTGAGTTTCCTATCGGCAATACATTTTTGATGTTATGTCGATTGAATTTAACATTCTGGCAACTTTCGGCATGACATTGTTCTTGGTCTTGACGACATAAGAAAAATATTTATCAGCATGAGCCAGAGGTCTTCGGTATAATGTTTCATCGAATATGTTATGTCTTACCGACCCATGTTTGGATAGGCATATCAGCATGGGTTTGGTCATCGGGCTGAGGTCTTGGTGATTTCACTTGGTCTCACCGACTAATGCTTGTGGAAGTCTATCGAAAAAAGTTGTGGCATCATTATATGGTCTTGGCGAATTCGATTTGTTACACCGACCGAAAACATGAAGGTAGTCTCTTCGGCAAGAGCTAGGCTTTTCGGCAAGAGGTCTCGGTGAGTGACCTCCAGTCTCGCTGATGGAACACAAAAGAACATTGTGGCATAGGATTTATCTTGTCTCAGTGACTTAGTGAATAAATTTTTTTGGTATGTCAAAGCTTTTTCTCCAAGAGGTCTCCCCGAAGGTTGTATGTTACAGCAATAGTAAATGAAACTAAAGGGCATCTTGGTAAGAAGTTTCCTCATGTCTCAGCGAAAGAATAATATTCTAAGGAAGTCCTTCGGCGTAGCATGTTGTATTCGATATGTCTTCTCTCTGAATCTGATGTGCCACAGTGAAAGGGAATTGAATGTTTGGCAACATTAAAGTTTCCTTCAGCATAACGTGTCATCGATGGAAATAAAAAAGTTTAGGGAAAACTTTGTGAGCTTATTCTTTTTGACTGGGTATCGAACCCTAGCCTAGCCGCCATCATGAGAAAGCTTCATAAACTATTTGTTTATGTTGTTGCTGACTGTAACGGTTCTTATAGAGGTTTATGGAAAGTTTATTTGGTGCATTTCTGATTGGAAGCTCGACAGTGGATAATGGAGCCATGGGAGTTACAGATCTATCTAGTATTTTTATTTATTCCTTTCCTGCTGGTTTATAATCACCATTTTCTTTAACCGCTCTCTGCATCTCTATGACAAATGATGCCCTGACTGAGTATTGTCTTTCATACATTAGATGTTATGATTTTTTGTGGTGGGCAGTTGTGCATTTTATGTAGATAAATGATCTCACATGTTTCAAATTTGTTGAGAACAGCTCTTAGCTAGGTTGGTTGTTCTGCCATTACTCCTGAAGACAGTTACCTGTCTGGCTTGTAAATCAAGATGTATATATAGAATTAGAAAACTTAGTTTTATGTTTGACTATTGATGTAATTCTGAGATTATAATTCCTTGGCTGTATAAAATATATGGATAAAACTTTGCAATAAATTTTTTTATAACAAGATGCAGAGATTGTGAGTTTCTTCTCTATGAGGTATTTTAGGGATTCAGTTATTGAATCTTTAAGGTATTATGTAGATGAGAAAATAGAGAGATTTGTGGTTAACTAAAAACAGAGAAACCCTCTGAATCATTATTATTGTTCAAAACATAATTTGAGGGGTTGGTACTCCTTGAGATAGATATCTCTAAATGAGGGGTTGGTGCTCCTTGAGTGGGTGCTCAAAAATCAGCCTATAAGGCATTGTGAATAGTTGATTATAAGATTAAGCTAGGAAGTCATTTAGGGAGTGGTTTTTATACCCCAAAAGGGTTTTCCACTCGAAAAAATATTGTGCCTCTTTGTTCTTCTATGTTCTTTCTGTTTTACTATGTTGTTGTTGTTTCTGTTCACTGTTGAGTTATTACTTTTCTCAAATTTTTTTATGAATGATTACATTCAACTCATGAATGCTTTAATCAGAGTAATATTGAGAACAAATATGTGATATGTTTTGAATTTTTTGAAAAATTGGTCAAATCTATTAAGACACTGATTCACCCCGCCCCCCCTCTCAGTGTCATTTTAACTCCAACACCTTGCCACCAACATAGCAGCCTAAAACAACAACCCTCCCAAGGGTGGGTAGGGAAAAACATGCTTCAAATCCTTAACAGTAGGATTTAGCAGATCTTGAAATTTTAACCAGTAGAAGACAATTAATCCCAACAAGACACCATGAGAGAACCCAAGGAAAATAGCACAAATAACATACCAGGCCTACAAGCCACCCAACAAGAACAACCCATAACAACATCCATCCCGAGGGTGGCCAAGAAAACATGAGCTTCAAGGCCCCCATAAAGCAGCAACCAAGCCATCCATCAAGCTATGAGCATAATGTCCTTAAACAACTTCCACCCCAAAGTGTACAACAACCAAACAACATCAAATGTCTTGTTAATTCAAGTGTAGTATTAGAGTCATTAAACAAGGTAGTGCTATTGGAGCCAAACAACCCTGTCTTCCAACAAACCCCTCCACCTCTATAGGAGAAGTAAACAAGAGAAATCAGTCCACTGCAACAAAGACTCACACCCCCATCAACACTCCACCTCAATAGGAGTGGCCTCCACCTTGATAGGAGAACCAGGGGAGAAGACTAGCTGAAGAAGCGAGAAAAACCTACCAAGCTCATAGAACCACTATCCACCTCCATAGGATTAGTTACCACCTCAATAGGAAGGGTCTCCACCTCCATAGGAGACATAGACTACAGAGCTAGGAAGACTACACACACTCCAGTGGAAAGAAGACACCTAGCCACAAAGGGCTACAGAAGTAGCAAGGTCAGTATAAACTTTGAACTCTACCCCCAACAAGTTAGAAGCCCACAATCTAGCACAAATCAACATTTTCAAATAGATTTCAAACATAGCTCCTTCAAGAGTAGAAAATTCAACCACCATCAACAGGGTAGCAAGAATCAAGAAGGCTAAAGGAATTTCCAAAGCAAGGGAGCCGAAGAACCAGAGCCAGAGTAAAGGTAGAGAGAAGCAAAGCCCCAAACGTTCAAAAAACTCCTCAAACCCATGGTCCCCAACCAAGATTTGGAGAGCCAAAAAGAGAGGTAGATGAACACAACAAGGGCACAACCAAACCACCATAGGCTAGGGAAAAGCAACAACCACCACCACAAAGGAGACACCTGAATTAGTAAAGAAGCTAGCCAAGAACTTAACATACCCCATTGATGTCTCAACAAACTCCAACCACAAAAAGCCAATGACAACACCAACATCCAACACCATACCCAAGAATTACACTAGACCAACAAAAGATCTAGCAAAAACTAGTGAGAGGGCCTGTCCAAGTTCAAAAAAAGGACATAACCTCAAGAGAGAACCGCCATGAGAAGGAAGGATTGTAGAAGATCGAGAAATGTCTATTAGCGAAAAAAACACTAGAAAGCTCACATTGAAAACCATGAAAGGTTTCAGATAAATACTCGGCATCACAAGCCACCACAATATGACAAAATAGGGCATTCCTAGGATGGGACGCTAGCCAAGCACTGACCAAGCCCGATAAGCATCGAGCACTTCCACAGGACAAGGAGTCTTCCAGAGACATGAACCCATCTCAACCAACTACAATGGCCAAAACACCAACAAAATAACATTTTCATCTTTTGAATTAGAGCCACCACTCTCACAACCCCACATAGGCCTCCACAACTGTCATAGACCACCAAGAGGAGAGTACAGCTACCATGAGCCAAACAAAGCACAAGCAAGACCCCAAGAGTCTAGCAAAACAGGTGGAAGCCACCAGACCCACATCAACCAAGAATCATCATCTTCTTCTATGATGACAATAATGTTAAAAATTATGTAGCATAAAGATTTGAGTCCCACTTTTCCCATCTTATCTATCATGTTAAATTGTAGCCTTTTCTAGAAAATTTTTATTTTCCACAAATGACCAAATATGAGCAATAGTACTAGTGTAATTCACTTAGAATAGATAAGAGAACCATATTGTGTGCATGAAACTCATTTCAAGGTGAATTATTTGAACAGTAACATCCAAACAACACAAAGATCAAACAAAACACTCAATATAGGGAAAGAAAAGTCAAACAAGTATAAAATTTATTGTTCAAAATTAAACTAACCATACTCTCTATTGTGTAGATGTTCATGTGATGGTTGATTCAATGGGTTCGATGTGTGATCACAAGTAATTTGGGAAACATAATGGTGCTCCAATGAAAAATGGGAGTTTTATTAAAAATTCTAAGTGTGAGATATATAGGATTTTGGATTTTGGATGGAGGTTCAAGGTTGCATTTTGATGATCAAGTGTAAAGGATAGTTGAGATATCTCACCTCATGGGATGGTGCCAACTGACCCCATGATACATGTGATGTGAAGATGGTACCTTGGAGGGGATAAGGCGCATGTGACATGGTACCAACTTGAAGTCACATGTACAAAGGGCCATGTGCATGATGTGATTTGGAGGGTTGACCCACTTAATCATTGATTAATTGTCTGCAACCACTTATGAAGATATTAGGATCAAATTAGGATTTAATAAAAAGAGGTTGGAGGATGAAACATATAGATGGGAATTTACTAAATATATTTTTTATTTAATTTTTTTATGGAAGGGATAAGGGATGGGGTAAATAATTAAACACAATTATTTAATGTAGGCTAGCATTTAAGGATAATAGAAGAATTAGATTAGGATGAAGGTTGAGATAATTGAATATTAATTAAATAATAAGATTATTTGATTAATATACAAAGAATAGGATATTGGTTGAATCAGAAATATGGCGAATTTTAGGTTTCTACACATGTAATGTTCTAACTATGATTTTTTGAATTAATATCAAATCTGAAAGTATTTCTTAACAAAACTCACAAATTTCAATGAAAGGGTAAAAGTACAAAGTTGTGGACCACACTTTTACACTTTTATAAAGGAAACAACCAACATTGATACAACTTTTAAACTTAAATCACTAGAAAGTGGCATATATGTAAATTGAATTTTAAAATGATGTAAACTAATAAAATGTGTATTTATAACTTTATGTTTGTATTTTTAAATTAAAAAATATTTTTAAATAGTTTTTATAAATTGACACTATAATTTAGTTTTTGATAAAATGTTGAAGAGTGAAGTTACATGAGATGTCAATCTTTATATAGTAATTTTTTTTCCTTCAATTTTTATTTATTTATTTATAACTTGAAAATTTAGTGCATGGATATAATTTTTTTCCAATTTTAATAGTTATATATATTTTTAAACATATTAAAATGTGCATGTATTAAAATATAGTTGTTTCCATTCAATTCCAACTTTCATATTAAATGTTTATCTAAAATAGAAAAAATTATACCATCTTGATATAGATTCTTTTATCTAGTCCATCATATTTTTTGCAAATTTTTTTAATAATTTTTAGTATTTTTTCTTGACATGGCAATCAACCTAATTTTTTGGTTTGAAAACCTACTTTTAGAAAAAATAAAAAATAAAAAATAGATCTAATAATTAAACTACTAATATATATATATATATATATATATTTTTAAAAAATTACACATATAAATATACAAAAGGGTATTTTAATGTTTAAGAAAAAATGTTATTTACAAGAGTAGGAGTTGTTGAAACATCATTTCTTTTTTAAATCATAAATTTTCCTCAAAGTAGTGCTACTTATACATTTAGCCAATAATTTTAGTTGGAAAGGTTGTGGAAATATCTAACTTAGCTATATTGAATCTTACTAGATCATATGTTTGACTGAAATTGATTTTTAGTTAGAAAAACTTAGATTTACTTGTGTTGATAAGTTGGTCAAAAATGTGACACAACTTTGAACTTTTACCCAAAAAGTACAACATTCATTTGTACTACCAAAGAATCAAGAAAGCGTAAAATTATCTCAACTTTTACACAATATATCAAATTGATAATTACATGAAATTAGGTTGTTCTGAAAACAAAAGAAACAAAACATTGAAAGTTAAAATAAATTTGGAAGTTATATTATTTTTCTACAAAAATTAAGTGAGTTTTACATAAATGAATCTCATAATACATTGCTCAATTTTCACTCACCATTACAAAGAAATTCTATAGCAAGAGGAATGATATATATTGATGGAAAACAACTTAAACCTCCACATGCTATAGAAAAAATACCTACAACAAGTCATGAAAATAAACTAAAATGATTACACCTACAAACAAACGCTTCTCTAACTCTAGTTAAAGTGTAGTAGCTATTTAAGCTCCAATGCACTCCTAGAGTGAAAATGCCCACCAAAATCATAGATATTCCATCCTTTGACCCTATATATCATGGATTTTTTCCCACAATAAGTAATCCTCCATCATCTACAAAAGGTAATTGTACAAAAAAGTGTTCACACAATGTGAAATGATAAAATGAATTGGAAAAGGATCCATAAAAAGTCAACAACTTTGAATTTATATATCCCAAGGAAATTTGAGAGCCCCAAATTATCATGCACTCTTTTGGTAGGAAAATAAAATTAAAAATCCATTGACACTCCCTCTATAATATGTATACCAATAATAGCCTGCCTTATATACATTCAACATGCACAAATTAAATTTCCATAAATGTTGACTTGAAGTCTTTTTGTAACCTTAAGAAAGTTTTTAAAAGAAAATTCAATATTTTGAATGGCCTCATGTGGTCCTATCAACTCCTTTGGGTATTTTGAAAAATATTTAATATTTATTTTTCTCAAATTCCCAAAATTTTAATTAAAATAGAACCAAGATAAATTTCAAGTAAAATATATTTTTCAACATTACCTTAAATCATTGGAAATATAAAAAATGAGCTAAAGTCTAATGAAATTGATTTACTTAAAATGAGGAAATTACAAGTCCCTCCTCCTAAAAATTTATTTCCTTTAGGCAATGAAAATTTGGATTTTTCAAAACCTCAAGACCTTCCCATGTAGTTGTTGAAAATATGTTCTCATTGATGTCAAAGGAATATGGTCAACATATTAGTGAGAATTAAATGTAATTATATTTTCATATCATTTTGAGTTGCAGAAGTATATATTGATGCAGTATATTAATAAAATATGTTGAGTATTGTTTGTAGTATCGTACTAAATTTATTTATGCTAATGGAAGTGATCTGAATGTTCAATCCAAGATATTTGAGGTTAGGTACTCAAGGCAGATAGATTTCTATGAACTAATAAATTTGTGTTTAGTATTTCTTCCTAAAGATGAATTTGGCTCTGTGGTTTGAATGGAGGGTATGTCTACACACGTTCTATCATATTCAAGATTTTTTAGAAGATACATTCATCATACAAATTTTTTGAAGTGATAGAAGGGTCATTGTGCTAGTTATTTATCCAATGGTGCTTTCAAAACTATGTAGAAATGACTAGTAGCATGTAACATTCATAGTTAATATGGGATGTTAAAATAGGTCCAAGTTAAGGCTCCTATGAAAGTACATAGCAACATGTTATTTTAGCAAAAACTAATATGATTTAGGAATGACGTATTACATGTTGTTGGCACCTTCAAATTTTCAAATTTGAAGTGCCCATATTGAAAATTTTGCCTTTGCACACTCAGAAGTCCACCTGCAAAATCTGCCCAAGTGACCTAGTTTGAAGGGTCACAATTCAAATCTAGTTGATTTTCATGTCAAATTTTTTTTGGACACACTCATGTGACATATGTGAATGTGTGTCAATTTTTAGCTTCCCGTGATGAGTTTTGATAGTGTTTTGAAAAGCAAAGCTGGAGGGTTTTGACCCTCTTTTGTTTGTGAATTCTCAGTTCTACGAAGTGGCCTCCTATTCAAGCTTATATTTTGCAAATGGATTGTTTCTCTCCATTATCCCTAAATTATTGTACTCCCCTATCTAATTTTAGAGTCTCAGGATAATTTTTTCTATTTTTTCAAGATCAAAAGTAGATGCAGTTTGTTTAGTTTTACACCTGCATTTCTGACAGTGTTTCAAGGTGGTCAAATTTGATTCCTAATATCTCATGAAGAATAATAACTAAAGGAAATACCTTTTGCACACATACTCAGTGTACCAAGATGAGCTTATGTTTCTAGTGGTATCCCCCCAGAAGTTGTTTTGATATTTTTTCAAAGTGGTGACTTTGAGAGCCCTGATCAGTGTTAAACATGTGCAATTGTAGAAATGTCTGAGTAAGCAACTTTGTCAATTAGTATCTTTCACCTCAGGATCCCTTTTTACAATCCATTCATTGCACTGCATTCTTGGGTCAACTTTCGACATTGCTACTTAGTTTCAGGCTCCCAAGATAAGTTCTAATGGGTTATTTAATCATTTTCTTATTGCGACAAGGCCAAAAATGGTGTTCTGGAAAGTGTCAAAATTTTCAATTCTAAGGATATCCCATTTCTTTTTTTTTCTCTAAAAAATCTCCATCTCCATTTTCATAAAAAGCGGAGGTCATATGATGCATTATTTTAATGCATTCCGGGTGTGGTGAACACGTCCCGAGGGCCAGTTTACAAAGGAGGTACCTGATTTTTGATGGTTGGGAAAAGTTTGAGGAAATAAGTTTTCTCTAAATAATTGATTATGGTTGCATGATAAGATTCTCGGCTCCAGGGGTCACTTTTTGTGCGTGGTGAAATTTCTCCTTTTGGCCTACAAGCGTAATTGAAATTTGCATTTTTTCTAAAGTTACAAATGCTTATGTTTAAAATATTTTTGAATATTTTAAACATTATGTAAATATGAAAAATGCATTTAGGGTAAATTTTCAATGTATTTTAAAGGTTCTGGAGGACAAGCAAGTTTAATTCTTGCTTTTGATTGGTCCAGAGGCAGCTTTCAAGGCTTTCACAGTTGCACGAAAAAACTCATCGCCCATGCCCAGTTTGAAGTCCAAATGAAGAAAAAAATAAGAGATGCAATGTTTTCCAGTGAGGAATCTTCATTTGAGAAGGTTAATTGAAGATTTTTAACAATTGAAATATAAATTAATAAATTTTAAAAGTTCTCTTGGAGTGCATTGCATGTTGTAGTTTTGAGTCGGGAATGCAAAAACAAATTAGCGATCAGCGATGGCTGTTGTTTCCATTGCCCATCACTAATGGATGTCACTATTTCCACTTGCAATCAGCGATGGAGCAAGGTTTCATCACCTATCACTGATTTCATATTGTTTTTTGTCCTCCATCAGAGATGTGTGATGACTGCACTGTCTTTATCGTGCATCGTGAATAAATGTTAACTTTTCCATATGCATCTACGATCTGCGATGATGGTTTCCGAGTACAGTTGGTGGGCTTGGAGAATTAATTTTGGCATTATTTCATGAGTTATTTTTAATGATGAAGTAAATAAATGGTAAACTCATGGGTAAAGAGTCCTTTGTAGCTGATAAAAAGGGGAGTTAAAACTTTCTTTACTGGAGAACATGATATCGGTCATTGCTGATTTTATTTTATTTTCTCTCCTCACATTAGAGATGTTCATTACTTAATTTTTTATTGCCATTTCATTTCTCATTTTCTCATTCCACTCACGATGAGCATGAGGATGGTTAGGTAAAGTTTGTAAAGTGCAATGGGACCCATGGTTGGCATTTAAAACAAAATTTTCATAATTTTTTGTGATGGTGAAAAGGGAATGTTGCTAGAAATTAAAGTGATTATAATCTAAGGGTGAAATGAGAGGCCCGAGTAAATATTTTTGCAAAAATTAAAGCCTTCACTAAGAAAAAATAAAATTTTAAATGTTGGGAAATGTTTGTACAACAAGTCCATATAGCATATCACCATCACTAATACATTTTTCACTTCCGATACCAAATTGTAGATGTGTGATTGGGGCCTTGTGTGAAATGGTGGTGGGGCTTGTGACTCATCTTTAATATTAATATTTGATAAATGTTTTAAAGGTGAGTAGAAATCAAAATGTAAAAGGAAGAAGTATTGTGATTTTATGTAGCTAGTAAATAAATTGAAGTTCTCATAGGTAAAAACAATAGCTTTCTTTGCTGGAGGAGAAACATGAAATATGAGTAAATTGTTGTATTTCCCAGTAATATAAGAATTAAAACCCCATGAGTAAATAAAGCGACATTTAAATGTTGGGCATTTAAATTATGAACTCACTGATAAATGGATTTTTACAACCATTCTAAATTTTAAAGTGTTCATAGAGATTTTAAAATAAAAAATTTATTTGTTAAGGTAGTGAAATAAAAAAACATTTCACGAAGACTACAGAGGTAGTAAAAGTGAAAAATGCATAGGTGAAATGGAGATTTCTTGTAGCCAAGGGCTTTCTACAGCAAAGTGAAGATGCAAGGGTTTTTTATGACCGATAGAGAGGAGGTGAATTCTTTTACAAATAAAGGCATATTTTTCAACAGGAGAATAAAGAGGAAGGATGACGTCTTAAGCTAAAGAATATTTTTCTGTTGAAGAACAACAAGTGTAAGATGCATGAATCTGGGAGAAGATTGGAACTTCTTCAGCAAGCAAAGGCAATTACTGATCTATGGACCTAAATGTGCCAGATGTCATTGGGAGATCTCCATTTAGGGTTTTTGCACTTTCCTTCAATGTTGTTTTTTCTATTTCAGAAAAGAGGTTGTTCATTCTTTTCTATCTCACGGGAACACTTTTGTAAAAAGTCTGAAATATATATAGTGTTTTTTTTAGGTGTCTAAAGTTTTTTGAGTCATTGCAAAGAAGAACTTATTCATAGTAATGTTATATTTACAAGTAAATTATCATACATATTCTGAGTTAGTTGCCTCTATTGTACACAGTGCATAGATTATGAATAAAAGAAATCAAGGGTTTTCTAATATTTGTCTTCTATTTTTACCTTGAATGTAAGTTCGGTGTTGTTACTTTCATTCAAAGAATGAATTAAATTTTAGGAACATAAACAAAGGTTTGTACAATTGTATGCTTGGATTGATAAAGTATGACTAGTTTGGTTTCTAGTATCAATGGTGCAATGCATCATACGATGGGCATAAGTATGAAATAATGAAAGTTGCAATGAATTTTAAATTTCATGGTGTAGGTGACTCCACCCTGGAATGAGACATTGGTCTATTGATGTTATAGTTTCCTGAGATTATTTTGTGAGCAACTACATCTTTTAAATAAAAAATTACTTATCAATCGTTGTATCTTTGTGTGTTGAGCTCAATATATTACATCTCTCATGTTTAATGTGTACACTTTCGTAAAGGTTAGCCACACCCTTATGGTATTGTGTCTATTAAGCATATAAAGGGGAATTATCTGTTTACTTTGTATTTGATACTTTGACACACAAGTATCTACACACTCTTGGGATCACCCTCATAGGTTTAACAGAGCCTAAAGTATAGGGGAGAGAGGTTTTATTTCAATCTCCCATTCGTTGGCCAAATTTCTCCTTGAATCTGACCATTAGGCCTACCAGCCCTTCAGGATTCAAATGGATAGTAGATTTGAGGACCAATAGATTGGGAAATATATTGGGGATAATTCCAAAAATATTTGGTTTCAGACCATTTGGTCAAAGAGTGATTTAATTTTCAAAAATGATCCAAAGACCTGCATACTTGAAGGAGATTGTTGCAATATTTCTGATGTATTCTTGAAGTCCGGTGCTCTGCCAGTGGAGAGAACTTAGAAATACCTAGATCTTGGAAGAAGCTTTCTGCTGCTTGAAGATTTTTTCTTCTTTCAAAGAGGTGGCGACTCTACATAAATTTCTACACCATCAAAAGAGTTGGTTGTAGTAGTTCCCAGGTATTTTTCTTTTGTAATATTCTTGTATGAAGTTTTTCAACAAATGTTCTAGTTAATATTGTCCCTTATCCAATACTCTGAGGTATTAGTAGAAAAGGGAAATGAGAAAGTAGGATATTTTGAAAAGGATGTTGAGAATAAATTAGTTGTAGAGGGAATAATTTTATATGTAAATATGTATTTTTGTCCTAGTTCTCCCTCTACAAGTTGTAATATCATGCCTATAACACAACCATGTCCTCAGAGGAAAGTGTTCACTAGTGAGAGATATGACCCTTTGGATTTTAGTATAATTCTGGGATACCCACATTCTATCCCAAGAAGAATTAATGAATGTTTTCCTAAGTTTAGACGAGGTTTTGAAGAATCAACATCACAACATGTACAAGGTTTTCTTGATGTAATGAAAGATTGTCAAATAGTAGAGGAATATGTTGTCATGAAGTTTTTTGTTAAGAACTTTAGAAGATACTGTTGAATACTAGTTTTCTAGTTTACCGATGCATTCTATATGTTCATGGCAAGAGTTTGAGAAACTGTTCATGGATGATTTTGGTGAAGTGAATGATGAATGCTTGTTTGAAGAAATAAATTTGCATACCCAAGAAGAATATGAAGAGAAATCTGAAAATAAGCCTAAACCTATGTCATATATTGATGCATTGTGTGATACATAAAAGTTTGAGGATGAATCCATCTATGATTTCCATGATAGATTCATGAAATTTTTGCTTGATATAGCAGAATCAGAAAGACCTGATGAGTTATTTTGCATTGATTTGTTCTATGAGAATTGTGAGTCAAGTCTAAGTACTATGCTAGCTCATTTCAAGCCTCCTAATATTAAATGCATATATCAATGGATTTCAATAATTGAGGAAATGATAGATAAATATGGAAGTAATCTCTTAACTCAATTAGGTGATGGTAAATTTTCACGACTTATTCCAATATATGTAGATGGTATAGCAAAAGACACTGATAATGCATCATGTAATGATAAGAGTTTTGTTTCTAAACAATCCATGGAGAAAATGTACTCTAATGAATATTGCAGCCATGATGATCATGAAGAGATAATGAAACATCTGAAGTTTCTTCTATTTGCTTTGAAAATATAGAAATAGAGAACAAATTTTCTATATTAGATGAAGGCAACAATGATGCAGATGATACTGAAAGTATTTTCTCTTCTATGGATTTTGAATATATAGTTGAAGATCATGTTGATTCTGAAGTTTCATGTCTTTATAACGAGACAAAGGAGCATGCAGATTTGAAGAATGCTTTTGAGAGCATCAGTGTATCAGATGCAGGTGACAAGGAGTGCAATAAATTCCAATTGGAAGGATCAACCACAAGTAGCTACAATGAAGAAACCGTTGATAGTTTTTAGTTTGACAGTGAAGAAGGTAGCTTTGTTGATTGTTGCAGGAGTGTGAAAAAGGAAGGAGATATGCATGCAAGAGATTCAGTGGATGAATAATTTCAAGTAGTTGTTTATGAACATCATGAATATGTTGACAATGACAAATAAGGAGCTCCTATTTTGTTTGATGCTTTACCTTCTTCTAATATTTTTGTTTCCTTTGAAGTTATCACTAAGTGTTTGCATGATGATAGCATTGATATAGGTGTACATGAAATTGAAAGTATACACACAAATATTGGTACAACTGATGACACTCTATGATGTGTTTTCACTTGAAGAATGTGATTGTGTAAATCACATGGATGCATATGTAGACCTCTTTTCTAGATCTATAACTCATAGTTTTCTTCATAGGTAGTATGCTTCAGATTGTCATGTTGATGCAACAAGAGATAGTGTTGAATATGATACTTCTTGCAATAGTGAATGTGTTTTAAACAATCATTGTGAGGAATTTGTTGCAGAAGTAGTTTCTAAGCCATATGAACATGTACTTTGATTATTCTTCTTCTTATGGTAACATATTGATTGTTGACAACCTTATCTATGAGCTTGAAGTAGGAAACACTGTTTGGGATGTTGATGCATTCTTTGAATGCCATGATTTGAATATGGATGAAGGTATTATGAGTGTTGGTGAATCTTGTTTTTGGATATTGAGGCATGGAATAATGTGATTAAGCTATGTTGTTGGGATGATAAAAAAATCACTTGTGATGCAATTCAGTTGGATGATTTTCAAATGTGTGAGGACTCTTTGCTTGACACATAGAAGGATTGCACACTATTTCTTAAGGATGATGTCTTCTTTGAGCCTGATCATTGTGAGGGAATCGATAAATGTGATAAGGTTTTGTTTTCATTTAGTCTTGATCACTATCCTCACAATTTTTCACTTGCCACAAAATTAGAAATGAAATGAGTGGTAGTGATGCAACCTATGTCATTTTCTTACCATGTGACAGTAAAGCTAAATTCAAAGGTAGTCTAACACTTGTTTTTGCAAGAATGAAGACACTCATGTTGTGTTGTGAAAAAGGAAAGTATGGATTCAAAAAGATCAAATATTTTAATAGATTGGTGTTTGACAGATGTAAGAATTAGCTACCCTTTTTTCATTTGGTGGCCTAGGGCCATCAAGTGAAGTTAAAAGTTTTAATAGACTCTATTACCCAATGTTTTTGGCACTTGGTCTGCTCTCCTAGAAATCTAAATTCTTGCTATTCCCATAGGGGGCATACATCCCCAAAAAGAGCCACTATTGGCAGCTTCAAATTTTCAAATTTGAAGTTCCCATATTGAAAATTTTTCCTTTCCACACTCATAAGTGCACCTGCAAAATATGCCCAAGTGACCTACTTTGAAGGTTCACAATTAAAAGCTAGTTGATTTTCATTTCAAATCATTATGTGGACACACTCATGTGACATATGTAAATGTGCATGTAAATTTTCAGCTTTCCATGATGAGTTTTGATAGTATTTTGAAAAGTGAAGCTGGAGGGTTTTGACACTTTTCTGCTATTTGTGAATTCTCAGTTCTGTGAAGTGGCCTCCTCTTCGAGCTTATATTTTGCAACTGTGTTATTCTCATGATAAATAGATTTTTGCTCTCCATTCTCCCTACATTAATGTACTCCCCTGTCTGATTTTAGAGTCTTAGGATAAAATTATCTATCTTTTCGAGATCAAAAGCAGATCTAGTTTGTTTAGTTTTACACCTACATTTCTAACAATGTTTCAAGGTGGTCAACTTTGATCCCTAATATCTCCTGAAGAATAATGACTAAAGAAAACCCCTTTTTGCACACATACTCAGTGCACCTAGATGAGCTTATATTTCTAGTGGTATCCCCCTAGAAGTTTTGATATTTTTTCAAAGTGGTGACTTTGAGAGCCCTAATTGGTGTTAAACATGTGCAGTTGCAAAAATGTTTGAGTGAGCAACTTTGTCAATTAATATCTTTCACCTCAAGATCCCTTTCACCAATCCATTTATTGCACTACATTCTTGGGTCAAGTTTCTACATTCCTACTCAGTTTTAGGCTCCCAGGATAAGTTCTAATGGGTTATTTAATCATTTTTTGATTGCGATAAGGCCAAAAATGGTGTTCCAGAAAGTGTCAAATTTTACAATTCTAAGGACAACCCATTTCTTTTTTTTTTGTCTAAAACATCTCTAGATCCATTTTCATGAAAATCGGAGGTCATATGATGCATTATTTTAATGCATTTTAGGTGTGGTGAACATGTCCCACAGGTCAATTTACAAAGGAGGTACCTGATTTTTTATGGCTAGGTGAAGTTTGAAGAAATGGGTTTTCTATAAATAATTTATTGTGGCTACACACAAAAATAATTAGCTCCAATGGTCACCATTTGTGCATGGTGAAATTTCTCCTTTTGGCCTACAAGCATAATTAAAATTTGCATTTTTTCTAAAGTTACAAATACTTATGTTTAAAATATTTTTGAATATTTTAAACATTATGTAAATATGAAAAATGCATTTAGGGAAAAGTTGAAATGTATTTCAAATGTTTTGGAGGACAGACAAGTTTAATTCTTGCTTCTAATTGGTTTAGAGGTGGCTTTCACAATTGCACGACAAAACTCATCGCCCATTGCGAGTTTGAAGTGAAAATGAAGAAACAAATCAGAGATGCAAAGTTTTCCAATGATGAATCTTCATTTGGGAAGGTTAATTGAAGATTTTTAGTAAAGGAAATTTTTTTAATAAATTTTCAAAGTTCTCTTGGAGCACATCGTGTGTCCAATTTTGAGTCTGAAATGCAAAAAAAAATTAGTGATGAGCGATGGTTGTTGTTTCCATCGCCCATCGCTAATGGATGTCACCGTTTTCACTTTCAATCAGCAATGGAGCAAGGTTTCATCACCTATCACTAATTTCATATTATTTTATGTCCTCCACAAAGATGTGTGATGACTGCACTATCTTTATTGTGCATCGATAATAAATGTTAACTTTTCCATATGCATCTGTGATGTGCAATGATGGTTGCCAGGTATGATTGGTGGGCTCGGAGAATTAATTTTTTCATTATTTCATGAGTTATTTTTAATAGTGAAGTAAATATATGGTAAACTCACAGGTAAAGAATCTTCTGCAGCTGATAAAAAGGGGAGAGGTAAAGAGTCTTCTGCAGCTGATAAAAAGGGGAGTTAAAACTTTCTTTGCTATAGAACATTATATCGAGCATCAATGATTTTATTTTATTTTCTCTACTCACATTAGAGATGTGTGTTGCTTCAATTTTTATCGCTATTCCATTTCTCATTTTATCATTCCATTTATGTTGAGCAATGAGGACGGCTAGGTAAAGTTTGTAAAGTGCAACAGGACTCGTGGTTGGCATGTAAAACAAAATTTTCATAAAGTTTTGAGATGGTGAAAAGGGAATGTTGCTGGAAATTAAAGTGATTATAATCTAAGGGTGAAATCAGACGTCCAGGTAAATATTTTTGCAAAAATTAAACCCTTCACTGATAAAAGGTAAAATTTTAAATGTTGGGAAATGTTTGTGTGCAACAAGTCCATATAACATATCACCCATCGCTAATACATTTTTCACTTCTCATACCAAATTGGAGATGTACGATTGGAGCCTTGTGTGATATGGTGGTGGAGGCCATGACTCATCTTTAATATTATTATTTGATAAATGATTTAAAGGTGAGTAGAAATAAAAATGTAAAAGGCACGGGTATTGTGATTTTATGTCACCAATAAATAAATTGAAGCTCTCACAGGTAAAAATAATAGCTTTCTTTGTTGGAGGTGAAATATGAAGTGCAGGTAAATTTTTTTATTACCTGGTGGTGGAACTCAAAATTTTATCGTTCAACTGATGCTATGTTTAAGCTTGTGAGTTTTCAAATTTTTTCTTCCTTGGGGTTTGGAGTTTTGCTGCTCTTTCCATTTATACCTCAATCCTTTAATTGGTTTATGTTTTCCAATTGACCGGTTGCACCAAGTCACCATCTGAGCTAAGTGGTTTTCATACCCCTCACCATCATTCTTTACCAGCCCCATTTCTTAACTCACCTATTGTTCCTAGGATGGCACTTTCCTTATGAATGACTTATGTGCATGTGTGTCTTTATGCTCTATGAAATTTTTTGTTCACAGTCTATCGCTTATCACAAGCTTTGTTCTAGGATTCTACATTCAACTGGCGATGAGCGATGTCCTTCCACCAGCACCATCAGGATCTACACTCATAGGCTTATCGCCCACAATGGGTCATGCTACATTCATTGTGAAGAAACTGATGATGAGCGATATTGTATTTTCTTCTAAGCTTGGCTCATCGCCCATCGTATGATGTTGTTGTTCCTTTGGGAAGAGCACTAGCGATGAGCGATGTTTGGTTCTTAATGACCACATGATATCATTGCCTATCGTGTATTGTTCCCTCAGCTTTGGAGGGTAACATGTGATGAGTGATGTGGTTACCCCTAGTAACCCATTTCTGGCACCTACACTATTGCGATGGGTTTTTACTTTCCAGAGAGGAACCAAAGACTGTCGATGGGTTGAGTTTTCCCCATTGCACAGGCACGGTTTATTGCCGGTTAGGGAAACCTATAGGGAAGATGACCCTCGATGAACGATGAAGAACGAAGATATTTTGGTAAAATATTTCAAGTGTCAGATCACCGGTGAGCAACTCATCGCTAGACCTTTTTCCACCGCATGATTGTGTTCCAAGACGGATTTCAAACTAGCGATGGACGACGCTGCAAAGATATGGTTGGGATTTTTTCACAGTTTGAATGATCGACAACGGATAGGGAAAGGATGATTGGGTGAGGATGTGATGTAAATGTGGCTACTTTAAGGCACCACCTCACTATTTCTTGGTACAACCCGTAAAGTAAGTGGTGATCCTTAATATACCTTGTCGATCGAGTTTTAAATCTGCAGTGATCAACAGTGGAGATTTGACATTCAGTAATGGATTTCTTGTTCACATGAGTGATCCAAGATGAACATTAATTGCAGATAGCCTTACACTCTCTTATTTAATGAGGAATTGTTGTAGATGAATCAAGTTATTTGCAAGTTATAGCCAGAGTCTGGAATCAATTGCTATCACTACAGGTGAGACAGAATTGTAGGAGGTTATGAGTGTAAGTGTTGCTAGGGTGGTGGCACATTATAACTTTGGTTGTGAAGAGTTTTGCTACATATATGTGGGGATTTTTTGGAATTGTGGTCTTCATCCCTTTTCATCACCCTTTCTGCTTATTGTGCTATTCAGAGAATATGACTAAACCGAACACTCCTATTGCACCAATGTGGAGGTCCTAGATGTTAAGTATGCAGGAGCCAATTGCATACATACTAGAGGATAAACTTCCCTTGACTGAGCTTCCTATTGTTTTAAAGAAGAGGAGTGTGTGCAAAAAACTAGAGAAGGTCGTCGTTAGGAGCACATATATTCTAAGGAGATGAATTGTTTCACATAAACTGACTATTGGAAAGGCGAAGGGACCTTTGTTTATGAAATAAATAATGAGGTATGGTTCAGGTCTCGGGGTTTGTTCATAGAAACCCATCACTCCTATCCTAGTCTCTGATAGCTCGTCGAGTGATGAGGGAGGAATTGTCCCTAGCCCTAGCCGGTGCCCTGCTTCCCTAGTGCATCATAGTGACTCCAAGGAAGAGATTTTGATTGCAACTCCGTTCTTTGTGGTGTGACCTGGCAAGGGTGGTTACTCTGTGGCTAACAAAGCCAAGTAACACCCATGTCTTCTACTAGTGGTGCAAGGTTTTGGGTGATGTGATGATGTGGCTTTTGGATGGTGGGCTCTGTGGTTCCTTTTGATGGTGACTAGTTCATGGATGTGTGTTGATAATCGTGATTATGGTTAGTTTAAGTATTGGTGAACGTGCTAATTTTTCAGATTCCTTTTGGAAGGCTTGTGTGGCAACTCCGACAAATGGGTTAGTGCTCTTTCTTCCTTTTTTCTTTTCCCATGCTTGTGGAATGATTAATGTGATAGTTTGGGAATTAACCTCATTGAAATGAACTTTGAAATGAATATCAAATGTAATTACATTTTGATCTAGACACTTTGTTGCTCCCTTGTACTATAAAAGGGATTTCATGGCTCAATGTAAAGGGTTTTGATCTGAAATTTTCTAGGTCTAGTTTGTCTTAAGTATAAACCGATTGTAGTAAGCAAGGATAATGCAGAATTCTCAATGAATTCACTAGCAAGTTGTCTTGGGTTCAAGTCATATGGGGCATGATCTTAATAATTTTATATCAATTACAATATTAGTACAAAATTCAAAAGCCCAAATTACATGTTCTCCTCTATAGATTTCTCATAGACTATAAATGAAATTATCAAAGATATTTTTCATTTATCATCAATTGTTCAATTGAATGCATGGCTTGATTTATTTTCTTTAACTCAAAGGGTTAAGTAAATTGCTTAGGAATAGTCATGGGTGTGTGAGGATTTACAATGATTTGGTAAGAATCAGTGTTTGGATAACACGATTCTTTGTAATGTAAAGCTTTATAGAGATGGTTTAAAATATATGAAAGTTAAATAATTATTGTATTTATGGTTGTTTCCTATTTGAATCCATTCACCCAATTTGATGAGGCACTGGTGATTTATTGATTGTTTAGTAGTAAAACGAAGGAATCCCAAGTTAAGCTGTGGACTCAAAATCAGAACAACTCTTACAAAATCATGGAAAATATTTGATGTATATCCATAATCTTAGCAAAATAAACATTAATTCACTTAAAGTTCTTCCAACTCTTTAATGATGTTAATGTGGTTGCATCAAAAGGAATGAATCTATAATGCAGTGTTCTTAAAACTTTATGTATCAAATGAACACATTAAGGAACACCCTCCTTGGTCCTATAGAGCCTAAAGTGTAGGGATAGAGACATCAGAGACCTCTATTCATTGTGTTGGCCACTATTCCTTGGTGATTTTTGAATATAGAGGTTGGAATCCTTTTAGAAAATCCCAAGGTTAGCTAGAAAAATCACCAACAGAAATGGCGACTCTACTGGGAAAAAAATATTTTCATCCTCCAATTGTAGATGGTTGTACTATAGAGTCACATGGTGATGGATCTAGACTTTTAGTTGAGATTTTATACATTTCTTGAACCTTGTCAAAATATTTGTAGTAGTAAAGTGTGTGGAATTTGACGGTGACTCTGCTAGTGAAGTAACCTAAAATTTGATCCATTTTGAAATGTTTCAATTTATTTGAAACATAGTCCTCTAGAGAAGAGGTGGTGACTCTAGCTTGAAGAACCAAACAAAGAATACAATAAAATTTCAGACCTGCATACTTGAAGACCGAGGGTGAAAAGTTGCTCTAAAATGCTAGGTATTTTCATAAATATGAGAAAATATTGTTATATTTGTAGATAATTTGTGAGAATTTTTGAGATCTAGGCCATAAATTTTTCCCAATTTGGTGAAATAGAACTAAACTAGGGAAAGGAGTGATATCTTTGCATAATCTTGAAGTACAGTTGAAATAAATATTGAAATATGTCATATTCATGAATTCCACCTACTGAATAATATTATGCAAAGAAGTACTAGAATATATATATCATAAAGGCTTACTCCCATAAAATAAATTTGGGTTACCCTTTTGATGATATTGACAAGACTATTAAAGGATAGAATGAAGTGTCTTATCTAGTTATACATCTGGAACCAAAATGAATACAACCACACATGATGAATACCCCTTGTCACATCAATGGAATTTTAGTACTGAAAGGTACAAGGCCATAGATTTTAGTGATGTTAAGGTTACCAAAATATTATACCACCTAAGATCAAGGACAAAATGCCAAAATTCAATGGTGAAAAGTCAGAGTCAGCAAGTAAACATGTGCATGAATTTGCTAATGTAATGGGTGACAATGAGATTGATTGTGAAGATGTGGTTATGAAGTTATTCATTCAATCCCTGAAAGGAGATGCAAGGGATTGGTTCTCTTATTTTCCAATGTCTTCTATACATAGTTGGAGTGAACTAAAGACATTTTTTATGGGACATTTTGGTGAGAGGATAAACCCAAGCATTGCAAGGAAGAATTTCATGGAGATCCAAAGGGGTAAAGAGGAGTTGATCCCTGTGTTTAACCTTAGATTTCTGAAAGTCATAAGAGAAATACCTGAACACATAAGGCCAAATGATGCATAATGTCTAGTTGTGTATTTAGGGGCATTTGATAGTAAGATGGGTTTCTTGTTGAGGGATAAAGAGCCTGCTACTTTGCAGCAAGCTTATCAAACTGCCATGGATATTGAGAACAATTTGAAGTACTCAATCATGAGGGGACATGTGATTGCAAATATGAATGGCTCTAGTAGGATTCAAGTTGTTGAGCTAGGTCAATCAATAAGTAAAGGTGTTTGTCAGCTCCTTTAAATTAGATATTGTATCTACACTACTTCGTAGAGATGAAAAACATGAACAAGCATCAACCTCACATCAACCTATATCGACAAAGGCTGATTTAATTCTCTCTGTTAGAAAGTTATATGAGATAAAGAGACATGAAAACGAGTCCCCATATGACTTATTCTCAAGATTCTTAGATATTCTAATAGATATTCCCAAGAGTTTTAGGCCTAATGATTTAATATGCATTAATTTGTTTTGTGAGGCTTACAAATTAGGAACAAGCCAATGGCTTGAGAATCAGAAGCCTTGTAACCTTGACCAAGTAATGGATTTGATAAACACTATGGAAGATTTTGAACCTAGTTATATTCCCCTGGTTGTTTCCCAAAATGGTAGCAGTAGTTGCTACAATGAAGACATTCAAAGGCTAAGATTGAAACATCAAAGAGGAGTATCATAATCTAAACAATTGACTCTTGAATTTTTCCATTTCACAAGCTACATAGAAGTAGATTCAATTGATAGTGATGAAGGAGAAGAGACATAGTGTGAGGATGAGGAGACACTACCTATTTCTATTCCTTGGGATGTCATCATATTTGAGCAACTACAAAAGGAACACAGTGAAACCTCATAAAGTGATTTAGTCACATGGATAATGATGCACCAATCAATGATCTAAACACACTAAATCTACATGATGTGGCACATATGAGGAGTCAAAGAGATGAGATAAAACTAGGACAATCTTCGATTGAATGTAATTCTTCTTATGAAGTGGATTTTAGATCCTTTCCTTCAAGTGAGGGATGTGCCAATAGCCTTGAAGGGATCTGTTTCTTTGGTAGTAAGCAGTTTTCTTCATCTGAAGAATTCTTTGAATGTGGATCAATTGTTATGAATTAAAATGATGAAGAATATATTGAAGGTGTCTCTATCTGCTCTTCAAGTAGTTACATTGATTTTGAATGCATTGATGATCAAAACAATTTGGTTCCTAGTACTAACAAAGATGAGGCACCTATAACTATCATGAAGGTGTGGAAAAATCCTTTTTTTGATGAAGTTGCATTGGGCAGTGAAGTAATCAGTGATGATTCTTACTGGTGCAGAAGCAATCCCCTTTTTGAAGAAGATCCTGATGAATAACCAATGGAAACTACTAGTGCATGTCCTGTGAATGATGTAAACAAGGGTCGAGCTAACCTTACATTCAAAAATGTCAACCCTGACTTCATCATTCCCCAACTAAATGGAGGATGTGATGATACAAACACTTCTAAGATATCTTACCAATATGTGATTGAACAAGATACCAATGACAAGAATCAAGAGAATGACTTAGACTTTTTGATATCTACATGTGACAATGGCTTACATGATAGCGAAGTTCAGGATGGTGGTGGCAATTTTGAATGTGGCATTGCCATCAGAGGAGATTGGGATGATTATGTTGATTTCCCTATGGTCACTGGCCATATGCTTGAAAAGATGCTTGAGAATTCACCCCCTTATGTTTTGCATGATGATATTTTCCCTTACATAAGTGGAAATCCATTCTTGGACACCCAAAAGGAAAATTGGGATGAATGCATGGATGCTCAGAAAACATCATTTTGTGTTAAAGAGAAGGAATTATTTGATGACTCTATAGAATATGTTAATATTTCTAGATTATTTGATCCATGTGAAGAGAAACTTTGAGGTATGGGTAACCAGAAACATGATATTGGTCAGTGTGAAGCTGCATTACACTACTTTGTAGAGGTTCCATATCTTATGGATCTTATTATGGGGTTGCTCCCACCTGAAGGAATGTGTGTTATGGTGATGGAGAATGAATATCCTCCTGTGCTTGTAGGTCATCTCTTGAATACCTTGGAGGAGAGTGAGTATTGCTTACAAGATGTTCATGAATACCTATAGCCTGGTGGACAAGTTGAAGGTAATGTTACCATTTATGATGAGGTGGAATATGAAAGTTTTACTTTTCCAATATATCAGGATGAGCCTACAATACAACAGGGTAATGAGTAGAGTAATTCCATGATAAGTGGGATGGATGACTCCAGATTTAATGAAATTTGAGGCCTAGAAGTGCATAAGGCAGATCTTGATCCACTGAAATTAATGCAGAACTGAATATTTGATAGAGGAAAAGTTTTTCCTCGATCTTTGGGAGGACATTAGGCCTCCAATTCAAAGGGTAGAACTAATAAATGAATGTCCCCTTCATGGTCTGCTCAATTAGAGATTATGGATTCTTCCTATGTCTACAAGAGGCATACATCCCTAGTTGGAGCCACTAGTGGAACTCCAAATTTTATCATTCCATTGAGGCTATGTTTAAGCTTGTGAGTTTTTGATTTTTAACTTCGTTGGGGTTTGGGGTTTTCCTGCTCTTTTCATTTATACCCTGATCCTTTCATTGGTTTATGTTTTCCTATTGACCGGATACACCAAGTCACTATTTGAGCTAAGTGGTTTTTGTGCCCCTCATCATCATTCTTTACCAGCCCCATTTCTTAAGTCACCCATTGTGCCTAGGATGGGAATTTCCTTATGAATGACTTATGTGCATGTGTGTCTTTATGCTCTATGAAAGTTTTGTTCACAATCTATCGCTCATCATGGGCTCTATTCTAGGATTCTACATTCAACTAGCGATGAGTGATGCCCTTGCACCAGCACCATCAGGATCTACACTCAGAAGCTTATCACCCACCACAGGTCATGCTACATTCATTGTAAAGAAACTGGTGATGAATGATATTGTATTTTCTTCTAAGCTTGCCTCATCACCCATCGCATGATGTTGTTGTTCCTTTGGGAAGAGCACTGGTGATGAGCGATGTTTGTTTCTTAATGACCACAGGTTGTCATCACCTATCACAAATTTTCCCCTCACTTTTGGAGGGTAACATGCAATGAGCGATGTGGTTATTCCTACTAACCCATCACTGGAACCTACACTATCGACAGTGGGTTTCTGCTTTCCAAAGAGGAATCAGAGACTATCGATGGGTTGAGTTTTCCCCATTGCATGGGCATAGTTTATCACCGGTTAGGGTAGCCTGTAGGGAAGAGGCTTGTGATGAATGATGAATAATGAAGATATTTTGGTAAAATCTTTTAGGTGTCAGATCAATGGTGAGCAACTCATCGCTAGCCCTTTTGCCATCGCATGATTGTGTTCCAAGATAGATTTCATACCGGTGATGGGCAATGCCGTAGTGATATGGTTGGGATTTTTCCATGATTTAGATGATCGATGATGGATAGGGCAAAGACAATTGGGTGAGGATGTGACAGACACATGGCTACTTTAAGGAACTACCTCGCTATTTTCCGGTATGACCCATAAAGCAAGTAGTGATCCTTAATATACCTCATTGATCGAGTTTTAAATCTATAGGAATCAACGGTGGAGATTTGACATGTAGTAATGGAGTTCTTGTTCACACAAGCAAGTTGAGATGAACATTAATTGTAGATAGCCTTACACTCTCATATTTAATGAGGAATTATTGTAGATGAACCAAGTTATTCGCAATTTATAGCTAGAGTTTGGAATGAATTCCTATAACTACAGGTGAGAGAATTGTAGGAGGTTGTGAGTGTAAGTGCTACTAGGGTGGTGGTGCACTTTAAATTGGGTCCTAAATAGTTTTGCTACATATACATGGGGATTTTTTGGAGTTTCAGTCGGGTATGTGTAGGATCATGATGGGCCAAAAAGTGGTGATATGATGGGTATGTGTAGGGTATGTGGCTAACAACTTTTTTATACCCAAAATTGATGAAACAAAAAGGGTTTTTAAAGGAGATTCTCAACTTTCTACCAATATAAATTATGCTTTACTTTGAATTTAATAAATAATCATTATTCATTTTCTATTTGAATTATGACTAAAGTCTCGATTGATAGGCTAATTGAAAAACATCTATAGCTTTCAAATGGTATCACATTTTTTGAATCCAAAACATGTGTCACATTCTATGCTTCACATACTATTGGATAAAAAAAAAATTGAATTTCATGAAGTTTTGACCAAGTTAAGGTGGTCAGACATACAAGTTTTTTATATATTTTTAAAAAGTTGTAATAAAAAATTCATAATTAATTATTTACATAGGAAAAAATTACAAAAAAATATGCATCACATCGAGACATGAGTCCTCTACTTATATCTAAAATCTTATAAAAAAATATTATCATTTTATTGTGGTTAGGGTGGTCAGACAGACACCTACTTCTTATTTTTCCCCTAAAATTTAAGTACTACTGCATTGAAATTTCAAATTTTCACCAAATAGATTTTTTTTTTTAAATAAACCTAGTAGTATAGAAACTACATTCAATTTTCTACATATTCTATTCTTACATACTTTTTAAATAATATAGATAACTTATTCAATTTTTTATGTCAAGTTTCCTAACTTTGATTTTTCTGAATTTTTTGCCACTTAAGGGCCCTTTTTTTCGATGACGATCTTGCACATATCCAGTATTCATCCTTTTTCATCACCCACACTGGTTATTGTTCTATTTAGAGAATATGAGTGAACTCAACACTCCTATTGCACCAGTGTGAATGTCCCGTAGGTTAAGTATGCAGGAGCCAGTTGCATAAATACCAGAGGATAAACTTCCCTCGAACAAGGTTCCTATTGTTCCGAACAAGAGGAGGAGTGTGCACAAAAAAATAGAGAAGGTGGCTGTCAGGAGCACATATATTCTAAGCAGCTAATTTTTTCACAGAAACCAATTGTTAGAAAGGAGAAGGAACCTTTGTTTGCGAAATAATTAACGAGGTCTAGTCCAAGGCTTGGGGTTTGTTCGAAGAAACCCATCACTCTTATCCTAATCTCTGATAGATCGTCAAGTGATGGGGGAGGAGTTGGCCCTAGCCCTATCCGATGCCCTGCTTCACTGGTGCCTTACAATTACTCCAAGGATGAGATTGTGATTGCAACTCCACTCTCTATGGTGCGACCTTGAGAGGGTGGTTACTCTGTGGCTGACAAAGACAAGTAACACTTGTGTCTTTTGCTAATGGTGCGGGGTTTTGGGTGATGTGAAGATGTGGATTTTGGATGGTGAGCTCTGTGGTTCCTTTTGATGGTGACTGGTTCATGGACGTGTGTTGATAATCACAATTGTGGTTAGTTCGAGTATTGGTGAATGTGCCAATTTTGTGGATGCATTTTGGAAGGCTTGTGTGGCATCTCATACAAATGGGTTAGCACTCTTTTTTCCTTTTTGCTTTTCCCATGCTTGTGGAATGATTAATGTGATAGTTTGGGAATTAACCCCATTGAAATGAACTATGAAATGAATATCAAATGTAATTACATTTCGAGCTAGATGCTTTGTTTCTCCCTTGTACTATAAAAGGGATTTCATGGCTCAATGTAAAGGGTTCTGATCTAAAATTTTCTGGGTCCAGTTTGTCTTAAGGATAAACCAATTGTAGTAAGCAAGGATAATTTGGAACACTCAATGAATTCACTAGTAAGTTGTCTTGGGTTCAGGTCATATGGGTCATGATCTTAATAAGTTTTGTATCGATTACTAGTATTAGTATAGAATTCAGAAACCCAAATTACATGTTCTGCTCTATATAGTTTTCACAGACTATAAATGAAATTATCAAAGATCCTTTTCATCTATCGTCAATTGTTCAATTGAATGCATGGATTGATTTCTTTGCTTTAACTCAAAGGATTAAGTAAATTGCTTAGAATAGTCATGGGTGTGTGAGGATTTACAAGGATTTGGTAAGAAGCGGTGTTTGGATCATGTGAGTCTTTGCAATGTAAAGCATTATAGAGATGGTTAAAAATATATCAAATCTAAATAATCAGTGTATTTTTGGTTGTTTCCTATTTGAATCCATTCACCCAATTTGATGAAGCACTAGTGATTTATTGATTGTTTAGTAGTAAAACAAAGGAATCCCATGTTAAGCTATGGACTCAAAATTAGAACAACTCTTATAAAATAATGGTAAAATATTTGATGTGTATCCAAAATATTAGTAAAATAAACATTAATTCTCTTAAAAAATTTCCAACTCTTTAATGAAGTTAATGTGATTGCATCAAAAGGAACAAATTTGTAATGAAGTGTTCTTAAAACTAGATGTATCAAATGAAAACATTAAGGAACACCCTCCTTGGTCCTACAGAGCCTAAAGTGTAGGGATAGAGACCTCAGAGACCTCTATTCATTGTGTTGGCCACTAGTCCTTGGTGATTTTTGAATATAGAGGTTGGCATCCTTTTAGAAAATTCCAAAGTTAGCTCTGGAAAAAACACCAACACCTAGTAATAGAAGAATTAAAAGCCCATGAGTAAATAAAGTGACATTTAAATGCTAGGTACTTAAATTATGAACTCGCTAATAAATGGACTTTTACAACTATTCTAAATTTTGAAATCTTCATATAGATTTTAAAATAAAAACTTTATTTGTTAAGATAGTGAAATAGAAAAAACATTTCATGGAGACTACACAGGGAGTAAAAGTGAAAAATGCACAAGTGAAATGGAGATTTCTTGCATCCAAGGGTTTTCTACAGAAAAGTGAAGATGTGAGGTTTTTTTACAGCTAATAGAGAGGAGGTGAAATCTTTTACAAATAAAGGCATATTTTTCAATAGGAGAATAAAGAGGAATGATGACTTCTTAAGCTAAAGAATATTTTTTTGTTGAAGAACAACAAGTGTAAGATGCATGAATCTAGGAGCAGATTGGAACTTCTTTGGAAAACTAAGGAAGTTACTGATCTATGGACCTGAATGTACCAAATGTTATTGGGAGATCTCCATTTAGGGTTTTTGCACTTTCCTTAAGTGAAATTTTTTCTATTTCAGAAAAGAGGTTGTTCATTCTTTTCTGTCTCACAGGAACACTTTTGTAGAAAGTCTGAAATGTGTAGTGTTTTCTTTTAGGTGTCTAAATTTTTTTGAGTCATTGTAATGAAGAACTTATTCACAACAATGTTATATTTTCAAGTAAATGATAATATATTCTAAGTTAGTTGTCTCCATTGTACATAATGCATAGATTATGAATAAAATAAATCAAGGGTTTTCTGATATTTTTCTTCTAGTTTTACCTTAAATGTTTGTTCTCTATTGTTACTTTCATTCAAAGAATGAATTAAATTATAGGAACATAAACGAAGTTTTGTCCAACTGTATGTTTGGATTGATAAAGTATGACTAGTTTGGTTTCTAGTATCAATGGTGCAATGCATCATATGATAGGCATAAGCATGAAAAAATGAAAGCTACAATGAATTTTAAATTTCATGGTGTAGGTGACTCCACCATGGAATGAGACACTGGTCTATTGATGTTAGAGTTTCCTGAGATTATTTTGTGAGCAACTACATCTTTTAAATCACAAATTACATATTAATCTTTGTATCTTTGTGTGTTGAACTCAATATATTACATCTCTCATGTTTAATGTGTACACTACCATAAAGGTCATCCACACCCTTATGGTATTGTGTCTATTAAGCATATAAAGGGAAATTATATGTTTACTTTGTGATTGATACTTTGACAGAGAAGTATCTACAAACACACTGTTGGGATCACCCTCCCAGGTTTAATAGAGCCTAAAGTTCAGGGGAGAGAGGTTTTATTTCAATCTCTCATTCGTTGGCCAAATCTCTCCTTAAATTTGACCATTAGGCCTGGAAGCCCTTTAGGATTCAATTGGATAGTAGATTTGAGAACCAACGCATGTTCCATGTGATTTTATTTTAGGTCCACCTTGTGTCATCATAGTTAATTGTGGATCCCTAGCCAGCATGCATTGAGGTTATTGTAGTGTGTTGTATATAATCACCATACTCTAGATCACTTCTAGTTTGTTACATGTGTGAGAGAAGAGAAGGTATTAAGTGAGTATACATGAGTATGTGAGTGTGAGAAGCAGTTGTGCAGGTGACTAGTATTCAATGTGAAGTATCTCAATCATTGTGCACCATTTTTAGAAGATATTAAGGAGTGTAGTAGAGTGTATGAATCAAGTTCAGACCTTGTGTAATTTGTGTAACAAGAAATGGAGATCCACAAGCTTTATCTTTGTATTTTGGTGGGACTCATGTTTTAATTATTGAGTTGGTGCTTAGATCTTTCTATTGAGGATTAGTGTCACTAGTAGATTGGTGCCTACAAATACATTTGGGGAATGGTGTATATGGTAGGTTAGTGTCTAATTAATATTATATATTCCCTTATTATATTTATGCTCTATGAGGTTGGATTTCGATAGTAGCTCCAAGAAGCTATTCTCACTGTGGTTTTTCCCATCTTGGGTTTCTAGGTATATCTAGTGTTCTCATGTACAAATGTGTGTGCTTATGTTGTGGGTTCATTATTAGTATATTTTTTTATTCAAGTTTCATGATTGACATATGGTTTGATTTAAATATATTTAAATTGATTTGATCTAATGATTCATCCCCCCTCTCAGTAGATTATGTTCCTTTATATTAGTATCAGAGCCAAGTTCCATTGAAAATGCTTAAAAATTTGAGGTAGATTTAGGATGGCACACTCACTAGCTCAAGGTCTATTTGCAAATAAGGAACCACTCTTTGATGTATCCAATTACATATTTTGGGAAGTGGGGATGGAAGCATACTTGATGGACCTTGGACTTGAAGTTTTGAAATTATTTGTAGATGGATATGAGATTCTTGAAAATTCTCCAAAAGATTAGGAAAAAAAGAAGGCTTGTGAAAACATTGATAAGGCAAGGAATGATATTTTATGTGGTTTATCTAACTCTGAGTCTTTGAAGGTAATGCAATGTAGGACAATCACGAAAGTATGGGATAAATTATACACCATCTATGAAGGTGATGGTAAGGTTTAAGAAGCAAGGATTCAAACTTGTCAAAGTTGGTTTGAAAGTCTAAAACTGAAGAAAGAAGAAAACATTCCCACATTTCTGCTTCAGGTTGATGAAGTTGTCAATTCTATCAACTTGGGTCATGGTGAGGAATTGAAAGAAGGTATGATTTTAAAAAAGGTACTCAGATCTCTTCCTAGAAAGTTTGATCCTAAAGTTTCAACTATTGCAGAGGCTAAAGATTTGAATTCTTTAAAAATGGATGAATTACATGGAATCTTAACTTCCTATAAAATGAGGATTCATAGTGAAAATCCTACAAGGAAAGAATTAGATTTTAATGTGTATACACTCAAATTTGATATGGAGGAATTAATTAAAAATAAGTTATTTAATTAATAAATCTTTAATTCTTCTACTTATAAATAAATTGAAAATTTTATTTATATAGTTCATTTTCTCTAATTCTTCCTATCCCAAATCATTTTCTTCACGTCTTAATTAAATGCAAAAATTTAATTAGTTTGTTTTATTTATTTAACCTCCTCTCATTAAATTTGAATTTTAAATTCGAATTTAAGCACGTTTCTACTAACTTCCTCCCACCTTCCACCTCATCATGTGTCTCGAGAAATAAAATATTTCTAATATTTAATTTGGCATTTATCCTCAACAAATTCTAACTAATTTGGGACACTTGGCCTTCATCTCCATTTTATTCATCTTCACACTTGAAAGTTTGTTCTTATGAAGGGAACACGCTCCCTTTTTCTCTCTAACCTCTTCATCTTCAACCGTCCATTCTCTAAATCGAATCTAGGCCATTGATTTTTGCCACCTAGGCTCATGCCTTGTAAAATCTATAAATAGGCCCTTATTCACAACAAAAAGGAGAGAGTTGAGCATTTGTAGCAATTACACTCTGCAGAATTTTAATTAGCATTATCATTTTAGTGAGCATTTTAGTATTATCATTTTAGAATCAAGTAGTTTAATCATGGCATTTTCATTAGCAACATCTTAATTATAGTAGTTTCATCATAAAATTATCATTAACAACATCATAGCAACATCTTCATCTCTGCACATCATCCATAGCTAGTTTATTAATCATGTAATGTAGGAAACATTTATTGCATTTCTAGTATCTCTCATTCTTCAACTTGTCATTTTTGGACTTAAGGAACACTAAGAGGGGTGGTGAATCAATGTTCAAAAATATTTAAAATTCAATTCAGATTATAAACCATCTACAACATTTTAAACACAAGTAAAGATGCAAGCACATGAAAGAAACAATCAGAACACCATAACACCAAGATTTTTACATGGAAACCCTATTAAAGGAAAAACCACGGTGGAGATTAATCCACAATTTATACTCTATTAAAAGTATGAAGTAAAAGGAAATGCACATGCATTCAGACACACTGCCTAGAGCTCACTTCCTTACAAAATTTTTGGATTACAAAAAAATGTTGAACTGAGAAGATATCATCTACAAATGCCTAGTTTCAGTTCTAGTGAAGCTCATGTACAAAATTTTGGACCTCTTGTCAGACTCTACACTTAGCTTTCCTCTGCTCTACCTTAATTCACAATAATCCTCTTCTACTCAAGAAAAATTAACTCAATTGATCTTCTGATATTCACTCACACACACATAAACACATCAAAATAAATTATCGATCTTATATATATATATATATATATATATATATATATATATATATATATATATATATATATATATATATATATATATATATATATATATATATATATATATATATATATCAGCTACAAAGATTTCAATCGCTCCATGTCAGCTTTAGCAAGATATGAAATATTCTCCAATGGTTAGCTCAAAACACAAATCATATTTAATGTGCACCCATCAAGGTTGGCCAAAATATAGTAAGGATCCAAAAAAAAATTCTCAACACAATAAAAAATTAAAAAATTACTCCTACATCCACGACATGTTGCATTCACTAAGTCAGCCACAATGAGCAAATAAATAGAAAAAAATCCTACCAGATCTCCAAGCTCATACACTGATTAATGCAACATCAAAAAACTTACCAACAAGGTAACATATATGCTTAGCAAACTATCCTGGAGATCCCCAACACAAAATGATGCTCCGATGAAGCATACAGATCAAAAAACTACCCGGATACCTTGTTCTTCATGCTTTCTGCTGGTAATATTTTGTTCTCTACTTTGCATGTTGGTATGAGCAAATTTTGATTTGCGGATTGGAATAATGACTCCAATTTCCACCAATGACAACATTAGAAGCCATATGCCAACAATCTCCCCCTTTGGAATTGATGGCAACACTTAGTGAAAAATGACTAAGTGTCGAAACTAAGAGATTATGCTACCAAAATTCAAAATTTCAAAACACTACTCCCCCTTTGAATGACAAGGCATTTTTCATAGCACTCTCTCCCCCTTTGACATCAATGAAAAAATTTAACTGCTTTATCTCTCCCCCTTTGCTAATTAGAAATAGGATCAAAATTTGAAGAACTACAACTGTTGCACAAGTCAGAAAATTATTTTGTACTTATCTTTCAAATCCGGAAGAAATTTCTTCCACGCTATTGAAACTATCAAAATCTGATAATTATTTTTCATATCCTCATATCCCCTGAGTCTCTATGTAATATTTACCTAAGCCACATTTCCACTATTTTCATGGTGCTTTATCCACATTCTGCCCCTTCTGCCCCATAGATTTCATCCACGTTTGCATTTTTTACACTTTGGAATGTATCGGCATAGGTCCCCATTTGTCTCCCTGACCCACTATGTTTTTTCTGCTAAATTCTTCTCTTTCAGGTGGTCGGCGGGACATTCTTACTGTAATGACGACTAGCAACTGTGGATGGGGTATATCGGCAAAGGTCTGGAGTATCGACATCATGTCCTGGTGATTTCATTTTGTTTTACTGATTGGTAGTGGATGGAGCGGCTCAATGGGAGATATGGCTATCATTATAAGGTCTTGGCGAGTGACCTTCGGTCTCGCCGACCTTAGACATAGTTTCTCTTTGAATATACTTTTGGTAGAACTTTATATCTGTCTTAGTGACATACCACATCAGCAAAGGCATGTGTTTGCGGTGGGAGGTCATGGCGAAAGGCTTGGGTCTTGGTGAGCATGTTGGGTGTCCTTTCAGTGAGAGAATCTTGCGGTCTTGGCGAAGTTGAATGGAGTCAGGAGTGGCTCGTTGTGACTTATGTTTTTTGGTATTTGGTCTCCCAGAGAGAAAGGGGCTATGGCGATACTTCTTGTGTTTGGCATAATGATGGTCTAGTCATGGCGACATGAAGTTGGATGTAGGCTCTCGGTGAAACTTAAAAAGATCTATGTGACCTCTTACCGACCCAGATGAGCTACGACGATAGTGAATAGAACAAGGGAAGTTCATCAGTGTAAACTTTTCTCGTGTCTCAGCGACTTAATGTAAGTGAAGATCTTCAGTAGAACAAGTTCCAATCTATATGAGGTCTCTCTGAAATTGTGTGGTCACGGCGATAGTGGACAAAACATGTATTCTTTTCGGTATGACTCTCCCTGTGTCTTGGTGACTGTGAAAATAGTATGGGCTCTCGGTGAAACTTAATACATTATGTGTGACGTCTTTGTGATACCTATGAGTTATAGAAAAGCAGAGTGAAAACAAAGGAACATTATTTGATCTCAATATGACTAACGGGCAGCTACGGCAAATGCGATTAAAATAGGGATGCAAGCGGAGTGATAAGCAAATGAATTGCCTTTAGCAGGATGATATGGATGTCTCGCCGACTGCTCACTGGTGAAAATAGAATTTTAGAATCTTGAGGCCGACATGAATATACTTGAAGACTGTTGCCTGCCAACTCGATTGGAGCCCAAATCTTGTGGAGGGCTGACATAATATTTTATTCTCATGCCCGTGTATAAATAAGCATGTTGTAGTTGTTAATAAGGACCGAACATGAGATTTTTGATTGACTGCAAAATAGATACAGTAGAATAAAATTATCAAACCAGAGGCTATTGTTGCATGATTTTCACAATGGAGCTATTTATTAGATTCAGTTGATGTTGCTGCATTTTCTCTGGTGTCAGTTATCTGTTGAATTGAAATGAAAAATACTACTAAGTTGTCTCCATGGATGATTTTTATGGTTGTTTAAATTAACATAGCAAGTTTATGTTTGATTTATCGATACACATTTGTTGTATTTGTGTGATCAATCAACTGGTTCTTTCAAGCAAAGATTCAATCCTCTTATTAATCACAGTAATCAGAGAAACTCATTTTGGATTATTGAAGTAGAACTTAGTAGTTACATAGTTGCATGTTTATACAAGTTGTAAACAAAGCATATGCCAGATAATTTGTGTCTTCTCCAAAAAGTGTTACTTATCTTGATCTCAATTGACTCAGCATACCCAACAAGGCACTAGTCTCTGCACCTCATCATTATAAACTCATTTTGTTACTTTTAATTGAGTATTTAGGACTTAGAGCAGAATATTGTCACTGTTTTTCAAATTGAATTTCATCTATTCACTCCCATGTGCCATTGTGAACAAGTGTTGTAAGTGGATTGATTGCAAGTTAAGTCTACATTATTCAAAGAGGTACACCCTCCTTGGTCTTGCAGCACATAAAGAGTAGAAGGTTTGATTATTTCAAACCTTGTTCTGTTACCCTGAAACGTTGTGAAAGCTTGGCAACCTTTTGTGGTTAAACCTTGTGTTTTTGAGAGCTAACAAATTGGTGACTCTGCTGGGGAATAATCGGAATCAAGGCCTTAATCATAGAGTCAGAAGTCTAACACAAACTCTGCTGGGAACTAGAAATATCAGATATTTTTCTCACTTTTTGATAAAAGTGAGTGGCGACTCTGACAAAAAAATTTGCAGCTGTTCATCATGAATGGAAGAAGATTTCAGTATAGGGGAGGTCATACTAGAGCTCCTACTGGTGGCAGTAAGTGGACACATAAAGATGATAGAGCTGATAAGGGAAAAGAAAAAGGTGAGGAAATGTGCATAACAAACAAAGGTAAAGCACCAAGAGTGCATTGTGAAACATATAATGGCTATGATACATGGAGAGATGATTCAAGTGCAGAACTTTGTACCCCTAAAGATCAAAGAAATACTTTCTCTTCTCTTATTCTCAGCAAATGGCTGAGTTTGAAGCTCAGAAATGGCTGAGTTTAAAGTTGAACAAGGGGCTGAATAGATTAGAATTCAACATGAATACAATCAGAGGATGGAAGGTAATCATGAAACTCCTAAAGGAAACCATGAGCTCTCAATTTCTGATGAAGAAAAAGCACAGTTGGAACTGAAAGAGAAAGAAATAAAGGAACTAGAGGCTAAATTGTAGAAAGCCCAGATTGCTGATAAGACAGCTGGTGGCCTGAAGTATATTCCACCTCACAAGCAAGGTGATCATGGTGTAGGGCCTTCCAATCAACAAAATGCTCCTCACAATTAGATAGGAAACCACCACAAGCAGCTAAGTCGTCCACCTCACATTCCTACACAACATACTGGTATGTATCCACCTCCTGGTCAGAATTGTATTCCACATTATAATGTACAGTACAATAATTGCATGCCTTAGTATTAGCATCTGCCTATCCCTCCCCCTCACCAGCAAGCAACCATGATCAAACACTTTGATTTAGTTGGTTTCCAGTTGTATGCTTACCCTATGGATGGAAATTGGAGGAATATGGTGCCCAAATTTATAGAAAGTAATGCAATCACAACTGAAGAATAGTTAAGGAGTTTTAATATTTTCATTCAGGACATAGATATGCCTTATGAAGATTTACACATGAAGTTGTTCATGATGTCACTTCTTGAAGATGCCAGGGATTGGTTCAACAGCCTGCCAACATTCTTAATTAATTCTCTCCAAGCATTTCAGGACAAACTCTTAGAGCAATATGGGAATCAAAATGCTCCATATGCAGCTCTTCATGAATTAATGAGAATTCAAACTAATCAAAATGATTCAATTTATGATTTCAACAGAAAATTCAACAAGTTGCATACTAAAGTTCCTCCTGGATCAAGGTTACCAAATTCTGTTGCATTGAGTATCTATTTAAATGCATTTCATCCTAAGATAGGGTATGAACTGAGATGTAGATCTCTAAGAGATTTGGCTGAAGCATAGAAAATTGCATTGACAATTGAAAATAATAGGAAGGCTGCTGGTATAACTAATAAAAGAGACAACCCGAGGCCTCCTCAACAAAATAATTATCAATACAGACAAGATAATACATACAGAAATGAAAGTATGAGGCTGCATGATATGCCCTACAATACATATTGGAAAGATGGGAAACCTATGGCAGCTAGGCCCAGAAATAAATAAACTCCAGATCCATTGAGCAAGAAAGGGACTTACATGGTGAGTAATAATTACTTTTGTGAAGTTTGTAATTAGCCACATTCTCCAGACTATTGTGTTGTAGCTCAAAGGATGCATGAAGAGGGAATGTTGATGGAGAATGATGCAGAAGATCACAAGGTGTATCTGACTTCAAATGTTTTTCACCATGTTGGTGAAAGAAATTCATCTTCAGAGGATGAGGGTTATGAATATGATGTCTCCAATCAGAAGTATAATGTCCATATGGCTGAGCAACAAAATTTTTATGATTTTGATGAAGATTACACAGAGCCACATCTTGTTGCAGCGCTTGCTCAATGCAATGTGAGGAGACTTACTGAGGATGAAATAGAAAAGATCACTGTTGCTGTAGTTGAGAAAACCAAAATTCAATACTGGTTGAGAAACAGAAAAATAAATGAGCAAGATGGGGTTCCTGGGGGAATCTTTATAAAATATCAAAAGGAAACACAAGAAATTGTAAAGAAGCTAGAGAACAAGCAACATGATAAAACTGAACAAAAACCAGGCCAAAAGGACGAAGTATAAGAATTAAATAAAGAAATATAGATGCCTCACTAGTCCAATAAAAAAGAAAAAGAAGAAAACAAGAGAGAAGCGCCAGAATTAAAGAAGACTGCCAAGGTGGAGAGTTCCTCTTTTGATTTCACTCAGGCATTGTCCCTGGTAAAAAAGTATGTTCCACTTCTTGAGATGATGAAAATTAAAGAGTATAGGGATACTGTTGTTCAATTGATAATGAATGGAGAACATGTGAATGTTGAAAATAAAATAACTGTTAAAGCAATCAATAGGCAAGAGAAGATGAATAATTATGAAGTCTGCTTGAGTGATATTATCAACTCCTCCTCAAGTTGATCCCTTTTTTACTACATTGCTTGTTAATAACAAATTGTTAAGGAACTGCATGATAGATTATGGTGCTACTATAAACATAATGCATGTTGGAGTTATGAAATAGCTTGGTATGTGGGTTGATATCACTGGAGGCAAGTGTTATGCAATGGATAACAAACTTGTTCCTATGGTTGGTATTATGAAAGATGTTGAAGTCAAGCTGGCTACTTATCCATAGGTGGCTTATAATATAGATATCACAGTGATTGACACTCCTCCGTAGTTTGGTATGCTTTTGTAAAGACAATGGACAACAACAGTTGGAGGAAATGTCCAGTTTGATTTGTCTTATGCTACTATTCTAGTGAATGGTCAAGATGTGAAGTTATACAGAGAGCCAAGAATGAATCAGCTTGTTGAATGTGTACCACAGGATAAAATTAATTGTTTTTGTGATATTGATCTTGGGAGTTTTAAGATTGAACCAACCCAGCCAGAATTAACAAATAGTGATCCAATTGAAAAACATGTCGCACTGAATTGTAATGGCATATGGAAGATGTACTTTGAAGGAGCCTGCAGTCAGGAAGGTAATGGCTCTAGGATTGTGTTTGTTTCCCCTGAAGGTACTACTTTTAAATATTCATTCTTGTTGGAATTTGAATATAAAAACAATGTGGCAGAGTATGAAGATTTATTGACAGGTTTGAACATAGCTATGAAACACAAGATTAAATTGCTAACTATTTTTGGTGATTATGAGTTGGTTGTTTCACAAATTAAATCCAAGTATGCAGCAAAGCACAAAAGATTAAAGCAATATAGGAATGCTGCATGGGACAGAATTGAACTGCTTGATGCTTTCTCAATTGAGTGGATTGATAGGTCAAAGAATATAATGGCTGATTTTTTAGCAAATGTGGCATTGAAAAGAGATGATATCACATTGGCTGGGGTGTCACAGATTGAGTTCAAGACGAGGCCTACTGTTCCTGATAACATTTATAGCTGGAAATTTTTCAATGATGATACAGACCTTTTGAAATTTCTCAATTGTATAGATCAGTATGAAGCCCAGGAGATTGATTTCAACGCCTTTATTGAGGAAGTAGATGGGAAACAAACTATGCTTGGCAAGGAGATCTTATAGCTCAAAACAAATAAATTGCCAAAGGGTCTAGTGGCATTGGAAAGGGTGTATGATGGAAATGATATATCTCTAATGAAGAAAACACCAGTCAGAAGAGAAGATGTTGAAGAAATTAATTTGGGAACAAAAATTGCACCAAGAAGGGTATACATTGGGAAGAAAATAAGCCCAGCAATTAGAAGAATGTTGATTGAGCTGTTGAGAAAGTACAAGCATGTGTTTTCTTGGTCATATGAAGATCTAAAAGCATACAGGGAGGATTTATTTTAGCATGAAATACCATTGAAGCCAGACGCCAAGCCTTTTAGACAGAAGTAGAGACCTATAAATCCAACATTAGAGCCTAAAATGCAAGAAGAAATGACAAAGCTCAGAGATGGAGGAATTATCAAACCAATCATAAATTCTACATGGGTTTCTAATCTAGTTCCTGTGAGAAAGAAGAATGGTGGCATCAGATTATGTGTGGATTTTAGGAATTTAAATGTGGCATCTCTCAAAGATAATTATCCATTACCAAATATGGAAGCTATAGTGCATAAGGTGATAGGCTGTGAGCTATTGTCCATGATGGATGGGTTTTCTAGATACAATCAGGTTAAAGTCAAGGAATCTAAGCAATACAAAATAGCATTCACAACTCCTTGGGGAACATATGTATACATAAGAATGCCATTTGGTCTCACTAATGTTGGAGCGACTTTCCAAAGAGCTATGGATGTAGCATTTTCTAATTTGATTAATATTATCATGGTGGTGTATCAAGATGACTTGACTGCTTATTCGAAGAGGGCTGAAGATCATGTGCAACATCTTGAAAAGGTATTTATTAAAGCTCTTGAATATGTTATTAGTTTAAATCCAAAGAAATGTCATTTTGCAGTCACAAAAGGTTAGCTCTTGGGGCATATTGTTTCAAAGGAGGGAATTAGAATAGATCCTGAAAGAGTTGAAGCTATTGATGAAATTCCTATTCCCAAAACTATCAAGGCTATATAGTCATTCTTTGGAAAAATTAATTTTGTTAGAAGGTTTGTTTCTAATTTTGTTGAGATCATCAAGCCCATATCAAAAATGTTAAAGAAAGGACAGAAAATGGATTGGACTACTCAAGCTTTGGATGCTTTCATTTCTATCAAAAAGGCTATCAAAGAGGCTCCTATTCTTAAATCTCCAAATTTTACAAAGCCCTTTCAGATTTTCTCATTTCCCTCAATGCATACTATTGCTGCTGTTATGCTATAGAAAAATGAAGGTGGTTATGAACAGCCTATATCTTTCTTTAGTAAATCATTACAAGGGTCTGAATTGAAGTATGACATAATGGAAAAATAGGACTTTTCTCTTGTTAGGGCTGCTAAAGCCTTTAGCCCATATCTTGTTGGAACGAAAGTGATTGTTTATGTCCCTCATGCTGCTGTCAAAGACATTTTAACACAATTTGAAGTCACAAGGAAAAGATGTAGATGGATCAACAAGATTCGAGAATTTGACATGGAAATACAAATTACTAAGTTGGTATGAGGCCAAGGTTTGGCTAAGTTGATGGCAGAAACTAATGTTGAGGCAAATCAGATCTGCAATGTTGAAGAAGAGACTGCAGTTGTGAGCATTGAACACACTCCCTGGTATACTGATGTTATGCATTATCTTAAATATATGAAGTGTCTAGATGGATTAAGTAATAGCCAAAGGAGAACTTTGAAGTTGCAGGCATCCAATTATTTTTTTATGGATGGCGATCTGTTTTGGAAAAACAGAGATGGTATATTATTGTTATGTTTGGATGAGTCACAGGCTAAGCATGTTTTGAAGGAAATGCATGAAGGAGTTTGTGGAGGTCATTATTCAGCAAAGACAACTGCACACAAAATTCTCAGGACTTGGTATTTTTGGCCAAAGGTTTTTAATGATTCCTTTACACATGTGAGAAAATGTGAGGCTTACCAAAAGTTTTCTGGAAGGTTGAAGTAGCAGGGTGCTTTGCCACTTTGACCTTTGCAAGCTGATGCCCCTTTTCATCAATGGGGAATTGATTTCATTGGAGAGATACAAGAGAAGTCAAGTGGAGGACATAGGTGGATACTAGTTGCCACTGATTATTTTACAAAATGGGTGGAGGCAATCCCAACCAAGTAGGCTACAAGTAAAGTTGTAACAAATTTCTTGATGGACAACATTATCACCAGATTTGGTACACCATTAAGGATAATCACAGATAATGGGATGTGTTTTAGGTTAGATGAATTCAAAAGCTTTTGTGATAGGTATGGCATTACCATTTCTTATGCAGCTCCTTATCATCCACAAGCCAATGGTCAAGCAGAGCCCAACAATAAGAGTCTTTTGAAGATTATAAAGAGGATGCTAGGACAAAATAAGAAGGCTTGGGATTCCAAGTTAAAACTAGTTGTGTGGGCTGACAGAATCACTGTGAAAAAGGCAATTGGAAAATCTCCGTTTGAATTAGTGTATGGAGCACAGGCTAGGATGCCTCTACAGAATTTGTTACCAGTCTATAGGTTCATCTTATAGGAAGATTTGGAAGTTCTTGAACCCATGGAAGATAGAATGGAGAAACTTGCTGAACTGGATGAAGTAAGGAGAGAGGCCCAAAGCCAAAACATGAAGTTACAGGCACAAATGAAGTATCTATTTCATAATAAGGCAAAGAATAGAAAATTTGAAGAAAATGATTTGGTGTTGATGTGGAATGCAAGGTGCCAAGAGAAGGGCAAGCATGGTAAATTCGAAGCTTTATGGTTGGGACCTTTTGTTGTTGTTGGAAAAAGGGGTGAAGACTCATATTATCTACAGAACATGGCTGGTGAAAATTAGGGATTGCCTATTCATGGGAAATTCTTGAAACTTTTCTTCTCTTGAGCGACACAGAGGATTAAGGGTTTCCAGTGCATGGACAACTCTTGTGTATCCTTTTGAAAATTATTTTCCATGCATAGTAGTTTTAAGTTTTCATCCACCTCCATTTCACTCCCATTTTCCATTCACCTCCATCTTGCATTCACTTTGCATTCATTTCCATTACTGCTCATTAGTTATTTCAGTGTCTGGCCTACTCTCCCAAGGATTTTGGATCCTTGCAATGATCTGACTATCATTCATCCCCAGATGAAGCCAATGTTGAAACTATCAAAATCTGATGATTATTTTTCATATCCTCATATCCCCTGAGTCTCTATGTAATATTTACCTAAGCCACATTTCCACTATTTTCATGGTGCTTTATCCACATTCTGCCCCTTCTGCCCCATAGATTTAATCCACGTTTGCATTTTTTACACTTTGGAATGTATCGACATAGGTCCCCATTTGTCTCCCCAACCCACTATGTTTTTTCTGCTAAATTCTTTTGTTTCAGGTGGTCAGCGGGACATTCTTATTCTCACAATGACTGGCAACTGTGGATGGGGTATATTAGCAGAGGTCTAGGGTAACGGCATCATGTTCTAGAAATTTCACTTTTTTTTACCGACTGGAAGTGGATGGAGCGGCTCGGTGGGAGATATGGCTATCATTGTAAGGTCTTGGTGAGTGACCTTTGGTCTTGCTGACCTTACACATAGTTTCTCTTTGAATATACTTTTGGCAGAACTTTATATCTGTCTCAGTGACATAGGACATCGGCAAAGGCATGTGTTTGCAATAGGAGGTCATGGCGAAAGGCTTGGGTCTTGGCGAGCACGTTGGGTGTCCTTTTGGTGAGAGAATATTGTGGTCTTGGCGAAGTTGAATGGAGTCAAGAGTGGCTCGTTGTGACTTATGTGTTTCGGTATTTGGTCTCCCCAAGAGCAATGGGCTATGGCGATACATCTTGTGTTTGGCATAACGATGGTCTGGTCACGTCAACATGAAGTTGGATGTAGGCTCTCAGTGAAACTTAAAATGATCTATGTGACCTCTTACTGACCCAGATGAGCTACGATGATAGTGAATAGAACAAGGGGAGTTCGTCGGTGTGAACTTTGCTCGTGTCTTGGCAACTTAATGTAAGTAAATATCTTTAGCAGAACAAGTTCCAATCTATATGAGGTCTCTCTAAAGTCGTGTGGTCACTGTGATAGTGGATAAAACATGTATTCCTTTCGGTATGACTCTCCCTATGTCTTAGTGATTGTGAAAATAGTATGGGCTCTCGGTGAAACTTAATACATTATGTGTGAGGTCTCTGTGATACCTATGAGTCATAGCGAAGCAGAGTGCAAACAAAGGAACATTATTTGATCTTGATCTGACTAACGGGTAGCTACAGTGAATGCGATTAAAATAGGGATGCAAGCAGAGTGATAAGAGAATGAATTGCCTTCGGCAAGATGATATGGATGTCTCGCCGACTGCTCACTGGTGAAAACAAAATTTTAGAATGCTGAGGCTGACATGAATACACTTGAAGACCATTTCCTGCTAGCTTGATTGAAGCCCGAATCTTGTGGAGGGCCTACATAATATTTTATCCTCATGCTGGTGTATAAATAAGCATGTTGTAGTTTTTAATAAGGACCGAACATGAGATTTTTGATTGACTACAAAATAGATACAGTAGAATAAAATTATCAAACTAGAGGCTATTGTTGCATGATTTTCACAATGGAGGTATTTATGAGATTCAGTTGATGTTGCTGCATTTTCTCTTGTGTCAATTATCTGTTGAATTGAAATGAAAAATACTGCTAAGTTGTCTCCATGAATGTTTTTTCTGGTTGTTTAAATTAACATAGCAAGTTTATGTTTGATTTATCGATACACATGTGTTGTATTTGTGTGATCAATCAACTGATTCTTTCAAGCAAAGATTCAATCCTCTTATTGATCACAATAATCAGAGAAACTCATTTTAGATTATTGAAGTAGAACTTAGTAGTTACATGGTTGCATGTTTATACAAGTTTTAAACAAAGCATATGCCAGATAATTTGTGTCTTCTCTAGACTGTTTTGCTTATCTTGATCTCATTTGACTCCGCATACCCAACAAGGCACTAATCTCTGCACCTCATCATTATAAACTCATTTTGTTACTTTTAATTGAGTATTTAGGACTTAGAGTAGAATATTGTCACTATTTTCAAATTGAATTTCATCTGTTCACTCCCATGTGCCATTGTGAACAAGTGTTGTAAGTGGATTGATTGCAAGTTAAGTCTACATTATTCAAAGAGGTACACCCACCTTGGTCTTGCAGCACCTAAAGAGTAGAAGGTTTGATTATTTCAAACCTTGTTCTGTTACCTTGAAATATCATGAAAGCTTGGCAACCTTTTGTGGTTAAAACCTGCGTTTTTGAGAGCTAACACAAGCATCTATTGCAATCCCAATGATTAAGATCAAGCTATTATTTTCTGATGTCCAGTTGATGATCTAGATGAGGGATTCCATAATTGTAATCGCTTCTTCTAAATTTTCTCCTTTCCTTAGAACCTCAATTAGCTACTCCAATCTGCATTCTATTAGATCCTTTACTTTCCAGAAAGTGTCCACAAGGGTGTTTCTAGAAAATTTATAATTTTGCATGCTCAAACTGCAACTCATGAATCATTTTCTTTACTGTACCTTCCTAGTCCTGAAACATGTTATAATCTTGACCAATTCGTTTCAACTCACTTTCAATCTGCTCCAGCTTGTCCTTGTATTTCCCAACTACATGAGGCCAACAAAGACAATAATTGTAGATATTATTTGTTGAGTTTATACATTGCCTCAAAACATTCATTTTCCTTTTTAATTTGGTAAGGGATAGCCTGAACTGCTCCTTCAAATGTAGAATTATTTCTTCCTCTTTCCTATCTTGAGACTCAGAGGTTGTAGTTTCCCTAATACATTCAATCAACTCTTCACCAACTACATTCTGCAAAATTTCCAATCCAATGTTGTTATGCATAAACTAACTACCTAGAGTACTCTTAATCAGGTCCTACTCATATGAAGGTTTGTCTAACCATTTATTAGCAATCTTCTATATCCCATTTTTTTCTTGAACAATCTGCAGTATCTTTGTTTTGAATAAAGAACCTTCTTCTTCACTTGTTTCTGCCATTTCTACATCTAGTTCAACTAATTTTGGGTCATCCCTTGTTGTGTACTCATCAGAATCTTCATTTGGTATATTCACAATTATCTTTTCTTTACCTTTTCCTTCAGATTTTGGAGAATTGTGTACCAGAGGAGTGTCATCAAAAAATTCTAGTGCCTTTTTCTTCTTCCTTTGTATATTTACCGGAAGATGATCCAACTTCAAGTGATTTTACTAGAATGGAAATGCTAACTTCTCCAAAATTTCCCAACAATTCTCTAAATAAATTTGCATAAACTTGCTCACAATTTTTGAGAGTATTAGAATGTTCAAAAATTTTCTTACAAACTGATTCATTTTCCTTCCATACCACATTATCATTCTGAGGCAACCAATTAAGAAAATACATCATCATACATATGATCAAAGTACAAAACCTAAAGGGGTAATCTGCATCCTTTGTCAGTTGCACATTTTCCATCAATTGATCTTTTAGCAAACTGCACAGGTCAAAGTCTTGATCCTCCATTATCATTTTATGAGAAATGAAAATTGCACTTGTCGAGGTTGCACCTTCCCTATTTCTGAATGAAATTTTGTATGAAATTCCATGCGCAATGTATCTTGTTATTGGATCTTTGATTGTCGAAATTACTAATTCCCTTTGATCTCATGTTACTCTGATTAGGGTTTTGACTTCCTTGTTCTGAATCAACTTTCTTTTTAGAATATTCCCAACATTGTATAATCCAGTTAAATTTCTAATCACTTCTTTTGAAATGAGATAGGGTTTATCCAAGGTTAGAATGTCCTCATTCAATATGTTCAAGATAAATCTAACAACTTCCGTGTTGTCAAAATAAGGAAACTCATTCCAAATGTCCAAAATTTTATGTTTCACACCTTCAAGCCACTTCAATTCATCAGGCCGGCAACATATTTCTCACATCCCTGATCTTTCTACTGCTATACTCATCTAGATTCATAATTCATTTTATTTTCTTCATTTTTCTTTCCATATCGAATAAGTTTTTCTAGCAAGCACAAAATTTGAAATTCTACAAGCAACTGAAATACCTAATGAATTCACCACCAAATTTACTCAAATCCTTCAAAATTATGTTGCAAAGGCTCTCCTATTTTTCTTCAACACAAGATTACAAATGAGGGTTCCAAATACCCTTTTATAACTTACACACCTAAGCTCATTAAATGTTTTTCCCTAGGAGTTCCGGTTACTCTATTTTCTCAGATAGCAAGAGAAGAATCTATCTGCGGACCTTCCATATCTCAGTTTTTTGCATAATTGATCACATACATATTTGTAGACTAATAACACAACTACTTAAAATTACCTCCATTCTAGTTCCAACTACTGACAAGGGGACAAAGTATTTTTCTTCAAAAACTCCCCCTAGGCCAATGACCTAAGATCAATTTTTGAAGGAATTATCGGAGGTTGCTTCTGGTATGGGCTTATTTCCTTCATCAGATTCACTCTTCTTCACCTATGTTTTCTTCATCTAATCTCTAATTTCTTTCACAATCACTTTCCCTTTTCCTTTATCATCTTTCTATGAAATTTTTCCTTCGTATACCAGACCTCTTCTATCCATGTTTTTTTTTTTCTGTAGAATCTTGCAATGTGACTAAATCTATTGCAATTGTAGCACACAAGATTTCTTTGTCTAGACCATTCATTCCATTGATTTCCCTTTGATATGCATTGATTAGCAACATGCCAGGATCTTCCATAGGTGTAGCATTTGACATTCCTTACACTAACAGACATACTTCTACATTCAATTGACTTATGACCAAAATTATTACAACTAAAACATTGATTGGGAAATGAAGGATTGTCTTACTGGATATCTTCTGCCTTTGTTCATCTGAATTTTCTGTCTAGAATCCTTATGTTCAGATCCAGAGCTTTCACTTTTCTCATAGAAAATACCTCACTTATCATTTGCATCCAGCTATCCTTTAGTCAGCTCATTAAGCTTAGCAGAACTGATCCTAAACTTCTCCTTGTACTCATTTGCAGTAGTGAGTTCATCTCTGAGAATAAATGTTTGTCTTTCAAGCTCTTGTTCATTATTTCTGGATTGTTGCAGTTCATTCTCCAGCTAAATGAATCCACTATTAACTCTGTTGCATTCTTAATATTTTTTTTTTAAGACTGGGCTAGGTTTTCCTCATTCTTCTTTCTTTCTTCAATCTCCTTAGTTAGCTTCATCGCCATAGATTCCATCTCAAGCTTTAGAGTAGCATTGTCCCTAGCAATTTTTTCACATTCTTCAGTTATTTATTTTAGGGTTTGATTCAGATGAACATCTTCCAAGCTTTTGTTTTCTTTTTGCTTCAGCTAATCACAAAATTCCTTCCTCTTTTCTCTTGACTCATAGATTTTATCCTTTAATGATTGAATGAATTTTTTGGTATCCACAAGATTTTCTTTAAATTCCATGACTTCTGCTTTAGACTGATCAAGATCATCAAGTGCCACTGTAAGCTATTGTTGAAGACCACCAGAGCCCATTGTATTCCAAGATCCACGTTAAGTTGTTAAACTTCTACATAGGAACCTTGCTCTGATACCAATTTTTCGACTCAAGGAACACTGAGAGGGGGGCTGAATCAGTGCTCAACAATATTTAAACTTCAATTCAGATTATAAACCATCTACAAAATTTAAAATAGAAGTAAATATGCTAGCACATGAAAGAAACAATTAGAACACCATAACACCAAGATTTTTACATGGAAAACCTGTTAGGGGAAAAACCACGGTGGAGATTAATCCACAATTTATACTCTGTTAAAAGTATGAAGTAAAAGGGAATGCACATGCATTCAAGCACACTGCCTAGAGCTCACTGCTCAAAATAAGGAAGGATCACTGCCTTACAAAATGCTTGGATTATAAAACAATGTTGAACTCAGAAGATAGCATCTACAAATGCCTAGTTTTAGTTTCGGTGAAGCTCATGTACCAAATTCTGGACCTCTTGTCAAAATCTACACTTAGCTATGCTCTGCTTTGCCTTAATTCACAACAATCTTCTTCTACTCAATCAAAATTCGCTCAATTGATCTTCTGATATTTGCACATACACACATACACACATACACACATCAAAATGAATTACTAATCTTATATATATTTGCTACAAATATTTCAATCACTCCAAGTCAGCTTCAACAAAATATGAAATATTCTCCAACTGTTGGATCAAAACACAAATAATATTTAATGCCCATCCATCAAGGTCAATCAAACTATAGTAAGGACCCAAAACAAAATGTTCAACACAAGAAACAATTAAAAAATTACTGCTTATACATCTGTGACATACTACATTCACTAAGTCGACCACAATGAGCAAATAAATAGAAAAATATCCTGTCGGATTTCCAAGCTCATACACCGATTAATGCAACATCACAAAACTTACCAGTAAGGTAACATATATGCTTAAAAAACTATCCTGGGGATCCACAACACAAAATGATGATCTAGTGAAGCATACAAATTGACAAACTTCCTAGATACCATGTTCTTCATGTTTTCTATTAGTAATACTCTGTTCTCTACTTTACCTGTCGGTATGAGAAATTTTTTATCTTTGGACTAGAATAATGACTTCAATTGCAATCAATGACAACACTACAAGCCATATTCCAACATTCATTTGGAAATTCATGTGCATAAACAATCTAAGAGAAAAATAACTTAAAGAATCCTTGGAGATAGAGGACAATGAGACACCATTAAGGAATTGTTTGCTTTAATTTCATTGTTGTTTGAATTCCTTGATATACTGTTTCATCGGTGTCTTCTATAGGTTTACTTGCTTATTCACATTATTCATACACACATAAAATGTGCCCACTGTGGGGCCTAGCCCTATTTTTAACATTTTGTGGCAAGTTTTTGTCAACAGGTTCATTCGTGAATTTCGATGTAGCACATCTACGACCTATTTCAGTGCATAGGTGGTGAATTTCAATGCATCAAAGCTTTGTTATAGTGCATACACAGCCCAGACCAGCTCATCTACCTCATCTTTCAGCACATATACAAGATTTTGATTTCCTTTTTTGTTTTCTAGAATAGCACATTAAGTGTGTTTAATGGTGCATATACTGAATATTTTAGCGCATATACTCTTTGTTTTAGGGCATACACCTTTATTTACAGAGATTTAAAATTTTTGGGGACTAATTTGTATCTTTCTATTTTGGAGGTGCTTTATACGCTATCAAAGACATATTTGAAACTACTAACGATGTTTGCAGGGGCTAGATTTATTATCCTTTGATTAAATTAGGCACCTAGTTTAATTACAAGGTTAATGAACACCATGCATGTTGTGTTTGTAAAGTGATATTCCTATGCTCTCCCCTTTACTAGGTGACAAAAATTCTAGGCTCACTCTTTCATTTTATTGCAATAGCACCTTTAGAAGGCCTGCCTTAGTGGGAAAAAGTAATCACCCTAAGGGAATGAACTAAATGAGAACAGTTAAAGCCAAGCATTCCAACCCACTATAATCAAATGTGAATCGTGATGAAAGTCACATTCAATGGTAGTGTGCATTGATAGCCCTCCCTCGGTATCCTTGAGATATGTAAAGCCTTTGTTCTAAAGGTTGGGAGGCCTCCTGAGGGATTTTATCATTTGTCACACTAAACGAAAACCCTTACTAAGAACTCTAAGTGTAGTAGCCAAGTTGAGTTAGTTTCTAAACAGTATAACATTCACAATGCAAGTGGGGGGAAGAATCTATCCCCAAGATACTCACCATATAACTACCAAGGATTTCTAGCCAAAAGTGGAGGATTTGAATTTGGTTAAAACCTAGAAAGGGAAAAAACATGGGTGCCCTCTAGGGGGTGACAGGGTTGTGTGAGCTGATGTAGTTCTAGGATGTGGGCTATGATGTTACTAATGACCCTTAACATTAGAAGAGTCTAACTGGTCTAGTTTTTATTGTTCAATACCAGTGGAAATCAAAGGGATCAGAGAAGATCCTAGAACATACACTTGTTGTTTAGATCATAGGGTGAAACAACTTTTTTACTACTTGCTTCTTTATTTGAAATCATTATTCAAAAGATCATCCATTAAAAAAACCCAATTCACTAATTCAAAAACAAGAAAACCAAGCAAACATTCAAAATGGTGACATTCCATTTTAGCACATAAACTTCCTATTTCAATGCATTAAGTTCATATTCTAGTGCATATATGGTCTGTTATAATACATTCATCACACCTTCTAGCACATATGGGGTTTTTTCTGGTGCATTTACCTCCTCTTTTAACACATAGGATTTTTTTTCTAGTGCATTTAAGTGATATTCAAGTGCATATAGGGTCTATTTTGGCACATTTACCCCATCTTTTAGCACATCTGCAACCTATTTTTGTGCATTCACCTGATACTCAAATAGAGAGATAAATCAAACTTTTATCTGACAACTAGAATCATATTTAGGGACTCTTTCTAGATCAGAGATCATTCCTCATTAGAAGATTGGTTTAAACTTGAAGAAATTGGCTTTTTCAAGTGCAATCCCTTTAACTAAACTTGGATCAAACAAATTAAAGTGTCCAATCACCAATCTCATCTCTGATTGCTAGCTGAGTTTCACTATTAGGATCTATCATCCCTTATCATGAAACAAATGTTGTACATAATATTTAGCCTAGTTTCATCAATAGGATCTATCATCCTATTTGACTTAGGTATTTCATTGGCACTTCGAAAACCAAGATCAAAGCATATCAAAACTCTATCACTTACATGCCCATTTTAACAAGAGCTCAAAAACAAAAACTTAGGGAAAAAGAAATAGAAACCAAAACCATCATGGTAGAAGAAGAAGAAAATCCTTTTCATAGATTTCATAAACTTGAAACAGATGAGATAACTGATGAAGGCATTCAACAAACTCAACAAGACCCTAAATTTCACAAGTTCATGGAAAAAATAATAGAAAAGGATGGAGAGAAATACTTTCTGATGCTGAAAAATCAAGGTGTAAAACTTCTCAATGATTTTGATGTAAACCAATTGAAGGGAACTCCCAAGAAAACATAATTTGACTCATGAAACATAGATCCATTGAATGCTTTAACTCAATAGATGCAAAATCTTCAACAACAAATCCAAGACATGCAAAGGGGAACAATAAAAAGATATTTGTTGCAAGACATCTATCCTTATCCATTTGATAGAAATATGAACATGATACCTTTTCCACCAAATTGTGAACTTCCAAAATATGACAAATACAATGGAAAAACTGATCCTCAAGATCATGTAAGAGAATTCTGCACCATGAGTCTGGAATTTGCACATGAAGAAACCTATCTAATGAGATTATTTCCAAGAAGTTTGGGTGGTCAATGCATGGAATGGTTTTCAAAACTCCCACCAGGTATTAGATCATTTGAGGAGTTAGTAAATAAATTTATCTCCCAATATTCATACAACATTCAACATGAAATAACCATGAAGGATCTTTGTAACAAAAAAATAAAAAAAATGGTGAGTCATTTCTTACATTCTTACAAAGATAGAGATGATTGTTTGCTAGATATGGTCATCCTAAACCTAAGAAAGAAAAGATGGATATATGCATTGATAATCTCAATAGTGAGATGAGCTATAGACTCCAATTGTAGTGTCCACCTAGTTTTGAAAAGTTGATTGAAAACATACTTAAGATTGAGGAAGCCTTGGTTAAAAGAGGAGTATTAAAAATCTATAATGAGGGACCAAACTCTGTGAACTCTTGTAACCATCATAACAACAATGATAAATCCAAATTCTGGACAAGAAACAAAAATGTTGGTAATGATGCTTCCATTGGCACACACAATGCAAAACTAGTCTTCAATTTATTAGGTACTACACCCAAAATAATCAAAACACTGAATGTAAACCAGCTCCACCACCACATCAAAGAAAATTTACATCTTTGGGGAAATCACTTGAATCAACATTAAAAGAACTTCTTGCACACAATCTCATAACATTACCAGATGCACGATATTTTGAACCAAGGGTCAAACCATCATGGCAGAATGATGCATATTACTATGATTTTCATAGAAACAAAGGTCATAAAACAAATGATTGTATGCAATTAAAACATTTGGTGCAAGACTTGATAGATAGAGATGACATATCGATAGAAGGATATAAAAAAAATGATGATCATGGAGCATTTAAAAACCCTCTCCCCAACTATGAAAAAGGAGAATCCTCTTTGATAAACAACAAAGGGAAAAAACTGAATTGTGTCTATGCTAATCCATCCTTCACATTGCTACAACTGACAATCAAATCAATGATATCAAAATCAAGGATAACAAGACATTGTTGCAGCTGATAATCAAATCAATGACATCAAAATCAAGGATAAACAAGACATTGCTATAGTTGATAATCAAATCAATGTCATCAAAATCAAGGATAAACAAGATAACCTACTAATAAATGTGACCACAAGAGGGTAGTCCAAGTTTGTAATACCTATTGCTCCTTCAAATCAATACAATATAGTAGATCAATTGCAAAAGATTCCAACATAAATATCCATATTAGAACTTCTTAAAATTTCACCAACGCATAAAGATATTATGGAAAAACCTTCAGTGGACACCATAGTACCAACTAATTTGGAATTTTGTCAATTCCAAGCCATGGTGGGACATTTTACTGCACCCCATTGTTTATCATTCTCTAAAAATGATGATGCATCTCTCACTCATCCATACAACACTCCACTCCATATTGAGGTTTTAATCCATAAACATTGGGTCAAACACATTTTAATAGATGGAGGAGCTAGTCTAAATATATGTACTTTAAAGCTTATCCATGCATTGGGATTTTCATAAAATGTAATACATTCCAGAAGAAATATCACCATAAAATCTTATCATGATGAAGAAAGATCCTCTCTAGGACTGATAATATTGCCAATTCAAGTGGGACTAGTTCAAAAGGACATAATCTACCAAGTTTTAGACAAGGATTTGACCTACAACATACTCTTGGGGTGAACTTGGATCCATGAAATGCAAGAAATACCATCAACATACCATCAATGCTTGAAATTCCCTTACAATGGACAAGAGATCACAATTTCAGAAGATTCTAATAATCCCCAATACTGCAACAATCTCAAGATAGTCCTAGATGTTTTTGTACCACTCAACAGAGAAGATCTCACTTCTATTTCCTCATGTAATGAAAGCCAACTCAATTCTTTGCTAAAATAGTTTGAGAAAAAAGTTCAATTGACAGATAAAGGCATCGGTGATTCTATTTCCTCAAGTAATGAAAGCCAACTCAATTCTTTGAAAAAATAGTTTGAGAAAAAGATTTAGTTCAATGATAAAGTCATGGATGAGTATTCTTTTGAGCACTCCTTATGTCTCTCACAGCTACTACCTTCTCCAAAATCATATGGAAAACCATGAACATCTAGACAACAATCTTCACAACCCATCACGATATTTGATGGTACGTTTTTAAAAGAAAGTACTCTAGTTGATGAATTTGAGGACAAAGACATTCTAAAGTGGCTTTACAAATATGAAGAAGAATCCCAAGTAGCAACTTTGAATATACCAATAGAGCAATATGGTAAAGGGTTTACAATCTTAGAAAAGATGGGATATGAAGGGAAAGGTCCTATTGGAAAACAAAAAGAAGGTATTGTGGAACCAATTCAACCTCTCATAACCAATGCAAAAGACAAGACATGATTAGGATACAAAGAAGAGACAAAAGAAGAAGCCCCTCAGAAGATTTGTGAGAAAATCCTCCAATTGCAAGCTAGTTCTAAAATAGACTCAAATGAATATGAATGGGAATCACTATCTAAAGAATCTTGTGAAGACAAGGAAATCAATGTGCTAATGAGGTATGCACCCATACATATGGAGGGACAAAGTTCAGGGTCTAGTCCATTTGAATTTGGATCACTACATATCAATGACTCTAGTGAGGATGATTGGACATTGAGCGAGATAGATCATTTGAAGGAGTAACATTATAGACCTTGACATTGCTATTGAACACCTTGAAAATGTTTCCATCATAACCCTCACTGTATATATATAAAATTGGTCATGTATGATTAATCTTGGCATTTAATTAAATATTTACTATTTAATTAATTTCTCTAAAAGTCCTCTACATATGATTAAATTTAATTAATTTAATTAATTTAATTATATTGTTCATTCAATTTATTCTTCTATCATGATTAAATAAATCAATTTTATATAATTATTTCACATTCATATGTCTACTTGATTAATTAAATAAATACACTTTATTTATTTTAATTAATTATCACTTTTTGAATTTAATTAAATCTTTTTGATTTAATTAAATTTAAATATTTCTTTTCAAATCCTTCTTCTAATTAATTAAATATTTTATTTAATTAATTCCATTTACATGTCGTTTCTTAAAAAAATTAATTAAATTTCTTTATTTAATTAAATATCTTCCATATATTTTCAAAATCATATTCATTAAATATTTTGTTTAATTATGAAATCCTCCATTATTCTTCAAATCTTGGGTAAATATTCTATTTTAAGAAAAATCTCCATGTCACCCATAAATGAATAATTGAATTTAATAATTCATTATTTATCTTCTTCAAAATCTTTCCAAAATCTCATAAAAAGATGATTTTTACAATTCATCTTTTTCATCTCATCTTATCTCTTTTTCGAAAAAGGAAACAAAGCTTGCTTTTTGTTTTCTTCTATTTTTCTCTCTAGTCTTATCCATCTTCAACTGTTCGATCTGCCAAGAATTTTCACAGTTGTTGATCACTTTAGCCAATTAGAAATCTATGAGAACTCTATAAATATCCCTGTGAATCCAAGCATTGGTTACACCTACAACTTATAACGCATACAAATTATAAATTACTTGCATTCTAGCATTCTAGCATCTTTAGCATTGTTTTATCATCTTTAGTTTTTATAAATTTCGTAATATCAATCATATCTTAGTATAGCATTGCATGCATTCATATTTAATCTTGTTTTCTAGGAAGACCATTTGTTGAGCCTAGCCCAAGATCTGAGAGCCAGCTAGAATCTACAAAAACACTAGAGATAGAGGACGACATAATGACATCAAAGATAGAAGAAAGAGTTTGCATTTATTTTCATTTAATTAATTTTTTTAATATAATGTTCTATCGGTGTGTTTGATTTATTTGTTTTTGCATATTTATTACACTGAAAAATCTACCACACATTTTTTACGCCCACCGTGGGGCTTTTCCCCATTTTTAACGTCTATTTGTAGGTTTTTTGACAGGATTTTGTGTGTTGGAATTCGTATTTTCGGGAAAAAAAATCCATTTTAGCACATCCATGTGTTTCTATAACACATACAAAGTTTTTTTCGGCACTTTTGCAGGTCTTCCAGCGCATCCAAGAACTATTTTGGTGCATTTAGGGAACATAATGATGCTTATAAGGAACATAATGGTGCATATACTCTGCTCAGTTTACTAAAACATTTTTAAAAATTTAGCTGCATTCTCTTCTAACGCATTTAAGAGTTCTTTTAGCGCATTTAGGATTTTCTGTAGCGCTTATAGGATCTGTTTTAGCACATTTACTTGTTTTTGGGGCACATATAGGTCATATTTTAGCACATACAGGTTGTAACTAAAAAAGGTTATGAGTCTAATGCCTTCCACAGACATAATCTTTTCTAATTTAAAAAGAACCAGTCTAGGATAGTCACATCTAGTTTTTTAAAAGAAGCAACCCTAGGGTAGACATGGATTTAAAATGAAGCAATATAAGATAGTCACCACACAATGTTTTTTGCAGTTAAAATTGAACAACTTGTTTTTGTGAAGTAACATCTTCACATAGATTAGATCATTGTGATTTGGGTTTTAAAAAGAACATTATCTACTATGTTTGTGGCAATAGGTCTATGCTCTCCCCTTAACTAGGTGACCAAAATACTAGACTTTCCTTTTACATTCAGGAAATTTCAATGCTTTATTACATCCTTTAGAAGGCCTGCTCTTGTGGGAAAAAGAACTCACCCAAGAGGAATGACCTAAGTGGGAACAACTAAATCCAAATTTTCCAACCCACTATAATCAAAAGCGAATTCAGGGAAAGTCCACAATTCGACGGTAGTGTGCAAGATAACCATCCCCAAAACCTTTGTTCTAAAGGTTGGGAGGTCTCCTGAGGGAGTTTATTATTTCTACACCGAATGGAAACCCTTACTAAGAACCTAGTGTAGTAGCCAGCCGAAGTCAATTTCTGAACATCCTAATAATCACAATGCAAGGGGAGGGAATAATCTGCTACCAAGACACTCACCATATAACTGCCAAGGACCATTTGATTAGGGGATCTAGTATCCTCTTCTATCACTCTGAGTATGCACCTAGAAAAGACAAAAACACGGGTGCCCCTTTGGGGGTGACATGGTTGGGTGAGTTGACGTAGTTCTAAGATGTGGGTTGTGGTTGTTAGAACTATAACATTCTAAAAAATTTACAGGTTGTTTCATACCCTTGAGTTTCCAAACAAGTCTTCATCATAAGCACAAAGTCCTCTCTTCACAACATTTTGCTCATATTTTTCCATGTGGTTCCTAAAAATTCCATCGAGTCATGAATATCTCACAGTATAATTCCTATCGGCAAGAGATGGTGAGGGTCTCCCCAATCCATAATGCATGTTCTACTGATATACATTTGTTGCAGTCTATTGGCAAGACTTCAGAGATGTCACATCAATTGGAATTCATCTACAAGCACCTATCGGCAGGACACAATGCATTGTCTTGATGACAGAAGGTATATCAGTAGATAAAGTCATCAGAGTAAGGTCTTACCGAATACATTATGTCTTACCGATCGGCTCACGAGTAAAAACTTTGGCCAAACCATATGTCTTTGGTATGTGGTCTTTCCAAATGCATTATGTCTCACCAACTAGCACACAGAATGATGTATTAGCCAGACTAAAGGCTATCAGAACAAAGTCTCAGCAAATACACCTGGTCTTGCCAACAAAGCATAAAAGGATTCAATCAATATGACTATCGGGGTAAAGTTATATACTCTCGCCAACTCATATGTCACATTGAATGTTTTTTCATCAGCGAGAAAGAAAATGTCTTAGTGACTAGAGAACATACCAATGAACATATCTCGGTGAGACACTAAGTAACCTATGAGACATCTCCCCGACTCTGAATTGTCACAACGACACACAAGATGAAAGGACGACTATCAGCGAGACTCCAAACGTTGATGAGATGGCATGACATTATAGCGATGCACATGATGACTGTCAGTCAGACATTAATGGTCAGTATGACTATAGGATATTTCAGTGAGTGTTTGGCGAATGTTAAGAGAAGCTTGAATACAACTGATTGCCGACATTTGAATGTGAAACGATGTGTCTTTTCAAATACTGATGTATAAATATTCATTTTTGACTATAAGAAGAGATACTGTAGATAGGATAGAAGATAGATTAGGGAAGATACAGTAGACAAAAAATGTCATACTATGAGACTATGTTGCATGTTTTAAAAATATGGAGATATTAATGAGAATCAGTTAATGTAGTAGCGTATTTTTGGTGTCAATTGTCTGTTGTGCTTATTGAAAGTATTACTAAAGTTGTCTCCAGGGTTGGCATTTTCTGGTTATTTAAATTGATATAACAAGTTTATTTTCAGTTTATCAGTGCACATTTGTTGTATCTGTGTGGTTGATTGGTCAATTCTTTCAAGAAAAGAATAAATCCTTTTAATTGATCATAGTAATCAGGGAAATTCATCTGGATCAGTAAGAAGAACTTGGTAGTCATAGTCTTCCACGTTTATACAAGTTATAAACAGAAACATATGCCAAACAATTTGAGTATTTTCTAGAAAGAAGTTTCCCATTTAGATTTCATTCAACTTCGCATACCCAATAAGGCACTAGTCTCTACATTTTTCACCATTTAGTTTCATTCATATTTTTTACATCTGTTAACTGAACATATTAGGATTTAGTTTTGAATATCACTATACAATTTATAGCAAATTTGATTTCATTTGTCCACTCTCATCTGCCATTGTGGGAAAAAAAATTCAAGAGAGATAAGCACATTAAGTTTTCTTCATTCATATAGGTATACCCGCCTAGGTCTAGCAACACCTGAAGAGTAGAAGGTCTAAATCTTTTGACCTTGTCTGTTACCTTGAAACGTACCAAGAGATTGGCAACCTCTTGAGGAATTTCACCTACGTTTTTGATAGCTAACAAATTGGTGACTTTGTTGGGGATTATTTCAAAATATCCAGTTGAAGACCATCATATAGAGTCATTGAAGAAAAATTTGTAATTTGAGAAGTTTCAGAAAGAGTGATTCCGCTAGGGAAAATCAGAAATAATTTTAAAAAGAAACTTTTTCCTACTTTTGGAAAAGTAGGTGGTGACTCTAGTAAAAACTTGATGAAGAATGGATAGAAAATTTGTGTATGGAGAAAAAGAATATTTTGAAAGGTAGTAGTTGATAAGAGGAATTGAAGAATTGAAAAAGAAAAAGCTACAATTGGACCAACAACTGTTAGAATTATGCAATAAGAATGAATACACAAATGCACACAAGCATTGGACCCCTCAAACTCCTGATAATACAATTGGAATTTTTTACAATGGAGGTGATGCATATCATGCACAGTAGAACACATATTCACCACAATCGTCGAAGCAAGTAAATGCTTATCCAGTCCCTCCTGGACAAAGATTGGCGAGTTATCAAGATTGTCAATGTGATCAATGTCAAGTGCAACACAATTCTAGTCCACTTGGAAATGTCAGTCAAAATCTGCAACAAGGTTTGTGGGTATGTGCAAGATCATGATGGGCCAAAAAGTGGCAATATGATGGGTATTTGTAGAGTATGTGGTTGACGACTTTTTTTTTACCCAAAATTGATGAAATGAAAAGGGTTTTTAAAGGAGATTATCAGCTTTCCACCAATATAAATTATTCTTTACTTTGAATTTAATAAATATTTATTATTCATTTTCTATTTGAATTACAACTAAAGTGTTGATTGATAGGCTAATTGAAAAACATCTATAGCTTTCAAACATTATCACATTTTTTGAATCCAAAACATGCATCACATTCTATACTTCGTATACTATAGGATTAAAAAAAGAAAAATTGAATTTCGTGAAGTTTTGACCAAGTAAAGGTGGTTAGACATACAAGTTTTTATATTTTTAAAAGTTGTAATAACAAATTCATACTTGGAAAATAATTACAAAAAAATATGCATCACATCCAGACATGAGTCCTCTACTTATGTCTAAAATCTTATAAAAAATAATTATCATTTTATTGTGGTTAGGGTGGTTAGACAAATACCTACTTCTTTTTTCCCTAAAATTTAAGTGCAAATACATTGAAATTTCAAATTTTCACCAAATAGATTTAAAAAATAAAAAATAAACCTAGTAGTTTAGAAACAACATTTAATTTTCTACATATTCTATTCTTACATATTTTTGAAATAATATAGATAACTTATTCAAATATTTACGTGAAGTTTCCTAACTCTGATTTTTCTGAGTTTTTGCCACTTAAGTGCTTGTTTTTTCCTTGATGATCCTGCACATACCCATGTATCTAAACCAACAATCTAAAGATGATGAATATTTCAAAAAATATTTTTGATGCCTTTCTTGGCATAAGGAGATAGAAAGGAGAATCTGGGTATTCTTTGCTCTACAGAATGATAGATATTTGTAGGAAATTACCTATTAATTTCCCACCTAGTAGGTCTGAGATCATTCAGCGGTTCATGAAGGTGTATGATCCAAACCAAATTTATTGGCCTGAATCATGGATATGAGTTTCTCTTGGTCAACTGGTTGAATGGGCTTATATTGTAGATAGTTAAAAGTATGAAGACAATGGTGAAATCATTGGTGGAGATAGAGACATTGATCTGACGATGCAACCAATAGAAGATGAGACAGGTGCAAGTCAGAATGACTCATATGATAGCCTACATGGTGAAGATGCAGATACACGAGATCTCTCTTGCATAACAGATTCTGATAGGGAAAGTAGTGTATGCTATGAGGGATCCAATGAATATTTATATTGTGAAGAGGAATCTATGGATTCTGATCTACAATCAGGTGTCCTTGCAGTTCTTGTGATAATCAAGAAGAAGCAATGGAAAATATGGATCCATTTGATAGTGAACAAGTAACACTTCTAGCCGTGATTGAGTGCCATGAAGACACATTTGATGAAGAAGAGGTATTTTCAAATCCACTTTATGGTGAGGAAGAGATATTTTTAGACAAACAAAGTGATATGTCAAATTATGGAACAAATAATTGTGTTGGTAATGTTTCTGAGTTCTCATTCTCTGATGATCTTGAACCTCTTTTTGACGATGAAAAAAGTGAAGGACACAACTATAGTGATATGGAAGAAGAAACATGTGCACTCGGTAGTGAGCAAATTTTATATTTGCTAACTCTTGAATACAAGAGATGTGTACACAAGGATGATTCTGAAGTTTTGTGTCTAGCTTACATTTGTTTTAATGGTGAAAGTTCTTTGTGCAATGACTCCTAGTGCATTTCCCGAAATGATGGAGAAACCTTTGAAGTTGATCAAAAATTTGTGTCCATTCAAGATGAGGTATGTGATTTTGAAATTTCTAACTCATGTGGAGAAGAAATTTATTGCATACCAAGGATAATAGAATTCCAGCATTGATTGGTTCATATATGCATAATATTGAAGATATGAGTCATAATCCAGCGTCGTTTCCAAATGGTGATATGGAGAAGGTGTAAAAGGTTTTAGATTTGTTTGTCTCAAATAGTGTTGATATGACAAAAAAAATTGATTCTCAAGAGAAGCACCTTGATGGTGAATTTTTAGTATAGCTGGGAGAGTGTTTTATAATACATAATAGTGAGAAAGATAATGAGAAATATTGCATTGAACATGCATGTACTTTATATGTTGAAGATAATAGAGATTTGTCCCATGATGGAGAATTTGAACTACATAATGGTGAAGGGAATTTGGGCCAACCTGAGCAGGATGATTCTCTAAAAACTTTCAATAACAGTGATAGGGAAGATTGCATGAATATCTTCAAGAAGTATTTGATGAATTCAAAGGAAAGTTAGGTGTTTGACAGAGGAAAGTATGGGCCTTTCTTTTGGATGGCCTTGAACCATCATTTATGGTTTTAATTTTAGACCATAATAGCTCAGAACAGATGAAGTTAAAACATAGAGGATTAAGGGTTGCCAGTGCATGGACAACTCTTGATAATACTCTTAAAATTATTTTCCATGCACAGTAGTTTAGGGTTTTGTTCATCTCCATTTCAAATTCATTTCCATTTCCATTTTTCTCACTAATTCATCATCTTGAGCCTGGTCTCCTCACCCATAAATCTAGATCCTTGCAATGATTTCACAACCATTCATCCCCAGACGGAGCCACTGTTAGAACTATAAAATTTTGAAAATTTTACAGGTTGTTTCATACCCCTGAGTTTCCAAACGAGTCTTCATCGTAAGCACAAATTCCTCTCTTCACAACATTTTTCTCATATTTTTCCATGTGGTTCCTAAAAAATCCATCAAGTCATGAATATCTCATAGTATAATTCCTATCGGCAAGAGATGGCGAGGGTCTCCCCGATCTAGAATGAATGTTCTACTAATATACATTTGTTGCAGTCTATCAGCAAGACTTCAAAGATGTCACACTGATTGGAATTCATCTACAGGCACCTATCGGCAGGACACAACGCATTGTATCAGCGACAGAAGGTATATCGGCCACATAAAGTCATCGGAGTAAGGTCTCACCGAATACATTATGTCTTACTGATCAGATCACGAGTAAACACTTCAGCCAACCCATATGTCTTTGGTATGTGGTCTTTCCAAATGCATTATGTCTCACCGACTAGAACATAGAACGATCTATTGACCAGACTAAAGTCTATCAGAATAAAGCCTCAGAGAATGTACCCGGTCTCACTGACAAAGCATGAAATGATTCAATCAAATGACTATCAAGGTAAACTTATATAGTCTCGCCGACTCATATGTCATGCCGAATGATTTTTCATCGGTGAGAAAGAAAATATGTCTCAACGACTAGAGAACATACCAATGAACATATCTCGGTGAGACACTAAGTAACCTATGAGACATCTCCCCAACTCTAAATTGTCACAATGACACACAAGATGAAAGGACGACTATCAGTGAGACTCCAAACGTCGATGAGATGACATGAAATTATAGCGATGCATAGGATGACTATCAGTGAGACATTGATGGTCAGTATGACTGCAGGATATCCTGGCGAGTGTTTGGCGAATGTTAATAGAAGCTCGAATATAATTGATCATCGACGTTTGAATGTGAAATGATGTGTCTTTTCAAATACAAATGTATAAATATTCATTTTTGACTGTAAGGAGAGATACAATAGATAGGATAGAAGATAGATTAGGGAAGATATAGTAGACAAAAAATGTCATACTATGAGACTATGTTGCATGTTTTAAAAATATGGAGATATTAATGAGAATCAGTTGATGTGGCAATGTATTTCTAGTGTCAATTGTCTATTGTTCTTATTGAAAGTATTACTAAAGTTGTCTCCAGTGTTGGCATTTTCTAGTTATTTAAATTGATATAACAAGTTTATTTTCAGTTTATTAGTGCACATTTGTTGTATCTGTGTGGTTGATTGATCTCGATTCTTTCAAGAAAAGATTAAATCCTTTTAATTGATCACAGTAATCAGGGAAATTCGTCTAGATCAGTAAGAAGAACTTGGTAGTCATAGTCTTGCATGTTTATACAAGTTATAAACAGAAACATATTGCAAAAAATTTGAGTATTTTCCAGAAAGAAGTTGCCCATTTAGATTTCATTCGACTCTGCATACCCAATAAGGGACTAGTCTCTACATTTTTCACCATTTAGTTTCATTCATATTTTTTACATCTATTAACTGAACATATTAGGATTTAGTTTTGAATATTGCTATACAATTTATACCAAATTTGATTTCATTTGTCCACTCCCATTTGCCATTGTGGGAAAAACATTTGAAGAGAGATAAACACATTAAGTCTGCTTCATTCATATAGGTACACCCACCTAGGTCTCGCAGCACCTGAAGAGTAGAGGGTCTAAATATTTTGACCTTGTCTGTTACCCTGAAACATACCAAGAGATTGGCAACCTCTTGAGGCATTTTTCCTACATTTTTTAGAGCTAACAATGGTTATTATGATGACCTCCTTGAGTACTAAGAGTGAGTCTACCTGAACTGTCTGTTCTATGTAAAACCTATGAAAACACTTTTTGAAAAACATTTTTGAACATACACTTGATGTTTAGTATAAGGCTTAAAAACAACTATTTTCAAAGTGTTTGTTGTGTCTTCAATCACATTAATTTAGACAAAGGATCATCCAAAATGAACATGCAAATTTCAACTGAAAAACTGTTCAAAACTGTTTGAAAATTGCTTTGGAAAAATTGTTTTGGTGCATATAGGACACAGAGTAGCACTTTTAGGGTTTGTTCTAGTGCATTCACTGGCTAGTTCAGCACTTTTAGGGTTTGTTTTAACGCATAGACTAAATATCCTACAAATAGTTTTTGTCACTGTCAAAACATTTTTTGTAGCGCATTTGAGGTTTGTTGTAATGCATTTGACTATTTCTTTGGTGCATATACCTATTTTTGCAGTGCATATAGGGTACAGAATAGTGCATCTGTCACTTTTGCAAAATTGTTACTTTTGATAGATCTGAGTTTATAACATCTTTGGTCCAATAGCATCTCAACATTTATCCCATGCTTAGAGAGTGGAAATCAACCAAATTTTTCAAGAAATTGATTGTCAATAAGATCAAGAAACCTAAGAAACATTTAGGTTACAAGAAAACCTTGCAACGTAGAAATGTTTTGTATAAAAGTTGAAACGTCTTGCTCCACTACTGCAAGTTTCTCCATAGATACTAAGATTTTGCTAGGGGGTTTACTGATGAGTATGTTGTAGAGCCTTTATATTCACAAGCCTATTTCCAAAGAAGAGCTCTATCTCAATGACACAATCACAGTCAACCTCTTGAGTTCAATTATTTACCATAGCCTTCTATTGAATATTCAACACATCCTAGTTAAATCCTTCAGTGATCTTAATGAGGCTATTTTGATATACTTATCATTCTTTGAAAACAAGGATCAAATCTTAAAAAGTGCACCTTTCAAACAAATTTCTAATTATTTGATTCAACTTCCCCAATAGGATTCTAATATCCTTTATCATTGGAAGCCACAATCAAGAATTAGGAACATCTTTTGATCATATCATAAGATTTTCATCTTATTAGATCAAAATATCATCATTTATGCATTTATCAAATTGTGATCTAAGTCTAGAAGAATGTTTCAAAATCGTATGCCTATTTTTACAAGATCTCAATATAATAAGTTGAAAGAGGATATTCAACAAGAAGATCATACCCGAAGAACTCAAGAAGAGGGCGAGACTAGTAATACCCTTTATAGTGTGAGTCATAATCCTCTTTTTAAAGATAATAGGATTGAAAGCAAAAAGAATCCATTCCCTTTCAACAAGGATGGGAGCAAAACTCCTATAGATAGTGATGATGAATGGGATGAAGAACGTCTTAGAGAGGTTGAGTAAGATCCCAAATTTCACAAAGCCTTACAAAATATTTTGGAGCACAATAAAGAAAAATATTTCTTGTATCTAGCTAACAAAGGAGCTAAATTTCCCTATGATTTTGATACTGAGAACATAAAGAGTAATCCTAATGAAAAACCCTTGTCTAATCTTAGTGCCTTGAAACAACAGGTTAAAGCACTACAAGGAAAAATTAAAGATCTACAATGGGGAGCTAGAACAAAGACATACGCTCTTGATGGCATTTGTCCTTATCCTTTTGACCAATGTCTCAACATGATCCCATTTCCCAAACATTGTGAAATCCAAAAGTTTGATCATTACAATGGGAAATCGGATCCAATCGATCATATTAGGGACTTCTGAAATATGACTTTAGAGTTTGCTCATGAGGACACATGCTTGATGCACTTGTTTCCTAGAAGTCTTGGAGGCCAATCTATGGAATGGCTATCAAAAATCACACTTCCCATCAAGAAATTTGAGGAATTGATTAATGAGTTCATATCACAATATTCCTACAACATACAACATCAAATAACCATGATTGATCTCTGCAAGGCTAAACAGAAACCTGGTGAACCATTCATTACATTTCTTTAGAGATGGAGAAGATTGTTCACTAGATATCCACACCATGTTCCTAAAAGGAAAATATCACCACTTTCATAAACAACTTAGATCAAGAGATGAGCTATCATATTAATCTTCATTGTCCTCCCTCTTTTCAAAAAATGATTAAAAATTCCATCACCATTGAAAGTGCCTTTATCTAGAGAGGGATAATAAAACTTGACAAGGACAATCCTAACTCTTCAAATCATCACAATGACAGATCTAAGTTTTGGACTCGCAACAAAAAAATGATCAATGATGGCGTTGTATATGCAAATCATGTCTCGACTAAGCCATTTGTTCTTAGTGCTCCAAGTGCTCCTCGCAACAATAACTATAACAATGTCAACTCAATCACAAATCAAGGAAACAATCCTCCTCCTCCAGGGAATAATGTGAGTCAAACTCTTACTCCCAACCATGGGAATTCCAAAAATCAAGGTTACCATTGAAAAAATAACAACAACAATGTCTTAGGAAGTACCTCGAACACAAATCCACAACGATCTTCATTCTTCTCTAGTAGAAGAACTTTTACTCCACTGGGTCAATCTATAGAATCTTCCCTTAAAGAGTTGATGGAAAAGAACATTATCACCCTACTATCTCAACAAAATTTTGAACCCAGTGTGAAGCCTCCATCATGGAATGACGCATACTATTGCGAGTATCATCGGTGCAAGGGCCATCACATGAATAATTGTCAATCCTTGAAAAATGTGATCCAATATTTGATAGAAAATGACACCATCAAAGTAGAAGGACACCAACAATCAAACGAAGACCACCAAGCATTTCACAACCCTTTTTCCAATTATCAAAAGGGTGATTCTTCAAGAAAAAGTGAGAATCATATCAATGATCATATAATCAATCACATCTACACTGATGATGAACGGGTCAATGTTATTAAAGTTAAAGAAAAGATGGAATATAGAGAAGTCAATGCAACAACCAGAGCACAAGCTAAAGTTGTCTTAAAGGGTGCTTCTTCAAAAACCAATGTGCCCCTACCTCAACATCAATATGACTTAGCCAATCAACTTGGAAAAAATTTTGCTCAAATTTCTATCTTAGAACTCTTGAAGATTTCTCCAGCACACAAGGAAATTCTAGAAAAGGCCCTCGTTGAAAAAATTGTATCCACCGATTTGGATGTAGACTGATTTCAAGCCATGGTGGGACACTTTTCCTCACCCACATGTCTCTCGTTCTCTGAAAAATATGATTTTTTCATGACACATCCCCATAATTCATCGCTATACTTAGAAGTCATGATCCACAAGTTTTGTGTTAGACGCGTCCTAATAGATGGAGGTGTTAGTTTGAATATATGTACTATGAAGTTAGTTCAGGCTTTAAGATTTTCTGAGGAATCCATTGATCCCAGAAGAAAGATTACCATTAAAGCCTATGATGATAAGGAAAGAGCATCCAAAGGTTTAATCATGCTACCAGTCAAAGTGGGACCTGTTATCAAAAATAATTTCTATCAAGTGTTAGATTGTGATCTTGCATACATCTTGTTGGGTCGTCCTTGGATCCACAAGATGCAAGTTGTCCCATCCACATATCATCAATGTCTTAAGTTTCCTTATGACAGATAGTAGATCACAATACCAAATGATAATTCAAACAGTCAAACTTGTTCCAACATCAAAGCTAGTCAACATACTTTGGTTCCCAACAATCGAGAAGCTCTTGTTAATACTTCTCTCAAATTTGATACACAAATTAGTTAGTTAACCAAAAGCTTCAACAAGCAACTACGGTTCAAGGACAATGGAGTAGGAGAGTACTCTCTCTACCTTGTGAATCTACCTATATCACCTTGGTCACGTGGAAAACCCTCTACTGCACAACATAAATATATTCATCATCCACATCAACGCAACCGCCAATAGAGCCAAATACAAAGTTTAATGGACGATTTATCAAAGAACAATTCCCTATGGAAGATTCTGAAGATAGAGAAGTTTTAAGTTGACTCTATAAAGATGAAAATGAAATAGTTCTTAATATCAAATTACCAATGGATCAATATGGTAAAGGATATTCAATCATGCAAAATATGGGCTATGATGGTAATGGTCCTATCGGAATGAGAAAAGAAGGAGTAGTTGAGCCTATTCATCTTCTAGGACTTGCTACAAAGGATAAAAGAGGACTAGGCTATGATACTAAATCAAAAGAAAGAATACCTAAATTGTTGCATGATACTATTCTCACATTACAAGAAGGGTCTGATACAAGGGAAGTCTGTTTGACAACAATTGAAAATTCCGTGGATAATAACTCTGACACAGATTCTGGTGAATATGAATGGGACACCATCTACAATGATGAGTTCTGGAGGGACAAAAAGGTTGATGTGGTACACAAGTACACCCCAAATCTAATAGAAGGAGAAGGTCTAAGGTCCTAACCGCAAGAATCTGAAATACAAAGTGACTATGGTTCTAGTGATACCGAGTTAGATTTAATCGAACAAGATTATCATGATAACAATACCATCATTGATTTGCCTCATACCTCGAATCCTACAGAAAACTCTGTTATGACCTTAACCATAGCCAATCTTATGCAACCCAATGACCCACTACCACTGATCCATCTTGATCTCATTGACTGGGATTTATCCAGACCTATCAATCTACATATGTGTTGGAGTTAAAATGACACTAAGAGGGGGGGTGAATCAGTGTCTTAACATATTTGACCAATTTTTCAAAAACTTCAAACAATATCATAGATTTGTTCTCAATATTACTCTAATTAATGCATTCATGAGTTGAATGTAATCATTCAAAATAGAATTGAGAAAAGTAATAACTCAACAGTGAACAGAACCAACAACAGCATAGTAAACCAGAAAGAACACACAAGAACAGAGAAGCACAATATTTTTCCAAGTGGAAAACCCTCCTGGGGTATAAAAACCACTCCCTAAATACCTTCCTAGCTTAATCTTATAATCAACAATTCACAATGCCTTATAGGCTAATTTTTTAGCACCCACTCAAGGAGCACCAACCCCTCATTTAGAGATATCTATCTCAAGGAGTACCAACCCCTCAAATTATGTTTTGAACAATAATAATTATTTAGAGGGTTTCTCTATTTTTAGTTAATCACATAGCTCTCTCTTTTCTCATCTACAGAATACCTTAAAGATTCAATAACTGAATCCCTAAAATACCTCATAGAGAAGAAACTCACAATCTCTGCATCTTATTATAAAAATTTTATTGCAGAGTTTTATCCATATATTTTTATACATCCAAGGAATGATAATCTAATAATTACATCAACAATCAAACATAAAACTAAGTTTTTTGCTTCTATATATACATCTTGATTTACAAGCCAGATAGGTAGTTGTCTTCAGGAGTAATGGTAGAACAACCAACCCAGCTAAGAGCCATTCTCAACAAATCTGAAACATGTGAGATCATTTCTCTGCATAAAACACACAACTTCCCACCATAGAAAATCATAACATCTAATGTATGAAAGACAATACTCAGTCAGGGCATCATTTTTCATAGAGATGCAGAGAGTAGTTAAAGAAAATGGTGATTATAAACTAGCAGAAAACACATAAATAAAAATACCAGACAAATCTATAACTCCCATGGCTCCATTATCCACTGTCGAGCTTCCAGTCAGAAATGCACAAAATAAACCTTCCATAAACCTTTGTAAGAACTGTTACGGTAAGCAACAATAGAAACGAATAGTTTATGAAGCTTTCTCACGATGGTGGCTAGGCTAGGGTTCGATACCCAGTCAAAAAGAATAAGCTCACAAAGTTTTCCCTAAACTTTTTTATTTCCATTGATGACACGTCATGCCGAAGGCAACTTTAACGTTGCCAGACATTCAATTCGCTTTCACTATGGCACATTAGATTCAGAGAGAAGACATATCAAAATACAACATGCTACACTGAAGGACTTCCTTAGAATATTATTCTTTCACTGAGACATGAGGAAACTTCTTATCGAGATGCCCTTTAGTTTCATTTACTATCGCTGTAACATACAACCTTTGGGGAGACCCCTTGGAGAAAAAGATTTGACATACCAAAAAAAATTATTCACTGAGTCACCGAGACAAGATAGATCCTATGACGATAGAGTTCTTTTGTGTTCCATCGGCGAGACAAGAGGTCACTCGCCAAGACCTCTTGCCAAAAACCCTAGCTCTTGCCAAAGAGACTACCTTCATGTTTTCGGTCGGTGTAACAAATCGAATTTTCCAAGACCATATAACGACACCACAACTTTCGCCGATAGACTTCTACAAGCATTAGTCGGCGAGACCAAGTGAAATTGCCAAGACCTCAGCTCGACAGCCAAACCCATGCCGATATGCCTATCCAAATGCGAGTCTGTAAGACATAACATATTCGATGAAACATTATACCGAAGACCTCTGGCTCATGCTGATAAAGATTTTTCTTATGTCGCCAAGACCACGAACAATGTCATGCCGAAAGCTACCAGAATGTTAAATTCAATCGACATAACATCAGAAATGTCTTGCCGATAGGAAACTCAGACATTTCAAAGTGGGTCAGGGAGACCCTGCCATACTCTTGTCGATATGTGTAAGCCCGAATGAGAAACAACCAATACCAGTGATATGCAAAAAGAATCATCCTAACAAAGAAACCATCTTCCAAACTCTGTCAGTCAAAGAGATAGCATTCATAACTTGAACCAGAATTCTCATCACCATGAAATTAAAGCATAACAAATAACTTTCTATAAAAGCTAAGAGACATCAAGAGAAGTGCCATTATAAATCATAAGGATCAAAGATTTTGTCATCAAGGAAAAACCATAAATAGAACTAAGATACAACAAACTCCCCCTTTGTCCTTGATGGAAAAACACAAATGACTCTCCCCCTTTTTGCCTCAATGACAAAGAATAGAAGAGAAGAATGTGCATTGCCATGAAACACAACTAAGAAGCCAAACAAAATATCATGAGAAATAGCTGCAAAATAAAGAGTAGTAGTGCAGCAACCAAAATTGTAGGAGGGTTGTAAGTGAATCAAAACATATAACATGCTTCCCCTAAGCAATAGCTCAGATATTCAATGAAGTAATTATTGAGAGATAACTCCCAATCAAAGTCTCAGCCTTTCAAATAGCTCTTTTACTAAGGGCTTAGTGAAAATTTTAGCCACCTGATCTTGTGAACCAACAAACTGTAAGTAGACTTCATTAGCCAAAACCTTTTCTCGAAGAAAATGAAACTTAATAGCAATATGTTTCGTGCGAGAGTGCATAACATGATTTTTTGAAATATTTATCGCACTAGTGTTATCACAAAGAATGGAAACATGTTTAGAAACATCAATACCCATATCTGAAAGAGTCTGACTCGTCCACAGAACTTGAGTACAACATGAAGTGGCAACAATGTATTCTGCTTCAACAATAGAAAGAGAGATAGATACTTGTTTCTTGTTGTTCCATGCCACTAAACGATCACCAAGAAAGAATGCAGCACCACTGGTGCTTTTCCTATCATCCAAACAACCATCCCAGTCAGCATCAGTATAAGCAATCAAAGAGAAATCATTGCTCCTAGGATACCAAAGACCATAATCAAGAGTGCCCTGAATGTATCTAAAGATTCGTTTAACAAAAGTAACATGAGAGTATTTAGGTAATGCCTAAAAGCGTGCAACAGTGAAAATTGCTTGCATAATGTTAGGTCTAGAGGCAGTTAAATATAAGAGACTATCGATCATTGATCTATATTCTATTTGATTTGTATCAGGAGAATCGTCAACCTTAGTAAGTTTGCAACCAGTAACCATAGGAGTGCTAACTAGATGGCTTTCATCCATCTGAAATTTCTTAAGCATCTCTCTAGCATATTTGGATTGAGAAAGAAATATTCCATTCTGACATTGAGAGATTTGAAGACCCAGAAAGAAGTTTAATTCTCCTAACATTGACATTTCAAACTTAGATTCCATTATCTGAGAGAATTTTTTACTCAAAGTGACATTATTGTAGCCAAAGATAGTATCATCAACATAAATTTCAACAACTAAAATATCATAACCTTCAGTTTTAACATAAATATTATTATCTACACCTCCTCTAACAAAGCCATTAGAAATTAAGTGACTGTCCAGCCTAGAGTACCAAGCTCTAGGTGCTTGTTTTAATCCATAGAGAGCCTTTTTCAACCTGTAAACATGGTTAGGATTATCTTTGCAGATAAATCCTTCAGGCTGTTCAACATAGACCTCTTCATCTAAATAACCATTCAAAAAATCAGTTTTGACATCCATTTGATAAATAGTAAAATTTTTGTAAACATAATAAGCCAAGAATATTCCGATAGATTATATTCTAGCAACAGGTGCAAAGGTTTCACCAAAATCAATACCTTCTTGTTGAGCATAGCCTTTGTATACAAATCTTTCTTTATTGCAAATAACATTACCATTTTCATTAACCTTGTTTCTGTATATCCATTTGCCTCCAATGACATTTTTGTCATCTGGTCTTGGGACTAACTCCCAAGTCTGATTTTTCTCAATCTGATCAATTTCTTCCTACATAGAATTAAGCCAACATGAGTCTCTGAGAGCTTCATTAAAAAATTTAGCCTCAAACTGAGTAACTAGACAGAAAGTAATGTGTGCCTTTTCATCAGATTCTATAGCCTTTCTTCTAGTTTGAACTCCTACATTTTTATCCCCAATAATCTGATCTTTGGGGTGGTATATAGCTAGAGTTTTCGAAGGAGCATTTGATGCAACCTTTTCAGGACTTGCATTTTCATTTTTAGGGCTTGTTGATTCAACAATAGACTTTGATGTTCCAGCTCCTTCAGAAATTATTTCAAATTCAAGTTCTTCTTCCTCATTATTTTGCAAAGATTCTACATTCAAATGTGGTCTTTCATCAAATTTTACATTAACAACTTCAACAATCTTATTAAACCTTTTGTTGAGACATTTATAATCTTTTCTATGAGTTGAGTATCCCAAAAAGATACCCTCATCACTTTTGGATTGAAAACTTCCAAGATTATCATCATCCTTTTTAATAAAACACTTACTTCAAAAAATTTTAAAGTATTTGACAAAAGTAGTTTTTCCAAACCACAGTTCATAAGGAGTGTGTTTAGATTTCACCCTAAGCTGCACTCTATTCAAAATGTATACAGCTATATGAAAAGCTTCTTTCCAATATATATCAAATAATTTAGCTTCATCTAGCATGGTTCTAGCCATTTCTTTTACAGTTTTGTTTTTACGTTCAACAACCCCATTTTTTTGAGGTGTTTTAGTTGCAGCATACTACCTTTTAATACTGTGTTGTTCACAATAATCAATAAACTCTTGAGAGGTGAACTCACCTCCTTTGTCTGATTGAATGCATTTGAGTTTCATATCAAATTCCTTTTCAACCATTTTATGAAAGATTTTGAACCTTTCAAAGGCTTCTAATTTGTGCTTAAGAAATGTGACCCAAACCATTCTAGTATAATCATCTACAAAAAGCATAAAGTATTTTTCACCATTAATAGACCTTGTTCTACTTGGTCCACATAAATCAGTATGCACAAGTTGTAAAGGTTTTGAAGAAGAATGTTCTTTTGTCTTGAAGCTGATTTTAGTTTTTTTACCACTCAAGCATTCTTTGCACACAAAATTTTCTAGCTTGTTAAGAATTGGTAAACCTCTAACATTCTGATTCTTACTTATTCTAACCATATTTTCAAAGTTTATGTGTCCTAATCTTTTATGCCATAACCAACTCTCTTCAATTTGGCCCATTAGACACATACCTTGAATATTTTCATTGCAAGATGAGTCAAGGAGATTGTATACATTTCCTTTTGTCCTCCTTCCAGCTGCAACAACCTTTCAAAGCTTGTTCTTAATCTCACATCCCTACGAATTAAAAAGAACATGATAAACACTATCACAGATTTGACTAACACTTAGAAGATTGTGCTTGAGACCTTCCACATAGAACACATTATAGATAGGAGTGTCTTCATTCAGAAGAAGTGAACCTCTACCTTTAATTTGAAAACTAGAGTTATCACCAAACTTGACATATCCACCTACATAATCTTTAAGTTTTATAAACTTGTCCTTATCGCCAGTCATATGGTTAGAACATCCACTCTCTAGGACCCATAAGTCCTTTTTCTTGGAATGAAAAGAAGTTTGAACCAACATAGTTTGTTCAATGTTGTTGATAGCCTTAGGTTTCCAAACCTTTTTAATTTCTTGTTGTTTCGATTGCAGATCAGTTATGCACTGTTTGATAGAATGTCCTAAAGTATTGCATTAAAAACATCTGATTTGTCTAACAAAACCATAGTGTTACCTAAGACCAAACTTGGGTATTCTATAATTCATAAGCCTACAAGTGCTCACTTTATGACCAAATTTGTTGCAAAAAAAGCAATAACCATAGAAAAAAGAATTGACATTGTATGAAGGTTTATTACCTTTAAAAAACTGTTGTGCCCTTAGCACACACGCCCTGTTCGGAACGAGGACACTCTTTTCTTTCGCCTTGTCAGGTCTTTTGGGGCTGCCTCATTTTGCGTGCCCCTCTTTTTTGACGTTCTGCATGGTCGATATTGCTCCAAGGTTACATCCTAAAATTGACCGTGCCTCCCTTTTGGTTTTTGCTGTCCTCCGGGGCCTCGTGGGTTCCTTTGGCATTGTTTGGCCCTGGACGGCCCTGGGTCCCTCCGGGCTCGGGCCTCAGGGGTTCCATTATCGGGCTTCCCCCTTTCGTTCGCTGCCCTTTGCGGTGTTCCCCGGGCGTCTTTCCGCCCTCCGGAGCCCGCCTTGCCATCTTTTGTTCGGAAGTTTTTAGGGATTTCCCGGACGGCCCCTGCTCCTTTGGGCCCCGGGCTCCGGAAGTCTGTGTCCGGACTTCCGTCCCAAGACCACCGCCGCCATTCCCCATATAGCGCGAGGTCTTTAGCGGTGAACTCCCGGCGGCGCCCTGCCCTCCGGGCCCCAGGAGTCCCATCGCCACCGTCGCCCAATCAATGTTGAAATCTCACGGCGGCTGTCGTCTCATGTCCCTTCGGCCTCCGGATCCCGGAGTCTCTTCCACCACCGCCGACTCAAATTTGAAATCCACCAACCTTTTGGCGCGGTCGTATGTGCAATTAATGCTCGCATTAATGGCAGATAGGGTATATAATGCGTGGTCCGCCAGTTTCATTTTCACTTTGCGAATTGGAGTGAGTTGATAAAGCCAGCATCTGGAGCCCACTGCAATTGGCGTCATCACGATCATCCATGCCTGCATCGCTCGGTCGATCCCCACTAGATTCTGCACCTGCTCGCTTGGCGTATCTGAGGTAGGCTATTCCCATTTGCCGTCCTATCTTTTTCATCATTTTGGGGATTTCGTTAAAATTCAACAAGTAATTAAATTGCATAAAGTTGAAGAACACCTAGTTGTGCCCACAACCCACGTTTTAAAAGTTTTCCAAACCGTCGCAATATCTGTCACTGTCGACTCGGGACTTTCCTCGGTCGCTGTTGTTCTTCACGCAGGGCGCTCGGCTGCCTAGAGCCTGATCTCCACTTTCGCCACTGCCTATCAAGCTGACATTGAAAACCTCACGGTGGCTGGCGCGCCACGTCCTCCCGGGCTCCAGGTTCTGGGCCTCCTGTTGCCATCTCGTTCTGCCAAAATCTTCGCTGCCCTGCTGCCTTCCGGGCCCAGCCGTCTGGAGTTCCATTTCCGGAACTCCGTGACGGTTCCGCCATCATCCACGGCGGAACCCTGCCGGCGCCCTGCCCTTCGGGCCCCGAGGAGGTCCTCGCCCTCGCCGGTAGATGGTTCAAAAATCCTTCATGCAGCAAGTGCCTTGCGGCGGAAAAAATGTCACATTTGCCGCCTACCCTCTAAGTCCCAGGTTTCCCTTAACTGTCTGGGGGTAGCCTAAACTTTGCCCTGCCCCAGGGACCCTCCGGACCCGGCCGTCCAGAGTTCCATCTACGAAACTCTGTGACGGTTCTGCCGATGTCCATGGGGGAACCTTGCCGACTATCTGACCTTCGGGCCCCGGAGTTACCTTCGCCACCGCCGTCGCCTAATCGCTGCCTATAGCTCATGGCGGCTGTTGCCTCCCATCTCTCCGGTCGCCGGGTCCCGGTCCATTTTTTGCCGCCATGGTTCAAATCATCGCAAAATTCATGCGGCGGCCTACACCCAGCGTCGCTCCGCCTCCCGGGTCCCATGATGCCTTTCGCTGCCTTCGCTCGACCGCTGTCATAACCTCATGGCGGCCGTCACCATGCGTCCTCCTGTGGGCTAGACTCTGGGGGTCTCCTCACCGTCGCCGCTGATCAGCATTGCAAAATCTCTCGACAGCGAACCTTCGTCGGCTCCCTGACCTCCAGGCTCCGGTCTTGTCCTCGCTGCCGCCATTCAAAGTGGTCAAATATTACACGGCGACCTTCATGACATTCCCTCCCAGCCTCTAGGCCCCGCCACTCTGAATGCCACCTAGTCCAAATGTAATATCTCATTGTCAACCGTCTTTTTGCCTCCCGGACTCTGGCCCTTGGACTTCCACTGCCGGACTTCCTAGGCTGGACTTCCACCCGCTGTTCATCGTCTCCAATGGCCGCCCCTTAGCTGCCTTCTAGCCTGAAACCTTTGAAGTTCCTTAAATCAATCCAAACTGACTCAAATCCAGAATCCAACTTTGACCCACGTCCTAAATCATGCCGTTCTCCATCTTGGGCCTCTTAAAATACCAAAATTTGGCCGACGGGGGTCTCCGGGAACTTTCGGTCGTGTTTTCCCTCCCTAACAACATTCCTGCCAGGGAAGTCCGGCCCTCTGGGCCCGGATTATCCAAATGCTCTAAAATGAAATCGATATCATCTGAGGATAAAGTTATGATGTATTTGAATAATTATCTAGATGATATGCTCATAATATGGACTAACATTAACACTATCGATAATTTGTTGTGTTGACTTTGCCCTTTGCTTGCAGAATATATGGAATCGGTAGCAGGAACTTCAGGGGCCTCCGTCGAAAAGGATAAGGGCAAGAAATCTGGAAGGGCGGCTCATGGAAAAGACGACAAAGATCAGATGAAGTTCCAATTTCAGGGTGAACCGCTCCAGTCAAAGGTCTCGACTAACTGGAAAGAGATCTCGGATACCAATATAGGCCAGGTGGACATAGATGAGTTCACCCAGAGGGTCAAGGTCGACCCTAAAACAAAGAATGCCAGGTTGATACGCCAAAGTGGAATCGCCAAAGCTGCTGGCTTCCCTCCGTCTCTGATAGCACCTGAATTAGTAATGGCTTGCCGAGAAGCCTACCAAGCGAACACCAGAACGATCGTAGACAAGGAGGGGAACATCCTCGCCGACATGTCTCTAGAAGGAATCACTAAGACGTTTCACATTCCTACATTCCCACATATGTAGGTCCCCACTTTTGAGCAGTGTCAGGCAGCATGGGATGCCAATCCATTGGGCTGCAAGAAGTCTATTAACATTTACTGGTTAAAGGAGAAATGGGGCAGCGCTGCAAAGGTTCCCCAAGAGCTGTTCTGCAATGATTTTCAAGAAGATTATCACGACTTGGTGACTATGCTAAGCAGGGTCATGGGCCTCCCAGCAGCCGCCTACTTCCAAGAGTGGATGGCTTACTACATTGAACATATCATACGAGGAAATGAGGACATGAAAACTAAGATCTCATTCGACTGGGGGAGTATCATCAACAACTGCTTCCATGAGCAGTTCGTAAATGTTAAGAAAAGCTCCAAGTTCTACATGACCTCGTACCTAGTGTACTCCTTGGCAAGTCAGAGACAATATAGTGGACTACTTATGGCGCCGGATCAGGATCACAAATGAGGGCTCAAGACTTTTGACCGGTACCCTCAACTACAATACTACCACTTCAAAAAGGAGTACTGTCGGGTCAATGACACCTTCATTGGAAACGTTATCAGATTGATAGCCGGGGACTTTGAGAGAAGGGTATCCCACAGCGCCAGGGCACTCTTGAAGGAGTATGCCTCCTTATATATCCAGTTTCCCAAGTTCACTTACATCCGTGCCCAGGGATTCACGGAATGGCCAAACAAGTTGTCGAGATACCCGAACGACCGGATCATTCTGCTAGAGCTTTCCCGGCAGCTCCAACATATTCAGACGGTTTTTGGCAACAAGCACGTAGTAGGGATCCCCTATCCCATGACCCTCGGCCAGGGCCAGTATCGATTGCAGACATCTTAATGTGCCGGCAACTCAGAGAAAGAACTTAAAGAATATAACTTTGAATGGTACATGGCTCGCCCACGAATGGACCCACATGGCCATGTCAGAAAGGTGCTATGGCTGGCATACGCCCACAAGTACCATGTCAAGGATTTTTGGGCAGATTGTAAAGATGACAAGGAGGTCCGCATGAGACACTACATGTGCATGACTATACAGTTTTTGAGGAGAGTGTAGCTGTTTCCGGTGCCTGATCAGCTTGAGGAGGATGAGTCCACCCTTGTGCACCCAAGGTACCCTGCGGTTGCCGACTTGGCAATCCCCTCCATCGACTAGGATGAGCAAGAGGTCGAGGACTTGGATACTATCATGCAGCCAATTATAGCTCGCACGAAGGAGTGGGTCAATGGTCAGGTGGCACAACTGAAACAACAGGGGGTGGCTTTAACATACGAAGCACTCAAAAGCAAGCCAAGCACCATGGAGGATGTTTCCACCTCCCCATCAGCTGGTGAGACTTCCAAGTCTCCCCCCATCACCAGGTCCCAAAAAAGGAAGGAAGCAGAAATAGCACAGTCTGCAGATCCCAAACAACAAGCAACGAAGGACACGGGAGGCTCATCTCCCAAGAAGCTCAAGAGGACTGTGATCACAATAGAGGCACAGCCTCCCTTGCTTCTTCCTCCCCTGACGGGTGTGCTGCCCACCTCTCAGGCCGTAGCTACCTCATCTCCACAGGCGGTGGACATTTCTGTTCACCTTGCCTCTTCGCCCCCGGCTGGATCAATAATCAATATCAACTCCTCCTCTAGCATGACCACTTCCCCTTCCTCTGCTGCTGCCATGTCACCCATTACGTCCCTCCCACTGGCAACAATACCATCGCCTGTCCCCCTTTCAACCATACCTGAGGCTATTACCCAGCACCTGCAGAGTCTCCCCCCGAGCTCTCACAAGTCCTAATGGACCCTATTCTCCAGGCGGACCTTGCCCAAGCCCTCGCAATAGCTCAGCCTTCGTAACCGCCAATAGGTCCACCGACCATGGAGGCCACAATGCAGATTTCCAAAGAGTTGGAGGAGCTAGAACAGGAGGCTTCGAAGCCTATCGAGGAAGAGGCCGATGATTACTATGAGCAACCCAAATACGAGCACAGAACCATTGACAAGGTAGCCTACAAGGGAGAAGAGACGGGCTCTTCCGAGGGCGGGGATGGAGAAGATGGCTCGGGTGTCAAGGAAATTATTTGGGTTTTTAATGATGACGTTGAAGAACAATTGGCTCAGCAGCCAAAGGATGTTGGGGAGGAGGCAGAACAGTCACCATGTGGTAAAGAGGGACAGCCGCAAGAAGAGCAACCTAAAGAGGATATCACTGAGGCTGAGACCCACATTATGAAGAGCCCCGAACCCAAGGCTGCTAAGGAGAAGAAAGAAGAGGAGGCAATGAAAGAACAAGATCCCACCCGGATGTTGTCCACCAAGGTACCCATTAAACACCTTGTGTTTTATCAAGACTCTGACGAGGAGGAGGATGCTGCCAAGGAAAAGGAGGCAGAAGTCTTGCCTCTAACTGAAAAGGGTGAAGGCAGCCATGATACACCCAAGGACAAATCTACCATGCCCGACTGGTTGGAAAAGCAGCTTGAAAGGGCAACCCCAGTTCCGACGGACCCGAGGTCAAGATTGGAAGCCATCTTGGCTCGATCCCTAACCACGACTAAGAAGGAGAAAAAGCCTAAGGTCTGTTCTAAGATAACCATGGACGCTTCTGGCTCCCAGGCAGCACAAGTAGCAATGCCAACTGTTGGCCAAGCCAGAATAAGCTACAATATCTCCACGATTGACCTAGGCACAACAACTAGGGAGCAGAAGGTCGAACATATGGAGGAATCAGTGGCCACGATGGTGCATCTAATCAAATAGGATAAGGTCACCAAGGATGAGTTGAAGGTGCAGGTGGTTGCCCTGACCAATTATATCCAGCAGTGGTCCTCAGTAGATGACCTACCCACTACCTCTACAGCCACACCGCAGTTACTCTCCAAGGAGCAGATAGATAAGTTAGAGAGGAGGAAGAACTTGGAGAGGACCACTAAGGATTGGTTCCAATAGGTCATAAGCATCAGAAACAAGGGGATCAGCTTGGCTGTGCAGATAGCCAACAAGTTCCTGGACCTGGTCCAATCCCTGGAGGGCATGAAGAAACTCTGCACCAACTTCCCTGCAATCTACGACTCCGCCTTCCCGAAGGTTGAAGCCATCCTTCAAATGCCAAAAAGCACGTGGGAAGAAAAGCTAGAGCTGAGAAAAGAGGATCATTGGCTGGTGGACATATAGTGCAGAGACCTTGTCAACTAGAAGGAGAGGGTGGAGAAAATCTAGAACAAAGTGGATCCAGATATAGAGTGGATCAAGGAGATTCGGGTGGAATGCACCCAGTATCTTGAGCTGATGACGGGCCATGATATGCCCACGGTACAATTGGACGCCGAAAAGATCAGGCCATACTTTGAGGAAAAGATGAAGGATGGGACAGCCAGAGAAATCACCACAGAGTTCCTGAGTTTTGCCGCCCATGCCTTCGATCGATCAGAGTTGTTCAGAGATCAAGGCTCTAAGTATGATGAGGATTGGAAGCAGCTTGAAGAGAATGCCAAAGAATGGAGCTATCAGGCGTTGAGATGCGAAGTCCTCGAGATAGACAAGCTCCATGATCTATATAGGATGTAGGACAAATTGCTTACAGAATGCGTAACGTAAAAGATCACTTAATACAATGCTTAACATAAATGATTACATAATAAAATGCTCAAATGAATAAATGAACATAATATAAATGCCAAGATAATGAACTAAAAAGAAAGAGAGAAAATTAAAGAGGAGACAAACGCAATTGATAACAGAGTTTGTCCCTAAGGACTACGTCTCCGGGCCCCTCTCCAACGGAGTGACCGATCCGATTATACTCCAAAAATAGTTACAATTGCTTCAATGACTATCTCCTTCAAGCACAATAGCATAACGTTCCTCTGATGTGCGGAAATGTCTATAAAATCTCCCGAGCATTCTCTCGTTCTCACCACCTGGACTTGGAAAAACAAGGCCTACACCCCTCTTTTTATACATAAGGTTTGCCTAATTGGGCTTAACCATCAAATTAAATGCCTAACTCCCTTATGACCTCGTACAAGATCTCTGATATCTCCATTTGGCTTTTGGTTTAGGTTGTTAGAGGTAGTTTTACTTTGTTTTGGCTTAAAATGCCATTTGTTAGGATTTTGGCTTCAATAACCATACAAAATTAACCGAGCTCCTTACATATTCAGCGAACCGTTGGTGGTCTATCGATGTGCATTCCTTTTACTCCCCACGAGGTCGGGGGTTCCAACCTCCACGGCCATTTTTTTAAAATGAAATACCAAACTTTTAAACAACAAAATAAAACCATCCCACATTTAGGACAAGCCAAGCTCGGGCGGCACAATGGTTAAAACCGCCCAAACTGTCTGCGGAGATCCCGGGTTCAAACCCGTCCAAGATTTTTGTCAAAACAACTTGCCAACCTTCCAAAAATGCCGTGACACGTGTCGTGTTCCCATTCACTGACGACGATGATGAGGAAGCTGACTGGACTACTGACGCGTATGCCGACTGGGTGCCAAGTTGTCTGCCACGTATGTTGCCACGTCGGAGTATGGAGTGACGTGTCATTGGTACGGACGGACATGTGTCAAATCTCTGATTGGTCCATACAGTTGAGTCACTTGCCACATGTCAGGTCATAATTCACCCATATGTAATCTGTACAGTACGGACTGCCACGTCAGCATGATGATGTCATCTTCTGTACACTAAGTCAACCGAACTTTGACTGCCTGTAACTCGAGCATATGACGTCAGATTTTGATGAAACGAACACCGTCAGAATCATCTCGACAAGCTCTTCGTAATGATGCTAGTTTCATTGATTTCTGAGATGATTATTTTTTTGCCTTTTGGATGCCCCTAAAGCCAGTTTGACTAGAAGTTTGACTGGCCGTAACTTGCACAAACTGAGTCCTTTTCGCCCCATTCAAGTTGCATTGGAATCAAGACGTCATTCTCTTTCTGATGAAGCTAAAATTTGGAGTATTGGGAACACTTCAATTTTCACTAAAAAATTGTCCCCCAGATCAGGCCTCCCCACTGGAGAGCTTTCGGACCTCCGAAAGCTTGATTACTTGGAAAGTAAGTGAGGGTAAAGTTCCCTCACTTTACCAATCTCCATCCATCTTGCTTTGCTTGGATGCATCCCCTTCAGGCCCACTCTGAGGTACTCAACATCTCCTCTTCGTGAAGTTCTGACATTCCTATCGAGAATAACATCTTCTGGCAACTCTGACATATACTCTAGAGAAAGGTCATCAGCTGATGGAACTTGAATGTCTGTAACTTCATCTAGGATCATTGGAGGCTCATACTGTTTCAAATTCTCAACATTGACAACCGAGTAAATATGCATGTATGGAGGAAGATTGATGGCGGAAGGCATTAGTACCAATCTTCTCAAGGATCTCAAAAGGACCATACCTAATTTGCTTAAGCTTTTTACCTTCACCTTGCATCCTTTCCTTGCTGATATGTAACCAAACTCTGTCTCCAACCTGAAAATGATGATCAGTGCGATGCTTGTCATGGCGAACCTTGTATTTTGCTTGGCTCTGTTCCAATCGTGCTTCCACTGCCGATGAATTGCTTGGACTTTCTGGATGAACTTCAAAGCCTTCTCTGCATCATGGCGTCCATCTTCAACATCATCTTTCCCAAAAGAAAAATCCATCGGTGTCTTGGGCACATAACCAAAGCATGTCTCAAAAGGAGACCTCTTAGTAGAAGAGTGTGCTACATGGTTGTAGGCATGTTGCACATAATGAAGACTCTCATCCCACAACTTAGGATGATTACTGCAGTAACCTCTGAGTAGATGCACAACTGTCCTGTTTACAACCTCTATCTGCCCGTCGATTTGTGGATGGAAGGTTGTACTCTTTTTCAGTTTGGTATCCATGAGTCCCCACAAAGCTGACCAAAATTCCCCCAAGAATTGAGAATCTCGATCCGATACAATAGAAGTTGGTAACCCAAAATGAACCCCTACAAATTAAAAGTACATATGAGCTGTCAATTCTGCAGTGACTTGCTTTTTACATGGCATTAAGATACACATTTTGCTGAACCAATCAACTACTACATACAAATAATCATGTCCCTTCCTAGACATAGGTAACCCCCCAATAAAGTCCATTGACACACTTTCCCATGGACGAGAAGGTACAGGTAGAGGTGTGTACAAACCCAACTTCTTGTTACTAGGCTTACTAGTTGCACACATAACACAACCTCTAATATACTTAGTTACAGTTTCTTGCACACGAGGCCAATAACAATATTTCTGCAATTGAGTGAATGTTTTGTTTACCCCAAAGTGTCCTGCAATCAATGAGGTATGTGCTTCTCTAATAACCTGTGCTTGTTCATCTTTTGGAACACATAATTTACCCAAGTGATATAACAGTTTATCCTGCACATAATAATTTTTCTCTTCTACATGTTTACCATTCATTAAAGCAACATAGATATCCTTAAAGTTCTCATCATTAGCATATTGTTCCTGAAAACTTTCATGAACCATAGAACTATTCTGAAGGATTATCAAAGAATTCATCTTAGGAGGTCTAGAGAGCATGTTTGCTACTTTGTTATGGGTACCTTTCTTATACTTAATAACCAAGTGAAACTGTTGCAGAAAACCCATCCACCAAAAGTGCCCACTTTGTTGCAGTTTAGATTGTGAGTGCAAATACTGAAGTGGTTGGTGATCAGTGTGGATTACAGTTTCTTTCTCCATTATGTAATGTTTCCATTTTTTAACACTCTGAACTAAAGCATAAAGTTCTTTATCATAAGTAGGATAGTTACTTACTGCTCCTAAAAATGTTTTAGAGTGGTAGCAAACCGGTTTACCTCCTTGCATGAGTATTGCTCCCATGGCAAACCCACTTGCATTTGTCTCGATCTCAAATGGTTGATGTAGATCTGGTAAGGCCAAAACTGGTGCGGTGCTCAACTTTCCCTTCAAAGTGTCGAAAGCCTTCTGCTGTGGACCTCCCCACTGAAAAGTTGCTCTTGTACTGGTTAATGCATGTAATGGTGATGCTATAAAAGAAAAATTTGCAATAAACTTTCTCCAGTACTGAACTGCACCTAGGAAACTTCTGACCCTTGTGACTGTACTTGGCTTAGGCCATTTTACAATAGCTTTGACCTTCGTAGGGTCTACTTTCAATTGACCACTCCCTACGACATAGCCTAAGTACACTAAGGATGTCTTAGCAAATTCACATTTAGACATCTTTACATACAATTTTTCTTTTCTCAATACATCAAAGACTTCCTTTAAATGACTTACATGATCTTCCCAAGTTCGACTGAATACCTCAGATTTATCATCTTCTTTGGCTTTTACAAGCATCAATACAAATTTTTTACTTGAGTTGACCAACCTCTTCATTTGAACAGCATTAACTAGTGTAAGATTAGTCTTCACCTTATGTGCCCGTACAATGTATTCTACCCCATCTTTAAAAAGATGATACTTATTCTCCCCCCTATAAAAGATTGCTTTTTTGTCATAAAGATATGGACTCCCTAACACAAGCCTACAAATATCCAAAGGGACCACATCTACTTCTACCTCATCTACAAAGTTTGCAGTGATAGCAAATCTCAATTTACATTATTTAGTTACTTGTAGTTGAGCATCATTGCAAACCCATCCAAGTGGATATGGTTTCGGATGAGGTGTTGTAGCCAAATTAAGTTTCTTTACAACTTCTTCAGATATTAAGTTGACTTGTGAACCCATATCAAACAGAGTATCAACCTTAGTATGTTTTGTTACAACACGAATGTGAAACAATTCATTTCTTTGCTTATCAACCTTAGGAGAAGATTCTTTACTTGTACTTGCACTGGCATTAGAAAAACTTGCATCAGATGAGAGAGATATACCTTTCCCTTTACCTTGGATTCCGGTAGCAACAATCTTTGTCTCATCTCCGGAGTCAGAACCAAGATCCTGTTGAATCACTGCAGTAGTCTTGCTTGCCTTTATTACCTCCATATCTTTTCGCCTCAACTCAGGATGAAGCTTCCAACATCTTGAATCATCATGCCCCTCTTTCTTGCAATGGGAGCATGTGGGTTTCTCACCCTCTTTCTTAGCTGTAGCTGTCTTCTTCCCTTTGCCTTTATCTTTGTCTTTTTCTTTCCCTTTAGACTTACCCTCGAACTTAGATGGCTTCTTGGAAAAGTTGTCACTAAAAGTATTCTTACCCCTTGACTCTATATGAGTAGCTTGAATAGACACCTCATCTAGATTGTTGGGACTCAACATCAAAATAGTGTGCCTAAGGTAAGAATGTAAACCACCAATATACTTAAGTAATGTGTCTTGGGTATACAAGGGAACATTTAGAGCAATGGCCCGTTTCCTAAACTCATGAGTATAATCCTGGACAGACTGCCCCTTACCTTGCCTAAAGGTTTGCCAATTCATGGTTAACTGTTGCATGTAACCTAAAGGATAGAATTGTTTCCTAAGGGCAGCAACAAACTCCATCCAAGACATATTAACTTGACCATGGCGAGCAATTTCTTCCCGAGTCTTACTCTCCCACCAGGTGAGAGCTGTACCTCCCAACCGGAGAGTTGCTAATTGAATCCTAGAAGCATCTTCTACTAGGCCTTGAATCCTACAGTATACTTCTACTTGTTGGACCCAATCGTCTAACTTCTCAGCATTTAACTCCCCACAGTATTTAGGTAACTCAAATTTTACATCAAGCTTAATTACAGGCTTAGATTTGCTCTTAAATGGATTTACATTAGAAGGAGAAGGAGAGGGAGGAGAAGAGGGAGGAGAAGAAGAGGGAGAAGATGGAGGAGAAGGAGTTTCTGGAGCTTTCTCCTCTATGTCTTTCTGATCTTCCTGCTTCTTGTGCTTTGAAGAACCTCCCTTTTCGTGCTTCTTCTTTTCAGCATAAAGTTCGTCCACCATTGCCTTCATGTCCAGAAATAGCTTCTGGAAATCCTTTGGATTGAGCTCTGAACTTTGTCCACCTTCTTTTGCTTCCATTTGTGATGATCGATTAGCTCTTTGTCTTCTGATCTCTGGATTGTATTCTTCAAGTTCTCCTTCACCTCGTTGCAACCTGGATCTTGTTAGCATTCAATTTCTGCAATACTAGCCACACACAAAGCTCTGATACCAACTTGATCTATATAGGATCTAGGACAAATTGCTTACAGAATGTGTAACGTAAAAGATCACTTAATACAATGCTTAGCATAAATGATTACATAATAAAATGCTCAAATGAATAAATGAACATAATATAAATGCCAAGATAATGAACTGAAAAGAAAGAGAGAAAAGTAAAGAGGAGACAAACACAATTGATAACGGAGTTCGTCCCTAAGGACTACGTCTCCGGGCCCCTCTCCAACGGAGTGACCGATCCGATTATACTCCAAAAATTGTTACAATTGCTTCAATGACTATCTCCTTCAAGCACAGCAGCATAACGTTCCTCTGATGTGCGGAAATGTCTACAAAATCTCCCAGGCATTCTCTCATTCTCACCACCTGGACTTGGAAAAACAAGGCCTACACCCCTCTTTTTATACATAAGGTTTTCCTAATTAGGCTTAACCATCAAATTAAATGCCTAACTCCCTTATGACCTCGTACAAGATCTCTGATATCTCCATTTGGCTTCTAGTTTAGGTTGTTAGAGGTAGTTTTACTTTGTTTTGGCTTAAAATTCCATTTGTTAGGATTTCGGCTTCAATAACCATACAAAATTAACCGAGCTCCTTACATATTCAGCGAACCGTTGGTGGTCTATCGGTGCGCATTCCTTTTACTCCCCATGAGGTCAGGGGTTCCAACCTCCATGGAATTTTTTTAAAATGAAATACCAAAGTTTTAAACAACAAAATAAAACCATCCCACATTTAGGACAAGCTGAGCTCAGGCGGCGCAATGGTTAAAACTGCCCAAATTGTTCGCGGAGATCTCGGGTTCAAAACCGTCCAAGATTTTTGTCAAAACGACTCGCCAACCTTCCAAAAATGTTGTGACACATGTCGTGTTCCCATTCGCCAATGATGCTAATGAGGAAGCTGACTAGACTGCTGACGCATATGCCGACTAGGTGCCAAGTTGTCTGCCACGTATGCTACTTCGTCAGAGTATGGAGTGACGTGTCATTGGTACGGACGAACACATGTCAAATCTCTGATTGGTCCATACAACTGAGTCACTTGCCATGTGTTGGGTCAGAATTCACCCATATGTAATCCGTACAGTATGGAATGCCACGTCAGCATGATGACGTCATCTTCTGTACCCTAAGTCAACCAAACTTTGACTGCCTGTAACTTGAGCATATGACGTCGAATTTCAATGAAACGAACGCCATCGGAATCGTCTCGACGAGCTCTTCGTGATGACGTTGGTTTTGTTGATTTCTGAGATGATTATTTTTTTGCCTTTTGGACGCCCTTGAAGCCAGTTTGACTGAAAGTTTGACTGGCCGTAACTTGCACAAATGGAGTCCTTTTCACCCTGTTCAAGTTGTGTTGGAATCAGGACGTCATTCTCTTTTTGATGAAGCTAAAATCTGGAGTATTGGGAACACTTCAATTTTCACTAAAAAATTGTCCCCCAGATCACTCCAAGCCGTAATCCTTAAGTACATTGAACATGCAGCTTCAGAGGAGCAGGAGGACATCCCGGCTAAGGAAGAAGACCTCCTAGAAGAGTAGCTACAGCCAAGAAAATAGCAATTAGCTACAGGATGAAAAAGGAATAGTGTCATCCACTAGATGACGAAATAGGGAAGGGACAAAAGATGTTTTTTAATTGTAAATCTATTTGGGGGTAGGTGAAACCCTATTTTGTAATGAATCTTAGCCACACAATGGAAATGAATCTTGGCCACTCATTCAACTTTTGGAAAACTATAAATAGAGCACTCCCCTCATTTGAAAAGGAGAGAGTTGAGTTGTTGTATAGACATGCTGCAGAAATTTATAAGAAATAGCATTGATTTGGTGCATTTCCTTGTTTTCTCTCATGTCATTTGATTCACTTCTCCAATATTAGATGTTTAACTTAGATCTCTTTGATGTTTAGTTAGCTGTTTATTGCATTTGGGTAAATCTTAGAAATGTCATTTGGTGTTTATAAAATTTTATGCACTGTTGATGATCCCTTAGTCCATACTTTTTGTTATTTGTTGAAGGTAGATAGCTGTGCAAAGTTAGCCTGGACTTGATTAAAGCTGCCCCAAACACTTATCTTTAGTCCATGCATGTATGTGGTGGACGAAGGATAAAAATCTGCAGCCCTTAGAAGATAGCACAATTTCCATGATACTGTGAAATCCCTGGTTAAGTGGGATATTGTTTTAAGAAATTGTCCATTGCAGGAACTCCATTGTCACTATTCATTGCAGGTTTCAGACTTAGGAACTTTTCTTCTCTTTCGCTCTTTCTTTTTCCACTTTTTTTAGAAACTGAACAATACCAAGGTTCATTGCACATTATAAAGCCAAATCTGCAACTAGATAGAGTTTGAGACTGTTGTTTGAACCTACAACCAACACATAACTGCTTTCATGCTAAAACTCCTTTTCAAAGATCTAATTTCATGCTTCGCATCCACACTTTGTATTTCTGTAAGATCACCTTGTGATTCCAGCAAATCATATCAAACTACTGAGGTATCTAAGCACTATCATGACCTGACATCCGAGAGACCTTTGGATAGTGTTCTGCAACTCGATTGTGGGAAATTGTCTTTCAAGAGAGGTAGTGCGCCTATGCACTACCTGTGTTGAGAAATGCATAAAAACACCATCAACAGAACTAGCGCTAGAAGGAGGGAAACAATCAGAATACTAAGCTACGGGATAAAGCGAAGCTGGATCGGATCGGATCATTCTCCCCGGAAAGGTTTCAAAGGATTCTACGATCAGCACCAAATAAGGGAGAATTTGAAGAATTGCAGCCTCCCACGAGGGCAAAGTGAGCACAAGGAAGTAGCTCTACCTCTTCCTCTTCCTCCATTCCATCCACCTCCATTTCACCCTCACCTCCATTTGGCTAGCCTTCACCTTCCGCCCAACCATCTCAAACAACATTTGCACATCTTCCCTCAGGCGGCCAGGGGTACACTCCTCTCCCGACCCTTTCAGTCCAAAGCACAGTCCAGGTAGCCATAGCTCAAGGGCAGCCCCACATTGTGGTTGTATTGCCAATACAGCCCCAAATACCTATTCTCCAATAGCAAGTGCCACCTCCGCCTCCCCCCATGGCTTGGCTTACACATAACCCTTCACTGATACATTTTGCGGTCTACAATGATATGCCCAAGAATCTAGAGGGCTTTTGTTCGAAGTTCCATCCTCGAGACATGCAAATAACAGCTGAGGAGCATATCAAGATATTCAAAATGACAATCACCGAAATGCAAGTGGATCACAAAGATGTGGCGTGTCGCCTTTTTCCACATTCATTGGGAGAAGAGGCTTTCTACTGGTATATCAATCTGCTGAGGGGATCCATCACCTCATGGAACCTGATGAAGAATGCCTTCCTGCAAAAGTACAAGATCCCTGTCAACCCCGTGGACCTTTACCAGCAGTTCATGTCCATCAGAAGGGAGGTCAACGAACCTATTGGCTCCTTCAATGATTGCTTCCATCGGGCTCACATGAGGCTTCAGGATCCATATGTCCATAATGATGCGGTAGCTCTCCCTATCTATTACGCAACCCTGGACAACCTCATGTCGGTGTTGGTAAAAAAGATGCACCCGCCGCCTGCTACCCTACTGGCTGCCTATGCAGAAGCCGTCATTGCAAGTGCAGACTTGGGACAAAATATCTCTGGCCCTCTGCCCTCTTTGGGGGCCATCGCCCACCCAATGCAAATTTAGGGGCTCTATCAGACGTTTACTCATTAAACTCCTCTCATGAACTAGGTGCCACAATTGCCTATGGTGCCGCATCTGGGGCAGCCGTTGAATTATGCACCTCCCGCGACGTCTTATTTGTAGCCCTAGTAGCAGTATAGCTATTCCCAGATAGCTCCACAGCAGCAAGCATATTCTCAACAACCCCAAGCGCCGTTGTACTTGTCGGGACCTGACTTTCCTCCAGCTTATCAAAATCAGCTGGTAGCCCCACCCGCTTTTCTCTAAAATCTGGCCCCGTCACCTGGAGGTGTGGCCGAGAAGGAAAAGCTAGAGGAATTAACGGAAATGATTAAGAAAATTTCCACGGAAATGATACATCTGCAGAACCAGAATAATCAGTTGCAGGCCTCCCAATGCAACTTCCAGGCCAATCTCAACAGGGACAGTCGAGAGTCTCGAGACAATAGAGATAACAAAGATAATCAGGAAGCAGGCACCTCCTCGGGGCAAAATTATGAGAGGGGGTAGAACTCCAATCAAAATATAGAAAGAAGACCTTCTCCGAGGTAAAACCGCACATGGAACACCAAGCCCAACAACGGCGATGTCCCCACGCCATTTGATCAACCGTCAAGCAACGATAAAACATCTAGTGGTGTGTATCTAGTCGAAGCAGCTTTGTCCGGATGGTGCCGACTTCACAAAACCAGCAAGCATTCTGAGCTGGACTGTCCCGAGTTCCAGACAGCTGCTGAAATCTTCCAAGTAGAGGTACAAAATGCCGTCGATAATGCCAACTGTAGGGACATCGTCCCATCTGAGCCCTATGATTCCTCATGTCTGGTGGTTAATCAGGCGCCGTTTCTATGAGGCGATCGCAACGAACCCGAAGCCGAACCTACCCCTATTGAAGATGAAAAAGTGCAAGATGTAAGTAACGAATCATCTTTAGCTTAGCTTTTTGATTCGGTAGATAATAGCCCACCGGATGAAGAAGAGCCATTTGTGGATGAGGTCCACATGTTCCATCAATGGTCGAGTCCCTATTTCCTTAGGAATAGACAAGCCGACGGACCCTTCACAACTTCTACCCCACCAAACAATCTCGCCACTCCCCCTGATCCAAATGCCAGTAACAACCCTGGGCTACCCCGCATATCTACCCAATATCTCAACAAGAACCAATCCCAAAACCAACCGCAAAGTTAGCCTCAGAGCCAACCCCAAAATCCGCCTGGGCAAACCAAGATTCAAACCCCTAGTTCTCCCATAGGCCAAGTTTTTAGCTCCGAAATCGAGTAGATGGGTGAATATGTGGCGGAAGAGTTCAAGAAGGTCAAAATTAGTTTGTCGGCCTTCGAATTACTCAAGGTTCTTGCTGTAAGGCACGCCTTCTTCAGGGTTCTGAATGGGACTCCCTCGTCTAGCACGACGCAAGAAACCCCAGCCAAGAGAGTAACCTTCGAGGAGCCCAGGAAAGAACAAGAGATACAGGACAACACCCGAAGAAGGAACAATATGCCTGTGAATTAGTCGGCAAGTAGATACATTGAAAAGGAGCCAGAAAGGGCTAGTAGATAGCCTCCCAAGGACCAGCAATTTAAACAAACGAAGGATACAGGCAGTGATAGGAACAAAGGCCAAATAGCTCAAATGGACACACCCGTGGGCATCCTCCAAGGGAGACCGGAAACTCCCCCATTCCTAACTACTATTAGGGTTTTTGGGAAGAATATGCATAACTGCCTACTCAATTCAGGCACGTCTGCCAACGTCATGCCCTTGGCCATATGCAAGGCTCTTGGCATCACTCCCACGCCTTCAAAGAGAAAGGTCACCTAGCTGGACAAAACAGAGATCACCATCGTGGGTGAAATAAACTGCATCCCCATGCAAATCACTGCGGACCCCCGGATACAGCAGGTTGTTGATATCCAAGTGGCAGACATTCCTGACGCTTATGGAATTATTCTGGGGAGGGAGTTCACCAAGGCGCTGAACGGATACACCGCCATTGACCTTTCTCACATGTGGTTGCCATGGAAAGGGCTGCCAAACCAGATCCGCATCGATCGTGAACCCCGTATGAAATATATGATCACGGAATACAATAATCTCAACGAGGTGCTATTTGCTGAGACCGATTTAGGGAACTATCGCCCTTTTGCTTACCAAAATGAGCTTGAGCTTCAAGAAGAACATGTAGATGAAGTATTGCTAGTGTTGTGCAATCCCTCGGCGGGTTTCGCACAAATGCCCCCAGATACAGGAATGTTGATAGAAGCTGATGATGAGCTGGATAAAGATGACGAATGGGGATTGCTCAATGACTTCCAGGAGTTCATGGAAAAATGCGCAAGAAATCAGCTCAGCCTGGGAGCTAGAATGAATTTCCAAGACCTCTTATTGCCGAACTGGTGTAGGGTCCACAATGCTACTCACTCTGAATTTGACTTTTGCTTGTGCCAAGTAGCAGTCGAGCATGTTAAGAGGGCCACCGCTCTGCTGACAGGAACACCAAAGGAGGTGCCAACAAAACCGCCTATTGATCGTTGCCTTGAACCTGAAAACCCCCCTAAGATCACAAGGCCCGCCATCCAGCTGAAAGAGAACGAAGGCTCAATCAAACCTGAAGATAAGGAATCCTCCTCGTGCTGGACGCTCCAGTTTGATGGATCGAAGTCAATGCAAGGAGCTGGAGCGGGGATCAAACTCATCAGTCCAACGGGTAAGACATTTCTCGCTGCCCATCGATTGCAGTTTTATTGCACCAATAACATAGCAGAATATGAGGCCTTAGTCCTTGGCCTTCTTATGGCCTTGAAGAAAAACATAAAAGTGTTGCAAGTCTTTGGGGATTCCGCACTTGTAGTTAAACAAGTCAGGAAATTATACTCCTATCATGATCGGAGACTCACCAATTATAAACACAGGGTTTGGGATCTCCTCGAGGGCCTAGATGCATTCAACATACAATTGATCCCTCGTGCTCAGAATCTCACAGCGAATGCCTTGGCTCAAGCAGCCAGCACTCTACAACCCCTCTCTTTGTCTAGGCTCAAGAAGTTCACTATTGAGCTAACATCCACGCCATCAGTCCCAGATAATGTTACTCACCTACAGGTCTTCAATGATGATAAGCATATCCTCCAGTTCATCACAAGTTCTGACGTCTTTGCAACCCAAATAATTGATGAAGCTGATCCATAGGAGGCTGAATTGGACATAGAGGGGGTTATCAATCTAAAAACCAACACAATCCCCAGAGGTATGGTTTAGCTAGAACGCGTATTTGACCTGGATCAGATTAGGGATCAAGATCGGCAAATAGAAAAGGAGGCTATAAGCAACCAGTGCAACGCTCACAACCTGGGAATGGCCGAGGATACCAAGAATGTTTTTATTGGAAAGGTATGCACGCCCGAAGAAAAGAAGGGAATCACAGATGCTTTGTGCAAATATCCTAACGTGGTGGCATGGAGTTACAAAGATTTGAAAATGTATGACACCTCTGTCATCATGCACACCATCCCTCTGAAGACAGAAGTGAGACCATTTCGCCAACGACAACGCCCTATCAATGCCTTGCTAGAACCTATTGTTTACAAGGAGGTGCAGAAATTGCTTTCAGCAAAAATCATCTTCCCAGTCAGGCACTCCACGTGGGTGGCTAATTTGGTCCCGGTCAGGAAAAGGAATGGAGAGATCAGATTGTGCGTGGACTTCCGCAATCTAAACCGTGCCTCAGAGAAGGACAACTATCTAGTGCCTTCACTATATGAGGTGCTGCAAGTCGTCAATGACTCTGAGATGATGTCATTCCTCAATGGATACTCTGGGTATAATCAAGTAATGGTACAATACGAGGATCGCCACAAGACTGCGTTCACCACTAAGTGGGGGACGTTTGCGTACAAAAGAATGTCGTTCAGGCTCATCAACGCCGGCGCCACTTTCTAACGCACCATGGATATCGCCTTCAAGGACCTGATTGGAAAATGTATAATCATCTATATGGATGATTTGACCGTATTCTCCAAGAAGTGATGTGATCACGTCTCTGACCTATGTAAAGTATTTCAGAGATGCAGGGAATTCGGGGTTTCTCTCAACCCCAAGAAGTGCATTTTTGGAGTGACCGAAGGCAGATTACTCGGGCACATCATATCCGAGCAGGGAATCTCCATTGATCTTGAACGCATTGAGTCGTTACTCAAGATTCAGCCCCCGGGCAGCAAGAAGGAATTAAAGTCTTTCTTCGGAAAGATCAACTTTGTCCAAAAATTCATCACAGGTTTCATGGAAATCGTCAAACCTCTCAATGCTATGCTCAAATAGGACGCCAAGGTCGAATGGACACCAGAGGCCAAACAATCCTTTGAGGAAATCAAACGGGCCATTACTGAGGCACCTGTGTTAGTCAGCCCAGATTATTTGAAGCCGTTCTATATCTACTCGTTTGCTTTGGAGCATTCTTGTGCTAGCATGTTAACCCAAAAGGATGACAAAGGAAACGAGCATCCAATCACCTTCATGAGTGCCCCCCTCAAGGATGCTGAATTGCATTATCACAATATTGAAAAGCAAGCATACGCCCTAGTCAGAGGAGTAAAGAAATTTAGACACTACATTCTACACAACAAGGTGTTCGCTATTGTCCCCGACCCAGCAGTCAAAACACTGCTTATGCAGAACGAGTTGGGTGAACGGAGGGCTAAGTGGGTCACCTTGCTCCAAGAATATGATATAGAGATCTAACCAATGAAATTGGTAAGAGGGTAGGCACTCACCCGTACAATGGCTGAAACAGCAGCAGAGGCCAGCCCTGAACTCACGGTAAAGCAATATCAGCTTGAAGACGTCTCCCCGGGAGAATGGTACCAAGATGTCGTTTATTATCTGCTGAATCATAAGTGTCTGCCGCATCTGCAAGGAGTCCAGAAGAGGGCCCTGAGATTGAAAAGTAATGGGTATATGTTGCAGGGTTCTATTCTCTATAAGAAGAATCATGAGGGCGTTTATTTAAGGTGCCTCAGCAAGGAGGAAGCAGAACGCGTTCTGAGGGAGTTTCATAATAAGTTTGGTACAGGCCATGGCTTGGGTTCTTCTACGGAACATTAGGTATTAAGGGCAGGGTACTATTGGCCAACCGTCTTTAAGGATGCCCATGGCCATGTTCGTTCATGTCATACGTGCCATACCGCTGCCACTAGGGAGAGGAATGCTGCTGTCCCACTGTAGCCCGTGCTGGAGGTAAGGCCTTTTTCACAATGGGGTCTCGACTTCATCGGTCCGGTAAGCCCTCCATCATCTGTGGGACATAGGTACATTCTGACTGCTACTGATTATTGTACTAGATGGACGAAAGCAATAGTTTGTAAGCATTGTACAACTGAAGTAGTTACCAATTTCTTAGAAAGTTTTATTTTAAATCGCTTTGGTTGTCCGTATGCTTTGGTATGTGATAATGGACCTGCCTTTGCTTCATTGAAATTTTCTAGCTGGGCGTTTGACTATGGGATTGCCCTCAAATTCTCATCCAATTACTATCCTCAGGGAAATGGCCTTGCCGAGTCCACGAACAAGAATTTGATTACTATAATCAAGAAGCCACTAGGTAGGAACCCCAAGGACTGGCACACCCAGCTCCGTTTTGCCCTTTGGGCTGATTGCACCTGTGATAAGGCTGCCCTTCGTGATTCTCCGTTCCACCTTGTCTATAGCCTTGAGCCTATATTCCCCATCCACCTGAAGATTCCTACTCTTCAGTTCATCAATGATTTTTATGAAGGGGGAGATCGTAGGGAAGCTTGGTTAGTTGAGCTTTTACATTTAGAGGAAGTCCGAAATCGCGCAATAGAAAATTTTGCCAAACATCAGGGCATAGTCAAGAGATGGTTCGACCGCCGAGCCAAAATTAAGGCCTTTAGTATTGCAGATTTGGTCCTATATTGGGACAAGGCCCATGAAAAGAAAGGGGGACACAACAAATTCGACAAGCTCTGGCTTGGCCCCTTTCAAATAGCTAAAATTTTGGGAGATAATGCCTTCCGCCTAAAGAACTTAACCGGTGAAAATGTCTTGTTTCTAGTCAACGGGCAGCACCTGAAGCATTACTTCCAGGCTTGAGCTCCTTCAAGCTCTTTGTTGTAAATACCAGTACATAGGTTAGAGCAGTTTCTTTCTTGCTTGTTTGCGTTGTTCGCGTCACTTTTTGCTTTCTCCCTCCTGACAGTTTTTGTTTCGAAGGATGTTTCCTGCTCCTTTGCGGTGGCCGTGCTTGCCTAACAAGCGGTTCACTTTGTTGTCCGTTCTTTGTGTTCTTTGGCTAAGCATTCACTCTAGACTATTGGTCTTTATAAAGCTGTCAGCGAATGATTTCCCTATCTGAACTCTGCTCAGAACTTGACCCTTCGCCGGATCTTCTTACCCACATCTCGGATCTCGCACAAATTACATAATAATAAATTCTAAAGGACAATGCTATGGTTGTCACGACACCCAAGTGAGTGAAAAATATTAAGTCTACTCCAGTGACCACAGCAGTCTCAAACCCATTGTAGGCTTCAATGCTTACCCAGTCGAGCTAAATGGTAAAAGAAAAGTGAAATATTAAAGCAAAAAAGGAAGAGAATAAACTCTAAAAAAAGAAAATAAATGACCGTATGGGCGTTTGGATAACTCTACTGGGGCTATGGATGCCCGGTCGGCAGTAGAGCAATATCCATGAGATCGTAGCGACAACTCCGCCGGGGCTATGGACGCCTGACTGGTAGCGGGGCAATGTCCAGGTTACTTTTGGTGTTAGGCAACTTATGTAGCTCACTTGGTTAAAGTAATAACCCTGGTTACTATCCCTAGAAAAGGAATGAATTCACTTCACACACACTTTCGAGATGTCATGTAAGCTGACCCAATTAAGGATCTTGTTCTCTCGGATTCATCCTTGGAAGTCGCTCCTGGTCTGCGAAATCAGAGATTCTGGGTCCTGAATGAATATTTATCCCTAGAACGCTCCGGAGCGTTCTCCAGCGGAGTCGCCTTGTCGGGGACCCTCTTTTTTTTGCCTTGTCGGGTCTTTTGGGGCTGCCTCATTTTGCGTGCCCCTCTTTTTTGACGTTTCACATGGTCGATATTGCTCCAAGGTTACATCCTAAAATCGACCGTGCCTCCCTTTTGGTTTTTGCTGCCCTCCGGGGCCTCGTGAGTTCCTTTGGCATTGTTTGGCCCTAGATGGCCCTAGGTCCCTCCGGGCCTGGGCCTCCGGGGTTCCATTATCGGGCTTCCCCCTTTCGTTCGCTGCCCTTTGCGGCGTTCCCCGGGCATCTTTCGGCCCTCTGGAGCCCGCCTTGCCATCTTTTGTTCAGAAGTTTTTGGGGATTTCCTGGACGGCCCCTGCTCCTTCGGGCCCCAGGCTCCGGAAGTCCGTCTCCGGACTTCCGTCCCGAGACCGCCGCCGCCGTTCCCCATATAGCGCGAGGTCTTCAGCGACGAACTCCCGGCACCGCTCCACCCTCCGGGCCCTGGGAGTCCCATCGCCGCTGTCGCCCAATCAATGTCAAAATCTCGCAGCGGCCGTCGTCTCACATCCCTCCGGCCTCCGGATCCCGGAGTCTCTTCCACCGCCGCCAACTCAAATTTGAAATCCACCAACCTTTTGGTGTGGCTGTACATGCAATTAATGCTCGCATTAATGGCAGATAGGGTATATAATGCGTGTTCTGCCAGTTTCATTTTCACTTTGCAAATTGGAGCGAGTTGATAAAGCCAACATCTGGAGCCCACTTCAATCGGCGTCATCACGATCATCCGTGCCTGCATCGCTCAGTCGATCCCCACTGGATTCCGCACCTTCCCGCTTGGTGTATCCGAGGTAGGCTATTCTCATTTTCTGTCCTGTGTTTTTTTGTCATTTTGGGGATTTCGTTAAAATTCAACACGTAATTAAATTGCATAAAGTTGAAGAAAACCCAGTTGCGCCCACAACCCACGTTTTAAAATTTTTCCAAACTGTCGCAATATTTGCCACCGCCGACTCAGGACTTTCCTCGGTCGCGGCTATTCTTCGCGCAGGGCGCTCGGCCGCCCCGGGCCCGATCTCCGCTTTCACCGCCGCCTATCGAGCCAACATTGAAACCTCGCGGCGGCTAGTGCGCCGCGTCCTCCAAAATCTTCGCCAAAATCTTCGCTGCCCCGCTGCCTTCCGGGGCCGGCCGTCCGGAACTCCGTGACGGTTCCGCCGTCATCCACGGCGGAACCCTGCCGGCGCCCCACCCTTCAGGCCCCGAGGAGGTCCTCGCCCTTGCCAGTAGATGGTTCAAAAATCCTTCATGCAGCAAGTCCCTTGCGGTGGCTGAAACGTCACATTTGCCGCCTACCCTCCAGGTCCCGAGTTTCCCTTAACCATCTGGGGGTAGCCTAAACTTTGCCCTGCCCCAGGGACCCTCCAGGCCCGGCCGTCCGGAGTTCCGTCTCCGGAACTCCGTGACGGTTCCGCCATCATCCACTCGGGAACCTTGCCGGCTGTCCGACCTTCGGGCCCTAGAGTTACCTTCGCTACCGCCGTTGCCCGATTGCTGCCTATAGCTTACGGCAGCCATTGCCTCCCATCTCTGCGGTCACCGGGTCCCGGTCCATCTTTCATCGCCGCAGTTCAAATCATCACAAAATTCATGCGGCGGCCTACACCCAGCGTCGCTTCGCCTCCTGGGTCCCATGACACCTTTCGCCGCCCTCGCCTGACCGCTGTCATAACCTCACGGCGGCCGTCGCCGTGCGTCCTCCCGTGGGCCGGACTTCAGGGGTCTCCTCACCGTCGCCACTGATCCATGTTGCAAAATCTCTTGACGGCAAACCTCCGTCGGCTCCCCGCCCTCCGGGCTCCGGTCTTGTCCTTGCCACTGCCGTTCAAAGTGGTCAAAGATTATGCGGCGGCCTTCGCGACGCACCCTCCCAGCCTCCGGGCCCCGCCACTCCGAATGCCACCTGGTCCAAATGTAATATCTCATTGTCGGCCGTCTTTTTGCCTCTCAAACTCCGGCCCTCGGACTTCCGCTGCTGGACTTCCTAGGCTGGACTTCCGCCCACTATTCGCCGTCTCCAACGGCCGCCCCTTAGCTGCCTTCCAGCCTAAAACCTCTGAAGTTCCTTAAATCAATCCAAACCAACTCAAATCTAGAATCCAACTTCGACCCACGTCCTAAATCATGCCGTTCTCCATCTTGGGCCTCTTAAAATACCAAAATTTGGCCGATGGGGGTCTCCCAGAACTTTTGGTCATGTTTTCCCTCCCTAACGAACAACAAAATAATCATAGACAAGGAGGGGAACATCCTCGCCGACATGTCTCCAGAAGGAATCACTAAGATGTTTCACATTCCTACATTCCCACATATGTAGGTCCCCACTTTCGAGCAGTGTCAGGCGATATGGGATGCCAATCCATTGGGCTATAGGAAGTCCATTAACATTTACTGGTTAAAGGAGAAACGGGGCAGCGCTGCAAAGGTTCCCCAATAGTTGTTCTGCAGTGATTTTCAAGAAGATTATCACGACTTGGTGACTATGCTAAGCAGGGTCATGGGCCTCCCAGCACCCGCCTACTTCCAAGAGTGGATGGCTTACTACATTGAACAGATCATACGAGGAAATGAGGATGTGAAAACTAAGATCTTATTCGACTGGGGGAGTATCATCAGCAACTGCTTCCACGAGCAGTTTGTAAATGTTAAGAAAAGCTCCAAGTTCTACATGACTTCGTACCTGGTGTACTCCTTGGCAGGTCAGAGACAATAAAGTGGACTACTTATGGCGTCGGATCAGGATCACAAACGAGGGCTCAAGCCTTTTGACTGGTACCCTCAACTACAATACTGCCACTTCAAAAAGGAGTACTGCCGAGTCAATGACACCTTCATTGGACACATTATCAGATTGATAGCCGGGGACTTCGAGAGAAGGGTATCCCATAGCGCCAAGGTACTCCTGAAGGAGTATGCCTCCTTATATATCCAGTTTCCCAAGTTCACTTACATCCGTGCCCAGGGATTCACGGAATGGCTGAATAAGTTGCTAAGATACCCAAACGACCGGATCATTCTCCTAGAGCTTTCCAGGCAGCTCCAACATATTCAGATGGTTTTCAGCAACAAGCACGTAGCAGGGATCCCCTATCCCATGACCCTTGGCCAGGGTCAGTATCGATTGCAGACATCTCAATGCACCGGCAACTCAGAGAAAGAACTTAAAGAATATAACTTTGAATGGTACATGGCTCGCCCACGAATGGACCCACATGGCCATGTCAAGAAGGCGTTAGGGCGAGCATACACCCACAAGTACCATGTCGAGGATTTTTGGGCAGATTGTAAAGATGACAAGGAGGTCCGCATGAGACACTACATGCGCATGACCGTACAGTTTTTGAGGAGAGTGCAGCTGTTTCCGGTGCCTGATCAGCTTGAGGAGGATGAGTCCACCCTTGTGCACCCGAGGTACCCTGCGGTTGTCGACATGGCAATCCCCTCCATCGACTGGGATGAGCAAGAGGTCGAGGACCTGGATACTATCATGCAGCCAATTATAGCTCACACGAAGGAGTGGGTCGATGGGCAGGTGGCACAACTGAAACAACAGGGGGTGGCTTTAACATCTGAAGCACTCAAAAGCGAGCCAAGCACTACAGAGGACATTTCTGCCTCCCCATCAGCTGGTGAGACTTCTAAGTCTCCGCCCATCACCAGGTCCCAAAAAAGGAAGGAAGCAGAAACAACACAGTCTACAAACCCCAAAGAACAAGCAACGAAGGACACGGGAGGCTCATCTCCCAAGAAGCTAAAGAGGACCGTGATCACAACAGAGGCACAGCCTCCCTTGCTTCTTCCTCCCCCGACGGGTGTGCTACCCACCTCTCAGGCCACAGTCGCCTCATCTCCACAAGCGGTGGACATTTCTGTTCACCTTGCCTCTTCGCCCCCGGCCGGATCAATAATCAATATCGACTCCTCCTCTAGCATGACCACTTCCCCTTCCTCTGCTGCTGCCATGACACCCATTACGTCCCTCCCACTGGCAACAATACCATCGCCTGTCCCCCTTTCCACCATACCCGAGGCTATTACCCGGCACCTGTAGAGTCTCCCCCCCTGAGCTCTCACAAGTCCTAATGGACCCTGTTCTCTAAGCGGCCCTTGTCCAAGTCCTCGCAACAGCTCAGCCTTCGCAACCGCCAACAGGTCCACCGGCCATGGAGGCCATAATGTAGATTTCAAAAGAGTTGAAGGAGCTGGAATAGGAGGCTTCGAAGCCTATCGAGGAAGAGGCCAATGATTACTATGAGCAACCCGAATACAAGCACAGAACCATTGACAAGGTAGCCTACGAGGGAGAAGAGACGGGCTCTTCCGAGGGCAGGGATGGAGAAGATGGCTCGAGTGCCAAGGAAATTATTCAGGTTTTTGATGATGACGTTGAAGAAGAATTGGCTTAGCAGCCAAAAGATTTTGGGGAGGAGGCAGAACAGTCGCCACGTGGTAAAGAGGGATAGCCGCAAGAAGAGCAACTTAAAGAGGATATCACTGAGGCTGAGACCCACATTATGAAGAGCCCCAAACCCGAGGCTGCTAAGGAGAAGAAAGAAGAGGAGGCAACGAAAGAACAAGATCCCACCCGGATGTTGTCCACTAAGGTACCCGTTAAACACCTCGTGTTTTATCAAGACTCTGACGAGGAGGAGGATGCTGCCAAGGAAAAGGAAGAGCTTCAAAAGGAAAAGGAGGCAGAAGTCTTGCCTCTAACTGAAAAGGGTGAAGGTGGCCATGTTACACCCAACGACAAATCTACCATGCCCGACTGGTTGGAGAAGCAGCTTGAAAGGGCAACCCTATTTCCAACGGACCCGAGGTCAAGATTGGAAGCCATCTTGGCTTGATCCCTGACCACGACTAAGAAGGAGAAGAAGCCTAAGGTCTGTTCTAAGATAACCATGGATTCTTCTAGCTCTCGGGCAGCACAAGTAGCAATGCCAACTATTAGCCAAGCTGGAGTAAGCTACAATATCTCCATGATCGACCTAGCGACAACAACTAGGGAGCAGAAGGTCGAACATCTAGAGGAATCAGTGGCCATGGTGGTGCATCTAATCAAATAGGATAAGGTCACCAAGGACGAGCTGAAGGCGCAGGTGGCTGCCCTGACCAATTATATCCAACAGTGGTCCTCAGTAGATGACCTACCCACTAACTCTACAGCCACACCGCAGTTACTCTCCAAGGAGCAGATAGATAAGTTAAAGAGGAGGAAGAACTTGGAGAGGACCACTGAGGATTGGTTCCAACAGGTCATAAGCATCGGAAACAAGGGGATCAACTTGGCTGTGTAGATAGCCAACAAGTTCCTCGACCTGGTCCAATCCCTGGAGGGCACGAAGAAACTTTGTACCAACTTCCCTGCAATCTACGACTCCACCTTCCCGAAGGTTGAAGCCATCCTTCAAATGCCAGAAAGCACGTGGGAAGAAAAGCTAGAGCTAAGAAAAGAGGATCATTGGCTGGTGGACATATGGCACAGAGACCTTGTCAACAGAAGGAGAGGGTGGAGCAAATCCAAAACAAAGTGGATCCAGATATAGAGTGGATCAAGGAGATCCAGGCGGAATGCACCCAGTATCTTGAGTTGATGACGGGCCATGATATGCCCACGGTACAATTGGACACCAAAAATATCAGGCCATACTTTGAGGAAAAGATGAAGGATGGGACGGCCAGAGAAATCACCATAGAGTTCCTGAGTTTTGTCGCCCGTGCCTTCGATCGATCAGAGCTGTTCAGAGATCAAGGCTCTAAGTATGATGAGGATTGGAAGCGGCTAGAAGAGAATGCCAAAGAATGGAGCTATCAGGCGTTGAGATGCTAAGTCCTCGAGATAGACAAGCTCCAAGCCGTAATCCTCAAGTACATTGAACATCCAGCTTCAGAGGAGCAGGAGGACAGCCCGACCAAGGAAGAAGACCTCCCAGAAGAGTAGCTACAGCCAAGAAAACAACAATTAGCTACAGGACGAAAAAGGAATAGTGTCATCCACTAGATGAGGAAATAGGGAAGGGAGAAAAGATGTTTTTTAATTCTAAATCTATTTGGGGGTAGGTGAAACCCTATTTTGTAATGAATCTTGGCCACACAATGGAAATGAATCTTGGCCACTCATTCAACTTTTGGAAAACTATAAATAGAGCACTCCCCTCATTTGAAAAGTAGAGAGTTGAGTTGTTGTAAAGACATGTTGCAGAATTTTTTAAGAAATAGCATTGATTTGGTGCATTTCCTTGTTTTCTCTCATTTCATTTGATTCACTTCTCCAATATTAGATGTTTAATTTAGATCTCTTTGTTGTTTAGTTAGCTGTTTATTACATTTGGGTAAATCTTAGGAATGCTGTTTGGTGTTTATGAAAATTCCTGCACTGTTGATGATCCCTTAGTCCATACTTTTTGCTATTTGCTAAAGGTAGATAGCTATGCAAAGTTAGCCTGGACTTGATTAAAGCTGCCCCAAATACTTATCTTTAGTCCATGCATGTATGTGGTGGACGAAGGATAAAAATCTGTAGCCCTTAGAAGATAGCACAATTTCCATGATACTGTGAAATCCCTGGTTAAGTGGGATATTGTTTTAAGGAATTTTCCATTGCAGGAACTCCATTGTCACTATTCATTGTAGGTTTCAGACTTAGGAACTTTTCTTCCCTTTCGCTCTTTTTCCACTTTTTTTAGAAACTGAACAATACCATGTAAGGAAACTATGCAGCCATAGAATGACAATTTTCACATAACCCAAATCTGAAACATGCAAGTAAAATACTCAACATCAACATGCAAGAGAATAGACAACATACCCATCAAAGATGACATAAGATATACCCTGGGAAAACCCTCAAGAGGGAAAAAACCTAGCCTCCAAAAGCATCCACACTCCATGTATTATTCAACAATGAAAACCCATTACAATACATCTGCAAAGACTCCATGAACACTTTTGAAGCACAAGCTATCCATGCATTCCATGTGACCAAGCATGAATCCACACATCCCATGCCATGCTTCAAACCCTCACACATGCACAAGTTCAACCTGCTAACCTGCAGCAAACTGTCCAAACCTTGACCAACTTTTGATCCAACCCTAAACAACTACCCATGTGGTTGCTTTTATAGAAACAAGCTCCCACAAAACCACCAAGTGGTATTACATAAACCATGTGCCCAAAAATACTACATCATGTGACCCCACATTTAATATTGGGTACTTTATTATTTTATTATTCCCCCAATATTAAATAATTACATTTTACAATTAAGTCCCAATGTTACATACAACAAAGTGGCCCCAACATTATAACTCCTTGTGATGCACGTTCACCTAGAAAACCCCTAGGTGCACCACACACATAATAAATAAATAAATAAAATATTACAAACATTATGCAAGGTGTACAACACCCAATCCTAACAATCTCCCACTTGTTGTATACATTGCATAAGGGGGTAACAAATAAACTCCACAGGCAACATGTACCATTCTAGAATCCAAGTGCTCCATGTGCTCCATCAAGATACCTGTAACAAGAACCAAGGTGTCCACCATCTCATCCATGAATGCTCCCATCCTCCACCATGCCAACTGCACTAAGATATGAACACATCCAAAGAGACGTCACACTAACTATCACAAAGAAGCATAAACTGCCTCAACCTGATATCTCAAAATACAAACACTGAATCCAATATGCACCAGTAGCTGTCAAGAATAAATCACCATAGCTGAAATGACACCCATAGCAAATGCCAACACATCCAACTATCCATACCTCCAAGGTATACATATAACATAGTAAACTCATGCCAACAACATATCCACCCATAAACCACAATGAAAAACTCCATGTGCAAACCTGTCAAAGCATGACATACACATCCAAGAGCTCCCACTGCATGGGAAATGTCAAGATGAATGCAAACCTGGAATGAGTGCATTCAACGCGTCGCTTCGTTAACATCCCAAAAAAAGGCACCATCACAAAGGCATACTAAGTCTACTACCAGCATCTCATAGAAGTAAACATGTAGTACAAGGAACATCCACATCGATAAGCAAAACCTGCAAACCAAACCCTGTAGCATGTCCTCCTACACACACACCTCTAAATGCCAACTGTGTCAAGTATGATCTCCTCCATAACACCCCATAACAAAATCCATAACAACATCCATCCATCCAATCGCCAAGATCAAAGATAACATATGTAACTAACATGGATGTAAGCATCTCAAAACAAGAAGATCAACCACAAAGTAATCATTCCTAAACCAAGGAAATCAGCCCAATAAACCATCTCCTAAACCCAACATGTACAAGGAGATAAACATGCCAACACTCCTCAAATGAACCCTCCAGAAACCAAATATACATGGCTCAAGATCCATATCCATGAGAAGACAAAGCATAAACATAATGCACCTGAAAGAATAATGGGCAATACCTCTCAAGTGAACCGTCGAGTAAACCAAGAGTGGGGAATGAGAATGCTCCTCCAGGATATCCAAGTCATCATGACTCAACCAAGAACACTCTCCTCATCAGTCCATGTTGAACTCACGCCCAACCAAGGTGTAGGCTTCCTCGGACTTCCTGCTAAAACCTCATCAAGAGTAACCATATCAATAACATGTCTCTAATCACAAGAGAACACCAAGCCTCACCTATGTCTCCAAGTATCCATGAGCACCTGTAACCGATCAATCCATGCTAAACACCAAGCAAATGATCAATGTACTCAATACAAAGAGAACCAACCAAGATCAAAATCATAGCTCCAACTGTAGAATTAGGAACATAAACATGACACCATGATCTCACAACCTCTCAAAAGAAGATCACATGCTCAGATCATCATAACATGTACCATGCCACAACTCTAAACTAGTAATTAAGAGTATACCATGACATAATAACAAAACCATCCTACAACCAAGGATGACCTGTCAAAACCAACAAGTCATGAACAATACCTCAACATCTCCAACACCTAATGTCAAAGAACTCTCACTGTAACACACAGAATCCAAGAGCTCCTCCATGACACCAAAGATCACCTGCTGAAGACAACCATCCATAATCAACAATGGATCCACATCATCGCCAAATGCTCCCACTGAACCATGATACCGAGCAATCCCATGGCACCATGATGCACAAAACTAACACTACATCACTATCATAAGCTCACACAAAAACCTATGAATCCAAGCTCTTAATGACAACATGATAACCATCCTCTAAAGCAAGAAGATACACCACCAAACCATCATATCCATCACCGCCAAACCATCACTGTCACAAGCTCCCACTGAACCGTGTAACCAAGCTATCCATGACATCATGATACCAATCTCCTAAACCAAGAAGATACACCGCCATAACCTGAATCAGGATCCAATCCAACACCACCAGTTAATGCACCTACATAAACCATCATAACATGCCAAAGTCTCTAATGCACAAGAAACATCCATGACATCATGATCACCACCAAATATACAAACAAATCAATCCAACCATGTCCACATATCTGCATAATCATAGTCACTGTAAATGTCTCATATCATGACTGTACTTGGTAATACCATCTCATCTCCTTAACATGACAACCAAATCAGCAAACCAAGTGACTAAATCAAGCCACCAAAATTGATCATGTATCAACACTGAAATATCAATGGGCAAAGACAACCCATATCCAAGTCATAGGTGCAACAAGTAAGTATAGACCGCCTACAACATTGCACAACTTGTAGATACAACAATGCAACATACATGCTGATAACCATGTCAAAAGTATAATAATCTAAGATGTACAACTAAGCATACAATGAATCCAATATCAAATATCCCAAATCCAACAATCCATAAGCTCATAATAATACCATAGTCAAAGAAACTCATAAACAGCTCAGATAAAGAAAATAGCAAATAAACTATACCAAAATATCTCCAAACCTGATCCACTGTGTAGTGCTCTGAACAAGCTTTCTGTTGACTATTCGAAGTCCAAAATCTGACTCCGTATGCACCTGATATGCCCTCTCAAAGCTCAAAATAAACATCTGACTTCAACCAATTAAAACACTATCAAAATTGCAAAATCATAGAACAAGACCTCTACCACTGCGTAGTGCTCGAAACCAGCTTTCCAACGACTGTAAGAAGTCGAAAATCTGACACTCTGGTCAAAAGTTATATGCTTTTGAAAAAAACTGCTATAAAAGGCCTCCTGGTGGCCCTCCGGTGGCGCGCCGGTGGTGGGTGGGCGGCGGATTCCAAAAATTTATCAAAACTGATTTAATTTTTCAAAAAAAAAAAAAAATTCACCCACCCCCTGCGTACGGACCCGATGTAGCATAAAATATGGCTAAATTCATTTTTGAAATCCGCAGAATTTGTGTGAACAGCCGGATTTAAAATTTTCAAATTTTTTCAAATTTTATAAAATTTGTTTTAAGCCGTACGGGCTGCGTGGTCGTGGCCGGCGGCCGGTCGCACCCCCGACAGGGCTGCCAACCTGCCGCGCCTACGGACCCGAGGGCGGGGGTCTGCGGACCCACAAACCCTTTTAATTTTTTTTTTTGTTTTTCAATTTTTCAATTTTTATATTTTTCTAATATTTTTTTTTTTGTTTTTCGTTTTTGCAGGTACGAAAATTTCGACGAGGTTTTTTTATTTTTTCCAGATTTTTTTTTCTTGAGTACGACGTCCGTACGGTCGAACAAGGGAAACATTTTTTTTCTTCTGTAACCAAAATAGGGCATGTTATATGTCAAAATTTCTCTCTCAGCCAACCTGAATCCAACCATGAGGTCGATTTTGAACCAGGAGATCATCTGTGAAAGCTCACCCCCAAAACCCTCATTTGAATGCATGACCAAGAAACCCTATTTTGCAAAAATTTTCTTATACCCCAAATCTGCAAACAACCCATCAAACCAACAAACCCAAAACCATTAGATCTGCAATAAAACACCTGCAAAACCCTATATCTTGCCATTTCCTTTCATTCTCTCATGCAACCTAGGGTTATCCAATCCAATAACCAAAGCTCTGATACCACTTGTAAGGAAACTATTCAGCCATAGAATGACAATTTCCACATAACCCAAATCTGAAACATGCAAGTAAAATACTCAACATCAACATGCAAGAGAATAGACAACATACCCATCAAAGATGACATAAGATATACCCTGGGAAAACCCTCAAGAGGGAAAAAACCCAACCTCCAAAAGCATCCACACTCCATGTATTATTCAGCAATGAAAACCCATTACAATACATCTGTAGAGACTCCATGAACACTTCTGAAGCACAAGTTATCCATGCATTCCATGTGACCAAGCATGAATCCACACATCCCATGCCATGCTTCAAACCCTCACACATGCACAAGCTCAACCTGCTAACCTGAGCAAACTTCCAAGCCTTGACCAACTTTTGATCCAACCCTAAACAACTACCCATGTGGTTGCTTTTATAGAAACAAGCTCCCACAAAACCACCAAGTGGTATTACATAAACCATGTGCCCAAAAATACTACATCATGTGACCCCACATTTAATATTGGGTACTTTATTATTTTATTATTATTCCCCAATATTAAATAATTACATTTTACAATTAAGTCCCAATGTTACATACAACAAAGTGGCCCCAACATTATAACTCCTTGTGATGCACATTCACCTAGAAAACCCATAGGTGCACCACACACATAATAAATAAATAAATAAAATATTACAAACATTATGCAAGGTGTACAACACCCAATCCTAACATACCAAGGTTCATTGCACATTATAAAGCCAAATCTACAACTAGATGGAGTTTGAGACTGCTGTTTGAACGTAGAGCCAACACATAACTGCTTTCATGCTAAAACTCCTTTTCGAAGATCTAATTTCATGCTTCGCATCCACATTTTGTATTTCTGTAAGACCACCTTGTGATTCCAGCAAATCACATCAAATTATTGAGGTATCTAAGCACTGTCATGACCTAACATCCGAGAGACCTTGGTATAGTGTTCTGCAACTCGATTGTGGGAAATTGTCTTTCAAGAGAGGTAGTGCGCCTATGCAGTGCCTGTGTTGAGAAGTGCATAAAAACACCATCAACAAAAACTTAGCATGATCCTTACCAAATTCTGAGTGATTTGAACCTAAATTTTTTACTTCAGAAGAGGGGTTTTGTATTTCTTTGTCAGTTGAGCATTCACCCTTTTCAAAACCAACACCAGATTTATCTTTATACACCTTTTGTTTGCTGAGCATCTCATTCAATTTTAGAGTGCTTTCATATTTTTCAATTTCCTTCCTAAGAAGGACTACTTCTTGTTCCAATTTTTGAATTTCATGATCATTGCAGCTTACAGTCTCTCTAAGATAGACTTAAGCTCTTTTAGCTTCTTCAAGCTGAGTTTTCAGAGAGATCAATTCTTGATCTGGTTTATGTTCTTGAGTAAGAACTTGTTTTTTGAGTTTTTTGACCTCTTGAAGAGCACATTTTAGCTCACTTTCAAGATCTACTTCACCTTCTTCAATGTCAAAGGTGTTAGAAACATTTTGCTGAGTAAATTCAGCCATGAACAAAGTTTTGACTTCATCAGCTGATGAGTCTTCAGACTCAATATCGGATTCATCCTTACTAAACAAACTTTTCTTCTTTTTAAAATTGAAGTTTTGTTTAGGTTTGAAAGCCTTCTTCTTAGGTTGTATTTCAATTGTCTCATTGTCATAGATTTGATCATCATAGGGACACTTTGCAGAAAAGTGACCTATTTTTCCATAGTTAAAACATTTAAAGGGAAGTTTTCCCTTATATTTTCCTGATCCCTTTTTAAATCTTCTAACAAAATGAGATTCTTTAGAATCAGATAACTCTGATTCACTGACATCAACTTTTTCTTTCTTTTCAAAGTTAAAGGTAGTTTCTTTTCCTATTGAATTGTTTTTGCTAGTTCTCATTTCATAGGCAGTAAGTATTCCTTGCAGGCTGTCTAAGGTAAGCTTATCAAAATGTTTCTTTTCTTCTAGGGCTGAAACCTTAGATTCAAATTTAGATGGTAAGGACCTAACAGCTTTTGTGACCACATCAAATTCATTAACCTCTTGACCTAGACCTTTCATTCCATTGACAACTTCATCAACTCTTAGGAAATATTCAGACACTTTCTCATCATCCTTCATTTTCAACTCCTCAAACTGATGTTTGAGAGTAATGATTTTTGATAGTTTGACTTTCTCATTCACTTGATATATAGTTTCAAGTTTTTCCCAGATTCCATGAGCAGATTTGCAATGCATGACTTTAATGAACACATCTTTAGTTAATCCACACAAGATGGAATGCTTAGCTCTTGCATTTGTTTCATACTTCTTTTTCTTAGCAGCATCAGTGGGAATAGTGGCTGGTACATTGTAATCTTCTAAAACAATGCTCCAAACATCAACATCAAAAGAAACAAGAAAAGCTTCCATTCTTACTGTCCATAACACATAATTTGTTCCATCAAATAACAGAGCTCTGCTTACAAAGGAATCTTCTTGAGAATGTGCCATTAAAAACAAACTCCAAGACCAAGATCAATCCAAGGTAATTAAACCAATCAGGGGACCCTATGCTCTGATACCAATTGTTGGAGTTAAAATGGCATTGAGAGGGGGGGGTGTGAATCAGTGTCTTAATAGATTTGACCAATTTTTCAAAAAATTCAAAACATATCACAGATTTCTTCTCAATATTACTATGATTAATGCATTCATGAGTTGAATGTAATCATTCATAAACAAAATTGAGAAAAGTAATAACTCAACAGTGAACAGAAACAACAACAGCATAGTAAAATAGAAAGAACACATAAGAATAGAGAGGCACAATATTTTGCCAAGTGGAAAATCCTCCTGGGGTATAAAAACCACTCCCTAAATTCCTTCCTAGCTTAATCTTATAATCAACTGCTCACAATGCCTTATAGGCTAATTTTTTAGCACCCACTCAAGAAGCACCAACCCCTCATATAGAGATATCTATCTCAAGGAGTACCAACCCCTCAAATTATGTTTTGAACAATAATAATTATTTAGAGGGTTTCTCTATTTTTAGTTAATCACATAGCTCTCTATTTTCTCATCTACATAATACCTTAAAGATTCAATAACTGAATCCCTAAAATACCTCATAGAGAAGAAACTCACAATCTCTGCATCTTATTATAAAAAATTTATTGCAGATTTTTATCCATATATTTTTATACAGCCAAGGAATGATAATCTAATAATTACATCAACAGTCGAACAAAAAACTAATTTTTTTGCTTCTATATATACATCTTGATTTAGAAGCCAGATAGGTAACTATCTTCAGGAGTAACGACAAAACAACCAACCCAACTAAGAGTCATTCTAAACAAATCTGAAACATGTGAGATCATTTCTCTACATAAAACGCACAACTGCCCACCATAGAAAATCATAACATCTAATGTATGAAAGACAATACTCAGTTAGGGCATCATTTCTCATAGAGATGCAGAGATCAGTTAAAGAAAATGGTGATTATAAACCAATAGGAAATGCATAAATAAAAATACTAGACAGATTTGTAACTCCCATGGCTCCATTATCCACTATTGAGCTTCCAGTCAGAAATGCACCAAATAAACCTTCCATAAATCTTTGTAAGAACCGTTATAGTCAGAAAAAACAAAAACGAATAGTTTATGAAGCTTTATCATGATGGCGGCTAGGCTAGGGTTCGATACCCAGTCAAATCAAAAAAATTTCCCTAAACTTTTTTATTTCCATCAATGACATGTCATACCGAAGGCAACTTTAACATTGCCAGACATTCAATTCGCTTTCACTGTGGCACATCAGATTCAGAGAGAAGACATATTGAATACAACATGCTATGTTGAAGGACTTCCTTAGAATATTATTCTTTCGCTGAGACATGAGGAAACTTCTTAACGAGATGCCCTTTAGTTTCATTTACTATCACTGTAACATACAACCTTCTAGGAGACCTCTTGGAGAAAAAGATTTGACATACCAAAAAACTTTATTCACTAAGTTGCCAAGACAAGATAGATCCTATGCCGACAGAGTTCTTTTGTGTTCCATCGGTGAGATCGGAGGTCACTTGTGGAGACCTCTCGTCGAAAACCCTAGCTCTTGCCAAAGAGACTGTTGGAACTGTAAAAATTTGATGATCTCACATATTATTTTTACTCATCAACCTCTACATTTGATCCTATAGTGTGCATTTTCGACTCATATCTTTCCCTTTTATCCCATTGAGTCCATTGAGTCTTGCATATTCTACATCATGGTTCAGGTCGGTGTGACATTTTCTTTGTCTCCCCGACTCGTTTTTGCTAACTTCTATCTTTTAGGGTGGTCGGTAGGACTTCTCAATGTCTCGGCGATCACATTGGCTAGTGGAACCTTATCAGCATATGTTGTGGCTATCGGGTTGAAGTCTTCCCAATCTTCTTTTTTCTTACCGACAGGTGCCTAAGTGGTCATTTCAGTGAGAATTGGATTCCTCGGAGGGAGGTCTTAATGACTTCATTATGTCATGCTGACCCAAAGGAGCGGAGGATGTGTATCAGTATAGTTTATAGCTATCGGTGTAAGGTCTTGGCGAGTGACCTTCGGTCTTGTCGACCTTACACATTGATTCACTTCGATATACATCACTATGAGTTGGAGGTTTTGAGGGGTGGTCTTGGCGATATGTATTTGTCTTGCTGACCGCCGGTGAAGGATATATTTTGCTGTGACTTATTTACTTCGGCATGTTGTCCCGAGGTGACTATCAGTGTGACTTGGAGTCTTCTATGGGATGTCTCCCTGATTTTGCAAGGTCTTTCCGAATGGATTACGATGGTAGCTTTGTTGGCAAGGAGGTATGGTGGTCACAGCGACACAAAATCTAATGAATGGCTTTCAGAAAAATTATTATGTTGTCTTGGAAAATTGGTCTGTGCTCGAGTTGACTTCGAAGCCTTTAGTGAAACATTATATTTTCTACATAGGGTTTCCCCGACAATCACAAGTTATAGCGATAAACATGAAGATGAAGGCTTCTATCAGTATAAGGATATTGATGTCTTGGTGATACATTAAGGGTCAAGGTTTTTGATAGAACGAAGTGACATCTATAAGAGGTCTCCCCAAGAGCAATATGTTGTGGTGACTGTGAACAAAGTGAATGAAAATCACGTGAGGAATACACTTTGATATAACATGCGGATGGTCACGGCAAAGGTGAAGAACAGTGAACACGGGCAGCAGCGATTAGCATTATTATTGCCTTCGGCATACCTTCAGGGTTGTCTGGGTGATTGCCTCTGTAGATGATTAATTAAGATTTATACACTGAGGGCCGACATATGAAGATTTCTAAATGTTGTTGAGGCTGACATGATTTTGAGCCTGAATTCTTTGGAGGGCCGACATGATATTTCATATGTTTTATTTTCTTAATGCTGGGTATAAATATGCACCTAGATTGTAATTGAACAATATGAGATTTTAGATTAGAAGCAGAAGGTAGTTAGATGGCTACAGTAGGGTAATTTTCTCTTTTTAGAGACTATGTGCATGATTTCAAATGGTGGTTTCAATGAAATTTAGCTGGTGTGGTAGGTTGTTTCTGGTATCAATTGTATGTTGAGTTTATTGAAAAGCATTGCTAAAGTTGTCTCCAAGTTGATTCTTTCTGGTTGTTTATATTGAAATAACAAGTTTATTCTGAGTTCATCGGTGCACATTTGTTGTATCTGTGTGATTAATTGATTTGGTTCTCTCAAGTAGGGATTAAATCCTTTTCAATAATCACAGTAATGAGGGAGATTCATTTGGATTATTTAAGTAGAACTCAGTAATCATAATCTTGCATTGTTCATACAAGTTATGAACAAATCATATGCCTGTAATTCGATCTTTTGCCAGAATAAGTTGCCCATTTTTGTTTCGTTTGACTCTGCATACCCAACAAGGCACTGGTCTCTGCAATTTCATTATTCAAATTCATTCAATCTCTTTTTATCAGTTAATTAAGCATTCTAGGATTTAGATCTGCAAATTGGTATTAGGTTTGGTTTCATTTGTTCACTATCATTTGCCATTATGGATAAAGCATTTCATAGAGATAATCATAAGATAAGCCTACTCAATTCAAAAGGTAGACCCGCCTGGGTTTAGCAGCACCTAGAGAGTAGAAGGTTGAGTTCTCTTGACCTTGTTCTATTGCCCTAAAACGTATCAAGAGATTGGCAGCCTCTTGAGGCATTCATCCTGCATTTTTGAGAGCTAACAAATTGGTGACTGTACTGGGGAATACATCAGAAGGTTTGGTTGAAGACTATCATATCGAGTCATTAAAGAAGAAGTTGTAATTTGAAAAGTTTCAGAAAAGGTGATTTTGCTGGGAGAAGATCAGAAAGAATTGTTTTCCTACTTTTGGAAAAGTAGGTGGTGACTTTGAAAATTTTGAAAAATGGAATGTGTGTATGGAATGAATGAATACACAAATGCAGGAAAGTACTAGGCCCCTCATACGCCTAGTAGTACAGTTGGAAATTTTTATAGTGGTGGAAGTGCATATCATGCACAACAAAGCACTTATTCATCACAGCCATGAAAGCAGGAAAATGCTTATCCAGACCCTCCTAGACAAAGATTACAGAGTTATCAAGAATGTCAATGTGATTAGTGTCAAGTACAATGTCAGTGTGATCAGTTTCAAATGCAATTGGCAAGTTATCAAGAATGTCAATGTGATCAATGCCAAGGGCAACACAATTCTGATTCACCTGAAGATATCAGCCAAAATCTGCAACATGGTATGTATCAAAACCAACAATCTGATGAATATTTCAAAAATATTTTGGATGACTTTCTTAGTATAAGGAGATATAGAGGAGAATTTGATCACTCTTTGCTCCACAGAATGATAGATATTTGTAGGAAAATACCTATTAGATTCCCACCTAGTAGGTCTGACATCATTTTGTAGTTCATGAAGGTGTATGAGCCAAACCCAATATATTGGCCTGAGTCATACAAACGATTTTTTGTAGATCAACTAGTTGAATGGGCTGATATTGTAGAAAGGAAAAGATATGAAGATAATTGTGACATCATTGATGAAGATAGAGATACTGATCAGAACATGCAGAAAAATTTGTGCTATAATCAACAATTTGAAGCAGAAGAAGATGAGTATGCTCAAAGCCAGGACTCAATCACAGAATTAGAGTGCAGATTTTTCCCCTTGGAAGCATTTTCTGACATAAGACTATATGAGGGGGGAGATTTGGGTTCTTTGTACAATAGAATGACAAATATCTATTTGCAGATACCTTCTCATTATAGGCTAACAAGGGCCATATTTGTTGAGAAATTTGTAAGAGCATGCGAGCCTGAATCAGCCTATTAGCCTGAATCATTAAGACAGCGTGCCTTTGATGTAGTGAATAAATTCATTGATGCCATGGAGAAGAAAAGGTATGAGAACACTATCAATATGGATTCCAATGATTGTATTTCTGATAAATATAGAGAAATTGATCAATCAATGCATCCAATAGAAGATGGGATATGTGCAAGTCAGTATGATTCCTGTGAAAGCTTGCATAATGAAGATGAAGGTATAAGATATATCTCTTGCATAACAGATTGTGATAGGGTGAGTAGTGTGCGTTATGCGGGATCCAATGAATATTTAGCTTTTGAAGATGCACCTGTGGATTTTGATATGCATCAAGAGGATTCTTGTACCTCTTATGAAGATCAGGATGAAGAGGCAATGGGAAATATTGATATTGAATATACAATGCCTCCAACTGCAGTTGAAAGCTATGAAGGTACATTCGATGAAGAGGAGGTTTGTAAATTTGAGAATGGTTTCCAAAAAATTTCAGACCCATTGCATGATAAAGTTCTAAAAGATTATCAAATGATATTTTTCCAAGGCATGCCTGGGAAGGAATTTCAGGTATTTTTAGATCCACTTGATGTTGAGCAAAAGGTATTCTTAGATAAAAGGGATGTGTCAAGCTTTGGAACAAATGACTATGCTAGTAATTTTTCATTCTCTGATGATCCTGGGCCTCTTTTTGATGATGACAAAAGTGATGAGTATGATTATAATAATGAAAATATGGAAACTTGTTTACTCAGCTGTGAGCAAATTTCAGATTTATTAACTCTTTAATATCAGAGATATACACACCAAGGTGATTCTGAGGTTTTGTCTCTAGCTTACTTTTTCTTTGACAGTGAAAAGTATTTGTGTAAAGATTCTTATGACTCCATGTACATTTCTTAGAATGATGGTGATGCTTTTGGTGTTGATCAAAGGTCTTCTTCAATTCTAGATAAGGTATGTAAAATTTCTAATTCTTTTGGAGCTAACATTTGTTTGCATACCAAGGATGATAGTGTTCCAATTTTGATTGGCTCATGTATGGTTAATATTAAATATTTGAGTCATGGGGGTATCAAAGAGGTGCAAAAGGTTTCAAATTTGTATGTTTCAAACAATGTTGATATGGTAGAACACTTTGTTTCTCAAGTGAGGTACTCTGATGATAAATTTTCAATGCAACTGAATGTAATACACAACAGAGAGAAAGATAATGAAGAATTTTACATTGAATATATGAATATTTCGTATGTTGGTAATAACAAGGGTTTTTCCTAAGATGTTGAAAAATTTGAACTACAGGATGGTGTTGGGACTTTGGGCCAAACTGAGCATGATGATACTCTGAGAACTTGCAACAATGGTGACAGGAAAGATTGCATGGGTATCTTCAAAAATAATTTGATAAACTCAAGAAAAAATCAGATATTTGACAGGGGAAGGTATGATTTGAGTTTCAGATTGCAACAACTTGGAATAGGTGAAGTTGCAACACAGAGGATTGGGGGTTGCCAGTGCATGGACAACTCTTGCTTGTCCTCTTTAAAAAAATTTTCCATGCACAGTAGTTTAGGGTTTTTCTCCATCTCCACCTTACATCCATTTTGCATTCATTTCCCACTCTTTTCCATATCCATTCCTCCATTGCTGCTCACTAGTTCATCATTTTCGGTCTGGTCTCCTCACCCATATTTCTGGATCCTTCCATTGATTTTACACTCAATCATCCCCAGACGGAGCCACTGTTGGAACTTTAAAAATTTGATGATCTCACATATTAGTTTTACTCATAAACCTCTGGATTTGATCCTACCATGTACATTTTCCACTCATATCTTGCCCTTTTGTCCCATTGAGTCCATTGAGTCTTGCATATTCTACATCATGGTTCAGGTCGATGTGACATTTTCTTTGTCTCCCCAACTCGTTTTTGCTAACTTCTATGTTTTAGGGTGCTTGGTAGGACTTCTCACATGTCTCTGTGATCACATTGGCAGGTGGAACCTATCAACATATGGTGTGGCTAATGGGTTGAAGTCTCCCCAATCTTCTCTTGTCTTACCGACCGGTGCCTAAGTGGTCATTTCGGTGAGAGTTGGATTCCTCGCAGGGAGGCCTCAACAACTTTGTTATGTCATGCCGACCCAAAAGAGCAGAGGATGTGTATTGGTATAAGTTATAGCTATCAATGTAAGGTCTTGGTGAGTGACCTTCGGTCTCGCCGACCTTACACATTGATTCACTTCAATAGACATCACTATGAGTTGGAGGTTTTGAGCAGTGGTCTTGGCGATATGTATTTGTCTCGCTGACCGCCGGTGAAGGATATATTTTGGTGTGACTTATTTACTTCGGCATGTGGTCCCAGGGTGACTATCGGTGTGACTTGGAGTCTTCTATGGGACGTCGCCCCGATTTTGCAAGGTCTTGCCGAATGGATTATGATGGTAGCTTTGACGACAGGAAGGTATGGTGGTCACAGCGGCACAAAATCTAACGAATGGCTTTTGGAAAAATTATTATGTTGTCTTGGTGAATTGGTCTATGCTCATGTTGACTTCAAAGCCTTTGGTGAAATATTATATTGTCTACATAGGGTTTCCCCAATAGTCACAGGTTATAGCGACAAACATGAAGATGAAGGCTTCTATCAGTATAAGGATGTCTTGGCGATACATTGTGGCTCGAGGTTTTTGGCAAAATGAAGTGACATCTATAAGAGGTCTCCCCAAGAGCAATATATTGTGGCGACTATGAACAAAGTGAATAAAAAGCACGTGAGGAATACACTTCGATATAACATGCGGATGGTCACGGCGAAGGCGAAGAACAGTGAACACAGGTAGCAGCGATCATCGTTATTATTGCCTTCGGCATACCTGTAGGGTGGTCTGGGTGATTGCCTCTATAGATGATAAATTAAGATTTATACACTTAGGGCATACATATCAAGATTTCTAAATGCTATTGAGGCCGACATGATTTTGAGCCCGAATTATTTGGAGGGCCAACATGATATTTCATATGTTTTATTTTCTTAATGCTAGGTATAAATATGCACCTAGATTGTAATTGAACAATATGAGATTTTAGATTAGAAGCAGAAGGTAGTTAGATGGCTACAGTAGGATAATTTTCTCTTTTCAGAGACTATGTGCATGATTTCAAATGGTGGTTTCAATGAAATTCAGCTGGTGTGGCAGGTTGTTTCTGGTATCAATTGTATGTTGAGTTTATTGAAAATCATTGCTAAAGTTGTCTCTAAGTTGATTATTTCTGGTTGTTTAAATCAAAATAACAAGTTTATTCTTAGTTTATCGGTGCACATTTGTTGTATCTGTCTGATTAATTGATTTGGTTCTCTCAAGTAGGGATTAAATCTTTTTCGGTAATCACAGTAATCAGGGAGATTCATCTGGATTATTAAAGTAGAGCTCAGTAATCATAATTTTGCATTGTTCATACAAGTTATGAACAAATCATATGCCTGCAATTTGATCTTTTGTCAGAATAAGTTTCCCATTTCTGTTTCATTTGACTCCGCATACCCAACAAGGCACTGGTCTCTGCAATTTCATTATTCAAATTCATTCAATCTCTTTTTATAAGTTAATTAAGCATTCTAGGATTTAGATCTACAAATTGTTATCAGGTTTGGTTTCATTTGTTCACTGTCATTTTCCATTGTGGACAAAGCATTTCAGAGAGATAATCATAAGATAAGCCTGCTCAATTCAAAAGGTACACCCACTTGGATTTAGCAGCACCTAAAGAGTAGAAGGTTGAGTTCTCTTGATCTTGTTTTGTTGCCCTAAAATGTATCAAGAGATTGGCAGCCTCTTGTGGCATTCAGTCTGCATTTTTGAGAGCTAACAGAGACTACCTTCATGTTTTCAGTCGGTGTAACAAATTAAATTCACCAAGACCATATAACGATGCCACAACTTTTGTCGATAGACTTCCACAAGCATTAGTCAGTGAGACCAAGTGAAATCACCAATACCTCAACCCAACGGCCAAACCCATGACAATATGCCTATCCAAACGCGAGTCGATAAGACATAACATATTCGATGAAATATTATACCGAAGACCTCTGGCTCATGCCGATAAATATTTTTCTTCTATCACCAAGACCACGAACAATGTCATGCCGAAAGCTGGCAGAATGTTAAATTCAATCAACATAACATCAGAAATGTCTTACCGATAGGCAACTCAGACATTTCAAAGTGGATCGGGGAGACCCTTCCATACTCATGCCGATATGTGTAAGCTCAAATGAGAAACAACCAATACCAGTGATATGCAAAAAGAATCATCCGGACAAAGAAGCCATCTTCCAAACTCTGTCAGTCAAAGAGATAGCATTCATAACTTGAACTAGAATTCTCATCACCATAAAATTAAAGCATAACAAATAAATTTCTATAAAAGCCAAGAGACATCAAAGAAGTGCCATTATAAATCATAAGGATCAGAGATTTTGTCATCAAGGACAAACCATAAACACAACTGAGATCCAACACTATGTTCCGAAGCGACGAATCTATCATGGACTTCCTTTTCATAGATGATACAAATGATTGTTCCACTAGAAATTCTCAGCATAAATTTTTTAATCAGAAGAGTCTCAAGTCTCCTAGCTGCAAAAATAAAAATGAAAAAGAAAGATCTAATGGTGAAAACTAGAATCTGGTAGTGTTAGATCAAACAAAAGATAAAACAAAGAGTGTATCGGATGGTGAAAACCTTTTTAAGGCACCTGATGATGGGATATTTGACACTCTCCTGGAGCATTATCATGAGCGATCACCTATCTTGATTGATCCTACAAAAGCAGTTAATCTTGAAACTTTAGAAAAACCAAAGATTCTACAGTTAGCTACATCAATGACAGATAAAGAAGTACCTGAGTTCATGGAATTTCTCAGAAAAAATCAAGTCAACTTTGAATGGTCTTATGCAGACATGCTAGGTCTTGATCTTGATCTTATAATGCATCAATTTTCCATCAAACTAGGAGTTAAACCGGTGAAACAAAAACTCAGAAAGATGCATCCTCATGTTGCACTACTAGTTAAAGAAGAACTCTTTAAACTCCTTGATGTGGGATTTATAAGATCAATCACCTATGCAAAATGGTTCTCCAACATCATTCCAGTGTCCAAGCCCAACAAAAGTGTCAAAGTGTGCATAGATTTTAGAGATCTTAATAAGGCATGTCCTAAAGATGACTTCCCTCTTCCAAGCATTGATACTATAGTAGATCTAATAGCTAGCCTATTCCATGTATTCACTAATGGATGGTTTTTCTGGTTACAACCATATCAAGATCGCACCTGAAGACCATGACAAATAGCATTCGCATGTCTATGGGGGACTTACTGTTGGAATTTAGTCCCTTTCGGTTTAAAGAATGTCGGGGCTACTTACCAAAGAGCTATGACTACAATTTTTCATGATATGATGCACACATTCATGGAAGATTATGTAGATGATATATTGGAAAAGTCATACACACGAGAAGGACATCTTGAAGTATTATCCAAAAAATTTGTGAGGTTAGAAAACTTAAAATTTCACCTCAACCCTAAAAAATGTGTTTTTGGAGTCACATCTGGGAAGCTTTTGGGATACATAGTATTAGCAAAAGGAATTGAAGTAGATCCTACCAAGGTGCAAGAAGTCATGGAAATTCCTCCACAAAAGAATATCAGTCAGTTGAGGTCATTACAAGGACAACTTCAATCTATACGAAGGTTCATTGCACAGTTGGCCGATAAAAGCCTACCTTTCATGCATCTATTACATAAGAATATTCCTTTAAAATGGGATGATAAGTGTGAATTGGCCTTTCAACAGATCAAGCAGTACTTGATGAACCCACCAGTTCTAGTACCACCAAATCCAAATAAACCTCTAATCTTATATATTGCTGCAACAGAGACATATTTGGGGGCATTATTAGCACAAGAGGACTCTACAAGAAAAGAACATGCCATTTATTACATTAGTCGAATGCTAACAGGTCATGAAATCAATTACACTTTCATCGAGAAGGCTTGTCTCACAGTAGTCTTTGGATCACAGAAGTTTTGACACTACATGTTCACTCATACAATCAATCTTGTTGCAAAGATTGATCCGCTCAAATATTTGTTTAGTAAAGCTACATTATCGGGATGACTAGAAAAATGGGTTATGATCTTAAGCGAGTTTGAAATTCATTATGTTGATCGCAAAGCAATCAAAGGACAAGTTATCACTGATCAACTAGCTGAAGCACCACTACGAGTAGAGCATCCCATGCACATTGAATTTTTAGATGCTGATGTCTTCACGACAAAATCAAAGCAACCTTGGTCTTTATACTTTGATGGTTCTTTCACTCAAAACAGATCAAGGGTAGGCATAATCTTTGTCATCCCTCAAGGAAATACCATTCCTCGGTCATATAGGCTAATGTTTCCATGCACTAATAACATAGCCGAATAGGAAGCTTTAATTACTGGACTAAAAATAGCATTGGAATTGAGGATTACAAAACTACAAGTTTATGGTGACTCATAGTTAGTCATAAATAAGATCAATGATAATTATCAAACCAAAGATGACAAACTATTGCCATATAAGAAGATGGTTGACGATTTCAAGAAGTAATTCATAGATATCAAGTTCATACAGATTCCAAGCCTTGATAACAAAGCAGCTAATGCCATGGCCACGATCGCATCATTTCTACAACTCCCATAAATCAGGCTCACTATGAATTTCTGGTGGAACAATCATTTGCACCTGCCTATGACACACCCGAAATTCAAATCATTTTCCACTTAGTAGGATCTGATTCACCTTGGTATGGCAAGATTTATGCCTACCTAAAAGATGAAATCTTATCACCTGACTTATCTGGTAACCAAAAGCGCAATTTCATTCACCAATCCTCTCGCTATACTCTTATTATTGGCACCCCTTATCGTCGTGGTCTTGATGGTACTTTACTTCGGTGTCTTGAATGTGATGAATCTGACAAGGCTTTAGAAGAAGTTCATGGTGGCTATTGGGGTACTTATTCAAGTGGACTGACCTTATCCAAGAAATTGATTAGAATGGGTTACTACTGGCCGACTATGGAAAGGGAATCATTCACTATTGTAAAGAAGTGCTCTAAATTCCAAATACATGGAAAACTCATCCATGCACTAGCACAACAACTACAACCGTTTACGCCAACCTAGCCATTCTCTGAATGGGAGTTAGATCTAGTTGGCAAGATTCATCCTTCATCATCAAATGGACACAAGTTCATCATCACATCAACAAAGTACTTTACCAAGTGGATTGAGGCAGTACCTCTCACTAAGGTTACCAACAAACAAATATCATTGTTCATACTCAACTATCTCATTTGTCAGTATGGCATTCCCAACTCCATTATAATAGATAATGGATGACCATTCAAGAATTAGGATTTTGATGAACTTTGTGAATGATTCCATATACAACATAGATATTCAACACCTTATTATCCCCAAGGGAATGACCAACCAGAGGCCTCAAACAAAATGATACTGAAAATCTTGAAAAAGACTATGAATGATGCAGGGAAAGATTGTCACGTTCAGCTTAATCTCGCATTATGGGCCTACAGAACTAGCATCCAAACACTAATAGGAGCAACACCGTTTGCTCTTGTTTATGGAACAAAATCCTTTTTCCACTCGAGGTTGAGATTCCATCACTTAGAGTATCACTAAAAGGTCTCACAACAAATGATGAATACAAAGTTTTTTGACTGCAATAGCTGGAACTCCTTGATGAGAAGAGACAACAATGAACTGATCATTTGAAATCTTATCAACAGATGATGTCTCGTAGCTACAACCACAAAGTCAAGCCACATACTTTTTAGGTTGGTAATCTTGTTATGAAGGAGAACCTATGTAAGTAGCAAGATAGAGAGAAGAAAGGTAAGTTTGAACCAAATTGGCTGGGTCCTTATGTGGTCATCACCATATACAGTTCAGAAGCAGACAAGCTATCAACGCCAGAAGGGGACCTATTTGAAGAACCTATCAATAGCATGCACCTAAAAAATTATTATGTCTAAAGCAGTTATCATCATCCAAAAATGTCCTAAAAAAATCAAAAAAACAACATAAAAGGTCTTGAAAAAAATCACAAAAATAGTAGAAAAAGTCCTGAAAAAATCACAAAAATAGCAAAAAAAGTCCTAAAAAAATCACAAAATAGTAGAAAAAGTCCTGAAAAAATCTATAAAAATCAAAAAATGTCCTGAAAAAAAAAAATTAAGAAAATCGGAAGGAAATCAGAAAAATGCAATAAAAATAAATAGTGAAAATCTGGCAAACAGACGCTATTTGTAACTTTCCATCTATTAGTTGATGTTTTGCACTTGACTTCTTTGCCTTCATTTCATGCATCTTTCCAGCATCTTAGGGCCATACCAACATCATATTGTCATCATTTTCCTAGAGTGATAATGTTTTACCATGGCTTGATCAATGTGCATATTCATTTCGGCAAGTTGTGTCAATACTGGGGGTAAACATTGACATAGTGGGGACAATCAACTTTCAGGTTCTACCAAAACAACTAGACAATGACATAGAATCCACTCATGCAAACAAACAATCAAATCCTATGAACAACTATCCAATCATTGATCCATAACACAATAGTTTTCAGCCAAGTACCATATCATGACTCATATATGGATGATCTAAAATCTGAATAATGTTTGGAATAGTAGTCTTATATTTTGAACAATGGTTGTTTGATTTTTTTTCGATATCATATCTCTAGAGCACACTTGATGATGTACTAAACTAGAGTGGCAAGGAAAGAGGATTATTTTTCTTTGTCTATTGTCTTGAGATTAACTATCAATTTGGTGCAAATATGTCACGAGACATGATTTCTACAGTGTATCATTGATGACAGTTCCACATTTGCATCAGAAAATGGTTAGTCTTTGTCCGTTTATGCAAGCAATGCTCAGGTCATCTTGGTTCAATTATACCTTGATGCTTGTGTTCACTAGCTATATCAAAAATCATAAAAGTTGTACTTAGGTCATCATTGGTGCTAATTTCCCCTCTGATGCTTGTACATACTTCCAACATTGTAAAAATGCTCTATGATGATTTGAGAAAGCTAACAAGAGGCTCAATGAATGGCTAGTTTCATTTAGTTGCATTTCATTTAGATCAATGTACATATCTGCATACTGGATTTGCATCAGAGTTTTGAAAGGCTGAACAAAAACATCAACGACTTTCATGTCTCTTTGGACTATTTGTGGACATTCAAACATTTGTTTCATCATCATCTTTCATCTTCATCCTCATTACATTAATCATTATCATTTCATCTAGATCCTATACATATCCTCTAGTTTATCATTTATCATTCATTTTCATATCATTCAAAGTACTTTATCATTTAGTTATCCATCATTATGCATTATCATTTCATTTGGAATTTTTTATATCACATAGTTTCATTGCATGCCATTGATCATTCTCATATCATTCATTTGTATGTCATTTAGATCCTTTCATTTATAATTCATTTCCCCATTTCACATCATTTCTATTCTCTTCTTACTCATTATCATTTCATTACACTATCATTTCATTATCATTTCATCATCCATTTTGTCAGCATTTCATTGCATTTCACTATCATTTCATTGCATTATCATTTCATTACATTATTCATTTCATTACACTATCATTTCATTGCATTATCCTTTCATTGCATTTCACTATCATTTCATTACATTATCATTTCATTACACTATCATTTCATTGCATGTCATTTCATTACATTATTCATTTCATTACACAATCATTTCATTGCATTATCATTTCATTGCATATCATTTCATTACATTATTCATTTCATTACACAATCATTTCATTGCATTATCATTTCATTGCATTATCATTTCATTACACTATCATTTCATTACATTATCATTTCATTGCATTAACATTTCATTACATTTCACTACATTATCATTTTATCCTTTTTCTTTATCATATCATTTCATTTCATTATCATTACCATTTTTATCATATCATTATCATTTATCATTTATCATTTCATAACATTTCATTATCCTTTTTATCATCATTATCATCTCATATCATTATTATCACCATGTCATTACATTTCATTACATCGTACATTTCATCTCATTATTGCACTCATCTATCATTTTCATATCATTTTCCATATTTGAATCCATGAAATCATCTCATAAACATAAACATCCATTTTCCATCACATCATCATTATTTATTGCATTCAAAAAATCCAAAAACACAAATTTCATACATACATTACATTTCCACTTTATTTGCCAACACATTGCAAGCATTTCAAAAATCCCATTGCATATTTTCATTAATCACAACATAGGTCATCCACCTGCATGACATCATTAGTATGCATCATAAATCATCATCATAAGCATATCATAAATCATCCTGCATATCATGTTAGTCGTCAAATCATAAACATGCATATCAAAATCCATAACCAATACATATCCATATCATCATCACATTAAGGAGACACATCATAAAAACTAATTGCCGCTGCATATCATCACTCATCAAAATAAATACAAATTTCCAAATGTCCAATGAAACTAAACAACATAGAGAGATACATAAGATATGATAAAAAATAATACACATGTCCCCACAAAATCAGATACATCAATAATCCTGAATCAATGGCTCAAGGCTGGCTAGTGGACCCCCCTGATGGAGCTAGTCTCGAGGATGATGGCCTGCCACTCGTCCCTGCATCGGGATCCCGTTGAGGCCCTGTAACCCCTCTGCTTTATGTCATTTTCTATGATTTTCTCCTAGTCCTACTCTGGGACCATGGGAAAGGCACTCTACACTCAGGAGGACACAACTCCTCATATCGAACATGGTAGTACTTAGCCTCTGTAGCCATCTCAAACCCCTCTGCAATGGCCTCTCATAAAGATGCATTCTCAATAGTGCCCATGAGTCTCGGTGCCACACCCTCTTCCTCTACTACTCTCTGTCTCAAAGAATCTCTCTCTGCTATCAACTGAGCTATCTAAGGGTCTGGGGCAGGAGGAGGTACTTGTACCTATGCCTGTGCCTATGCAAGTTGTGACTGTAACTGCACTGTCAAACTCTGAGCCTGGGCTAACTCACTCTGCAATTGTATTTGCTACCCCTACAGTGTTTGAACCTGGGCATATAGTGTATCTTTTTGCGCCTGCTACGCTGACGAGGTGACCTTGATCACTGTTTGTCATCTTGTACCACTCCTCGGCCTCTGTATACAGTGATAACTTCTCACAATCTCAGTCCTCTACTCCTCTCATCTACCATCTCCACCATCATCCCCATCATCATCATCTGAACTCTCCTCGTCTCCACTCTCCTCCTCATCTCCACTATCCTAATAGCTACCTACTCACCACCTGCCACATCCTCCTGTCTCCCAACTCCTGGCTGCGGTGCCACCAAAATGGTTGTCAGCTCATCTGGACATGTAAATCGCAGAAATGGGTGTGTGTGATAATAAACTAAATACTCATCTAACATGCCGACATCCACAATATTAGGTATGGGATCCCATACCTTAGGTTTTAATGCCATATACTCATTATATGCGACCTAGTAAGCAATGCAAGAACCCCATCTAGGCTCATCCTTGCACCGTCCATAATGTGCAACACCCTGAAGCATCCCTTGCGTGAAACCAAACTGTTTCTATACTTGTAAGGCTAGAAACCTCTCTATAATAAATGGAGTATGACCTATCAAAAATTGAGGTATCCCTACAAATGGCACCTCCAAGGGATTTGTGTCCCAAACATCACAATTAATATAGGGCCTCCATATCATGGTATCCATGTCATCCAAGGTTTGTCTCCAATACTCCACCTTGCCCAACTTGGGCTGGACAAGTGTAAACGATGAGGCATATGCATATGGCATGCCTGGTAGCCCAGCTCTCAGACATAGTGGTCTAGTCACAACAATATGCTCCCATGCCTAGATCTGGAGCAGAGTCACCACACGATAAATTGGATGATCCTCTATATACCACTTGATGTAAGTCAAGATACAAATGAGCTAGCATGCAACTCCCCCAGGCATATCACCTCGGCTGAACTATCATCTACTCGATGATCCTCCCCCATCCAACTAATTGATGCAGGAGCATCCAGTGGTGTAAGGGCAATCTTGCATCACCCAAAAATAGTTAAATTTCAAGTTTCTAAGTTTTTAGATGTTTTTACATTTTTAGATACCCTTTCCCTCATAATGAAATTCCCAATTTACAGTTTTTATTTTATGTTCCTAGGTTGAAAGATATTGCAGTTTTAGTTTCCCAGATTTGCACTTGAAAACCTTCTGAGTGGGATTTGAGGCAATTAGAAATCCCGGATCAGCCCTGAAACTTGTTGAAATCGGCATAGCCCATTTCGAATGCGTTCTTGAGTTCGAGACCTTTCCAACGGTTCAAACGGTTAATGAATCGGAGTCCCAGATCAAAAGTTATGGCCTTGGGAAATTGGTGCACTTTCTAGAAGATACCATTGCAAATGCTCTTTTCAAATTTGAACTGCGTGTTGTAAATTTTCCCAAAAATAGTTAAATTTCAAATTTCTCAGTTTTTAGATGTTTTTACATTTTTGGATACCCTTTTCGTCATAATAAAATTCCCAATTTATGATTTTTATTTTCTGTTCCCGGGTTGAAAGATATTACAGTTTTAGTTTCTCATATTTGCACTTGAAAACCTTTCGAGTAGGATTTGAGGCACTTAGAGCTCCCTGATCAGCCCCAAAACTTGCAAAAATCGACATAGCCAATATTGAGCATGTTTTTTGACTTCGAGACCTTTCCAACGGTTCAAACAATTCGCGAATAAGAGTCTTGGATCAAAAGTTATGGCCCGGGGAAGTTGGCGCACTTTCTAGAAGATACCATTGCAAATGCTCTTTTGAAATTTGAACTTCATGTTGTAAATTTTCCCAAAAATAGTTAAATTTCAAATTTCTCAGTTTTTAGATGGTTTTACATTTTTGGATACCCTTTTTATCATAATGAAATTCCCAATTTATGGTTTTTATTTTATGTTCCTAAGTTGAAAGATATTGCAGTTTTAGTTTCTCAGATTTGCACATGAAAACCTTCTGAGTGGGATTTGAGGCACTTAGATCTCCTGGATCGGCCCTAAAACTTTCCAAAATCGGCATAGCGGATTTTGAGCCTGTTCTTGACTTCGAGAATTTTCCAACGATTCAAACGATTCGAGAATTGGAGTCTCAGATCAAAAGTTATGGCCCCGGGAAGTTGGCGCACTTTCTAGAAGATACCATTGCAAATGCTCTTTTGAAATTTGAACTTCATGTTGTAAATTTTCCCAAAAATAGTTAAATTTCAAATTTCTCAGTTTTTAAATGTTTTAATATTTTTGGATACCTTTTTCATTATAATGAAATTCCCAATTGACAGTTTTTATTTTCTCTTCCGGAGTTGAAAGATATTGCAGTTTTAGTTTCCCAGATTTACTCCTGAAAACCTTCGGAGTGGGATTTGAGGCAATTAGAGCTCTCGGATCAGCTCCAAAACTTTCTGAAATCGGCATAGCCAACCTCAAGCACGTTCTTGACTTCAAAACATTTCCAACAGTTCAAACGGTTCGTGAATTGGAGTACTGGATCAAAAGTTATTGCCCTGGGAAGTTGGCACACTTTTTAGAAGATACCATTTCAAATGCTCTTTTGAAATTTGAACTTCATGTTGTAAACTTTCACAAAAATAATTAAATTTCAAATTTATCAGTTTGTAGATGTTTTTACATTTTTGGATACCCTTTTTGTCATAATCAATTCCCAATTTACGGTTTTTATTTTCTGTTCTTGGGTTGAAAGATATAGCAGTTTTAGTTTTCTAGATTTGCACCTATTAACCTTTCGAGTGGGATTTGAGGCACTTAGTGCTCCCGGATCGGCCCTGAAACTTGCCAAAATTGGCATAACCAATTTCGAGCACGTTTTTGACTTCGAGACTTTTCCAACGGTTCAAACGGTTCGTGAATCGGAGTCCCAGATCAAAAGTTATGGCCCTAGGAAATTGGCGCACTTTCTAGAAGATACCATTGCAAATGCTCTTTTGAAATTTGAACTTCATATTGTAAATTTTTCCAAAAATAGTTAAATTTCAAATTTCTCAGTTTTTAGATGTTTTTACATTTTTGGATAACCTTTTCATCATAATAAAATTTCCAATTTACGATTTTTATTTTATGTTCCCGGGTTGAAAGATATTGCAGTTTTAGTTTCTCATATTTCCACTTGAAAACCTTTCGAGTGGGATTTGAGGCACTTAGGGCTCCCGGATCGGCCCCGAAACTTGCCAAAATCGGCATAGCCAATATTGAATGTGTTTCTTGATTTCGATACCTTTCCAACGGTTCAAACGGTTCGCGAATCGGAGTCCTGGATCAAAAGTTATGGCCTCGGGAAATTGGCACACTTTCTAGAATATACCATTGCAAATGCTCTTTTAAAATTTGAACTTCATGTTGTAAATTTATGCAAAAATAGTTAAATTTCAAATTTTTTAGTTTTAAGATGTTTTTACATTTTTGGATACCCTTTTCGTCATAGTGAAATTCTCAATTTATGGTTTTTATTTTTTGTTCCCGAGTTGAAAGATATTGCAGTTTTAGTTTCTCAGATTTACACCTGAAAACCTTCTGAGTGGGATTTGAGGCACTTAAATCTCCTAGATCGGCCCTAAAACTTGCGATAATCGGCGTAGAAAATTCTAAGTGCATTTTTTATTTCGAGGCCTTTCCAACGGTTCAAACGGTTCAAAAATCAGAGTCTCGGATCAAAAGTTATGGCACTGGGAAGTTGGCACACTTTCTAGAAGATACCATTGCAAATGCTCTTTTAAAATTTGAACTTCATGTTGTAAATTTTTCCAAAAATAGTTAAATTTCAAATTTTCTCAGTTTTTAGATGGTTTTACATTTTTGGATACCTTTTTCGTCACAATGAAATTCCTAATTTATAGTTTTTATTTTCTGTTCTGAGGGTGAAAGATATTGCAGTTTCAGTTTCCCAGATTTACAGTTGAAAATCTTTCGAGTAGGATTTGAGGCACTTAAAGCTCCCGGATCGGCCCCAAAACTTGTCGAAATCAGTGTAACCAATTAGAAATACGTTTTCTTGACTTCAAGACCTTTCCAACAGTTCAAACGGTTCATGAATCAGAGTCCCGGATCAAAAGTTATGGCCCCGAGAAGTTGGCGAACTTTATAAAAGATACCATTGCAAATGCTCTTTTGAAATTTGAACTTCATGTTGTAAATTTTCCCAAAAATAATTAAATTTCAAATTTCTCAGTTTTTAGATGTTTTTACATTTTTGGATACCCTTTTTGTCATAATGAAATTCCCAATTTATGGTTTTTATTTTCTATTCCCGGGTTGAAAGATATTGTAGTTTTAGTTTTCCAGATTTGCACCTGAAAACTTTTTGAGTCAGATTTGAGGCACTTAGAGCTCCCGGATCGGCCTCAAAACTTGCCATTTGAGCACGTTTTCTTGACTTCGAGACCTTTCAAATGGTTCACGAATCAGAGTCCCGGATCAAAAGTTATGGCCCCGGGAAGTTGGCGCACTTTCTAGAATATACCATTGCAAATGCTCTTTTGAAATTTCAACTTCATGTAAATTTTCCCAAAAATAGTTAAATTTCAAATTTCTCAGTTTTTAGATCTTTTTACATTTTTGGATACCCTTTTTGTCATAATGAAATTCTAAATTTACGGTTTTTATTTTCTGTTCCTGGGTTGAAAGATATTAAAGTATTAGTTTTCCATATTTGCACCTAAAAACCTTTCGAATGAAATTTGAGGCACTTAGAGCTCCCGGATCGGCGCCGAAGCTTGCCAATATCGTCATAGCCAATTTTGAGCACGTTATTGACTTCGAGACCTTTCAAACGGTTCGCGAATTGGAGTCTCGGATCAAAAGTTATGGCCCCGGGAAGTTGGCGCACTTTGTAGAAAATACCATTGCAAATGCTCTTTTGAAATTTGAACTTCATGTAAATTTTCCCAAAAATAGTTAAATTTCAAATTTCTCAATTTTTAAATGTTTTTACATTTTTTGATACCTTTTTTGTCATAATGAAATTCCCAATTTACGGTTTTTATTTTCTGTTTCCGGATTGAAAGATATTGCAGTTTTAGTTTCTGAGATTTGCACATGAAAACCTTCCGAGTGGGATTTGAGGCACTTAGAACTCTCGAATCGGCCCTGAAACTTGCCGAAATCGGCGTAACTAATTTCGAGCGTGTTTTTGACTTCGAGACCTTTCCAATGGTTTGCGAATCGGAGTCTCAGATCAAAATTTATGGCCCCGGGAATTTGTCACACTTTCTAGACGATACCATTGCAAATGCTCTTTTGAAATTTGAACTTCATGTAAATTTTTCCAAAAATAGTTAAATTTCAAGTTTCTCGGTCTTTAGATGTTTTTACATTTTTGGATACCCTTTTTCGTCATAATGAAATTCCCAATGTACGGTTTTTATTATCTATTCCCGAGTTGAAAAATATTGCAGTTTTAGTTTCCCAGATTTGCACCTGAAAACCTTCCGAGTGGGATTTGAGGCACTTAGATCTCCCAGATTGGCCCCAAAACTTGCCAAATTCGAGCGTTCTTGACTTCGAGACCTTTCCAATGGTTCAAACGGTTTGTGAATCGGAGTCCCGGATCAAAAGTTATGGCCCCAGAAACTTGACGCACTTTCTAGAAGATACCATTGCAAATGCTCTTATGAAATTTGAACTTCATATTCTAAATTTTCCCAAAAATAGTTAAATTTTGAATTTTTCTCAGTTTTAAAATGTTTTTACATTTTTTGATACCTTTTTCGTCATAATGAAATACCCAATTTACGATTTTTATTTTCTGTTTCCAGGTTGAAAGATATTGCAGTTTTAGTTTCCCAGATTTGCACATGAAAAACCTTCCAAGTGGGATTTGAAGCACTTAGAGCTCCCGAATCGGACCCGAAACTTGCCGAAATTGGTGTAGCCAATTTAGATTACATTTTCTTGACTTTGAGACCTTTCCAACGGTTTAAACAGTTTGCAAATCGAATTCTCAGATCAAAAGTTATGGCCCAGGGAAGTTGACGCACTTTCTAGATGATACGATTGCAAATGCTCTTTTGAAATTTGAACTTCATGTTGTAAATTTTTCCAAAAATACTTAAATTTTAAGTTTCTCGGTTTTTAAATATTTTTACATTTTTTGATACCCTTTTCATCATAATGAAATTCTGAATGTATGGTTTTTATTTTCTATTCCTGGGTTGAAATATATTGCAGTTTTAGTTTTTCTGATATTTGTACCTAAAAAACTTTCGAGTGGGATTTGAGGCACTTAGAGCTCCCTGATCGGCCCTAAAACTTGTCAAACTCGACCTAGCCGATTTCGAGCATTTTTGACTTCGAAACTTTTCCAACGGTTCAAACGGTTCATGAACTAGAGTCTCAGATCGAAAGTTATGGCCCCGGGAAGTTGGCACACTTTCTAGACGATACCATTGCAAATGTTCTTTTGAAATTTGAACTTCATGTTGTAAATTTTACCAAAAATAGTTAAATTTCAAGTTTCTCAGTTTTTAGATGTTTTTATATTTTTGGATACCCTTTTCATCATAATGAAATTCCTAATTTACGGTTTTTATTTTCTGTTCCCGAGTTGAAAAATATTGTAGTTTTAGTTTTTCCATATTTGCACCTTAAAAAACCTTCCTAGTGGGATTTGATGCACTTAGACCTCCCGGATTGGCCCTTAAACTTGCCAAAATCATCGTAGCCAGTTTTGAGCGGATTTTTGACTTCGAAACATTTCCAATAGTTTGAATGGTTCGCGAATTGGAGTCTCGGATCAAAAATTATGGCCCCGGGAAGTTGGCACACTTTCTAGAAAATACCATAGCAAATGCTCTTTTGAAATTTGAACTTCATGTTGTAAATTTCTCAAAAATAGTTAAATTTCAAATATTTCTCAGTTTTTAGATGTTTTTACAATTTTGGATACCTTTTTCGTCATAATGAAATTCCCAATTTATGGTTTTTATTTTATGTTCCCAGGTTGAAAGATATTGCAGTTTTAGTCTCCTAGATTTGCACCTAAAAAATTTTCGAGTGGGATTTGAGGCACTTAGAGCTCCCGGATCTGCTCTGAAACTTGTCGAAGTCGGCATACCCAACCTATAGCACGATTTTGACTTCGAGACCTTTCCAACGGTTTAAACGGTTTGCAAATCATAGTTTCGGATCAAAAGTTATGGCCCTGAGAAGTTGGTGCACTCTCTAGATGATACCATTGCAAATGCTCTTTTGAAATTTGAACTTCATGTTGTAAATTTTCTCAAAAATAGTTAAATTTCAAATTTCTCAGTTTTTAAATATTTTTACATTTTTGGATACCCTTTTCGTCATAATGAAATTCCTAATTTACGGTTTTTATTTTTTGTTCCCGAATTAAAAGATATTGCAGTTTTAGTTTAATAGATTTGCACATAAAAACCTTCTGAGTGGGATTTGAGGCACTTAGAGCTCTCGGATTGGCCCTGAAACTTGCCGAAATCGGCATGGCCGATTTCGAGTATTTTTTACTTTGAAACATTTCCAATGGTTCAAACGGTTCACGAATTGGAGTCTCAGATCAAAAGTTATGGCCCCGGGAAGTTGGCGCACTTTCTAGATGATACCATTGCAAATGCTCTTTTGAAATTTGAACTTCATGTTGTAAATTTTACCAAAAATAGTTAAATTTCAAGTTTCTCAGTTTTTAGATGTTTTTATATTTTTGGATACCCTTTTCATCATAATGAAATTCCTAATTTACGATTTTTATTTTTTGTTCTCGGGTTGAAAAATATTACAGTTTTAGTTTTACCATATTTGCACCTGAAAACCTTATGAGTGGGATTTGACGCACTTAGAGCTCCCGGATCGGCCCTGAAAATTGCCAAAATCATCATAGCCCACTTTGAGCGCATTTTTTACTTCGAAACATGTCCAACGGTTTGAACGGTTCACGAATCGGAGTATCGGATCAAAAGTTATGGCCTCGGGAAGTTGGCACACTTTCTAGAAGATACCATTGCAAATGCTCTTTTGAAATTTGAACTTCATATTTTAAATTTCTGAAAAATAGTTAAATTTCAAATATTTCTTAGTTTTTAGATGTTTTTACATTTTTGGATACCCTTTTCGTCATAATGAAATTCCCAATTTATGGTTTTTATTTTTTGTTCTCGGGTTGAAAGATATTGCAGTTTTAGTCTTCCAGATTTGCACCTAAAAAAATTCCAAGTGGGATTTGAGGCACTTAGAGCTCTCGGATCTGCTCTAAAACTTGCCGAAATCGGCATAGCCAACTTGTTGCGGGATTTTGACTTTGAGACCTTTCCAACGGTTCAAACGGTTCGAGAATCGGAGTCTCGGATAAAAAGTTATGGCCCGGCGAAGTTGGCACACTTTCTAGAAGATACCATTGCAAATGCTCTTTTGAAATTTGAACTTCATGTTGTAAATTTTTTCAGAAATAGTTAAATTTCAAATTTCTCAGTTTTTAGATGTTTTTACATTTTTGGATACCCTTTTCATCATAATGAAATTTCCAATTTATGGTTTTTATTTTCTGTTATCGGGTTGAAAGATATTGCATTTTCAGTTTCCCAGATTTGTACCTGAAAATCTGCCGAGTGGGATTTGAGGCACTTAGAGCTCCCGGATCGGCCCTGAGACATACCAAAATCGGCATAGCCAATTTTGAGCGGGTTTTTGACTTCGAGACATTTCCAATAGTTCAAACGGTTCGCGAATCGGAGTTCTGGATCTAAAGTTATGTCCCCGTAAATTTGGCACACTTTCTAGAAGAAACCATTGCAAATGCTCTTTTTGAAGTTTGAACTTCATGTTGTAAATTTTTTCCAAAAATAGTTAAATTTCAAATTTCTCAGTTTTTAGATGTTTTTACATTTTTGGATACCCTTTTCATCATAATGAAATTCTCAATTTGCGGTTTTTATTTTATTTTCCTGGGTTGAAATATATTGCAGTGTTAGTTTCCCAAATTTGCACCTGAAAACCTTCCGAGTGGGATTTGACGCACTTAGAGCTCCCGGATCAGCCCCAAAATTTGCGGATATCGATGTAGCCAATTTTGAATGCGCTTTCTTGACTTCGAGATATTTCCAACAGTTCAAACGGTTCGTGAATCGGAGTCCGGGATCAAAAGTTATGGCCCCAGGCAGTTGGCGCAATTTTTAGAAGATACCATTGCAAATGCTTTTTTGAAATTTGAACTTCCTATTGTAAATTTTCCCAAAAATAATTAAATTTCAAATTTTTTCTGTTTTTAGATGTTTTTACATTTTTGTATACCCTTTTCATCATAATGAAATTCTCAATTTATGGTTTTTATTTTCTGTTCCCAGGTTGAAAGATATTGCAGTTTTAGTTTCCCAGATTTGCACATGAAAACGTTCTGAGTTGGATTTGAGACACTTAGAACTCCTAGATCGGTCTCAAAAATTGCCAAAATAGCCGGTTTTGAGCCCATTTTTTACTTTGAGACTTTTCCAATAGTTCAAACGGTTCAGAAATCGGAGTCCCGGATCAAAAGTTATGGCCCCGGGAAGTTGGCGCACTTTCTAGAACATACCATTGCAAATGCTCTTTTGAAATTTGAACTTCATGTTGTAAATTTTCTCAAAAATAGATAAATTTCAAGTTTCTCAATTTTTAGATGTTTTTGCAGTTTTGGATACCTTTTTCATCATAATGAAATTCTCAATTTTACAGTTTTTATTTTTTGTTCCCAGGTTGAAAGATATTGCAGTTTTAGTTTCATAGATTTGCACTTGAAAACCTTCTGAGTGGGATTTGAGGCACTTAGAGCTCCCGGATTGGCCCCAAAACTTGTCGAAATAGGCCTAGCCAATTTTGAGCGTATTTTTTGACTTCGAAACTTTTCCAAAGGTTCAAACTATTCGCGAATCGGAGTTTCGGATCAAAAGCTATGGCCTGGGAAGTTGGCTCACTTTCTAGAGGATATCATTGCAAATGTTGTGTTGAAATTTGAACTTCATGTTGTAATTTTTTCCAAAAATAGTTAAATTTCAAGTTTCTTGATTTTTAGATGTTTTTACATTTTTGGATACCCTTTTTATCATAATGAAATTTCCAATTTATGGTTTTTATTTTTTGTTTCCCGGTTGAAAATTTTTGCAGTTTTAGTTTATGAGATTTGCACCTGAAAAACTTTCGAGTGGGATTTGAGGCATTTAGAGCTTCTGGATCAGCCCCGAAACTTGCCAAAATCAGCGTAGCCAATTTTGGGCATGTTGTTGACTTTAAAACTTTTCCAACAGTTCAAACGGTTCGTAAATCGGAGTCTCAGATCAAAAGTTATGGCCCCGGGAAGTTGGCACACTTTCTAGAACATACCATTGCAAATGCTCTTTTGAAATTTGAACTTCATGTTGTAAATTTTCCCAAAAATAGTTAAATTTCAAATTTCTCAATTTTTAGATGTTTTTATATTTTTGGATACATTTTTCATCATAATAAAATTTCTAATTTATGGTTTTTATTTTCTTTTCCCGGGTTGAAAGATATTGCAATTTTAGTTTCCCAGATTTACACCTGAAAACCTTCCGAGTGGGATTTGAGGCAATTAGAGCTCCCAGATAAGCTCCTAAACTTGCTGAAATCGGCATAGCCAATTTCGAGTGCGTTCTTGACTTCAAGACCTTTCCAACGGTTCAAACGGTTCACGAATCGGAGTACTGGATCAAAAGTTATGGCCCAGGGAAGTTGGCGCACTTTTTAGAAGATACCATTACAAATGTTATTTTGAAATCAGAACTTCATGTTGTAAATTTTCACAAAAATAATTAAATTTCAAATTTCTTAGTTTTTAGATGTTTTTACATTTTTGGATACTCTTTTCATCATAATAAAATTCCCAATTTACGGTTTTTATTTTATGTTCCTGGGTTGAAAAATATTCCAGTTTTAATTTTCCAGATTTGCACCTAAAAACTTTTCCAGTGGGATTTGAGGCACTTAGATTCCCAGATTGGCCCCGAAACTTACCAAAATTGTCATGAACAATTTCAAGCCCGTTTTTAACTTCGAGACCTTTCCAACGGTTCAAACGGTTCGCGAATCGGAGTCCTGGATCAAAAGTTATGGCCCCGAGAAATTGGTGCACTTTTTAGAAGATACCATTGCAAATGTTGTTTTGTAATTTGAATTTCATGTTGTAAATTTTCCCATAAATAGTTAAATCTCAAATTTCTCAGTTTTTAGATGTTTTTACATTTTCGGATACCCTTTTCGTCAGAATAAAATTCTCAATTTACGATTTTTATTTTCTATTCCCGGGTTGAAAGATATTGCAGTTTTAGTTTCCCATATTTCCACTTGAAAACCTTCCGAGTGGGATTTGAGGCACTTAGATCTCCCGGATCGGCCCCGAAACTTTCCAAAATCGACAGAGCCAATATTGAACGTGTTTCTTGACTTTGAGACCTTTCGAACAGTTTAAATGGTTCGTGAATCAAAGTCCTGGATCAAAAGTTATGGCCTCGAGAAAATTGGCGCACTTTCTAGAATATACCATTCCAAATGCTCTTTTAAAATTTGAACTTCATGTTGTAAATTTATGCAAAAATAGTTAAATTTCAAATTTCTCATTTTTTAGATGTTTTTACATTTTTGGATACCCTTTTTGTCATAATGAAATTCTCAATTTATGGTTTTTATTTTTTGTTCCCGAGTTGAAAGATATTGCAGTTTTAGTTTCTCAGATTTACACCTGAAAACCTTCCGAGTGGGACTTGAGGTACTTAAATCTCCTGGATTGGCCCCGAAACTTGCTGAAATCGGCGTAGAAGATCCTAAGTGCGTTTTTGATTTCAAAACCTTTCCAACGGTTCAAATGGTTCGAGAATCGGAGTCTCGGATCAAAAGTTATGGCCCCAGAAAGTTGGCGCACTTTCTAGAAGATACAATTCCAAATACTCTTTTGAAATTTGAACTTCATGTTGTAAATTTTCCCAAAAATAGTTAAATTTCAAATTTTCTCAATTTTTAGATGTTTTTACATTTTTGGATATCTTTTTCGTCACAATGAAATTCCCTATTTACAGTTTTTATTTTCTGTTCCCAGGGTGAAAGATATTGCAGTTTCAGTTTCCCAGATTTACACTTGAAAACCTTTCGAGTGGGATTTGAGGCACTTAAATATCTCAGATCAGCCTCGAAACTTCCTGAAATCGGCGTAACCAATTAGGAGAGCGTTTTCTTGATTTCAAGACATTTTCAACGGTTCAAACGGTTCGTAAATCGGAGTCTCGGATCAAAAGTTATGGCCCCGGGAAGTTGGTGCACTTTCTAGAACATACCATTGCAAATGCTCTTTTGAAATTTGAACTTCATGTTGTAAATTTTTCCAAAAATAGTTAAATTTTAAATTTCTCAGTTTTTAGATGTTTTTACATTTTTGGATACCTTTTTCGTCACAATGAAATTCCCAATTTACGGTTTTTATTTTCTGTTCGCAGATTTAAAGATATTGCAGTTTTAGTTTCTCAGATTTACACTTGAAAACCTTCCAAGTGGGATTTGAGGCACTTAGAGCTCCCGAATTGGCCCCGAAACTTGCCAAAATCGGCGTAGCAGATTTTCAACGCGTTTTTGACTTCAAGACATTTCCAACAGTTCAAACGGTTCATGAATTGGAGTCCCGGATCAAAAGTTATGGCCCCGGGAAGTTGGCGCACTTTATAAAAGATACCATTGCAAATGCTCTTTTGAAATTTGAACTTCATGTAATTTTCTCAAAAATAATTAGATTTCAAATTTCTCAGTTTTTTAGATATTTTTACATTTTTGGATACCCTTTTTGTCATAATGAAATTCTGAATTTACGGTTATTATTTTTCTTTTCCCGGGTTGAAAGATATTGCAGTTTTAGTTTACTAGATTTGCACCTTAAAACTTTTCGAGTGAGATTTGAGGCACTTAGAGCTCCCGGATCGGCCCCGAAACTTGCCAAAGTCGACGTAGCTGATTTTGAGCACGTTTTCTTGACTTCGAGACCTTTCAAACAGTTCACGAATCAGAGTCTCGGATCAAAAGTTATGGCCCCGGGAAGTTGGCGCACTTTCTAGAATATACCATTGCAAATGCTCTTTTGAAATTTGAACTTCATGTTGTAAATTTTCTCAAAAATAGTTAAATTTTGAATTTCTCAGTTTAGATCTTTTTTACATTTTTGAATACCCTTTTTGTCATAATAAAATTCTCAATATACGGCTTTTATTTTCTGTTCCTGAGTTGAAAGATATTGCAGTTTTAGTTTTCCATATTTGCACCTAAAAACTTTTTGAGTGAGATTTGAGGCACTTAGAGCTCCCGGATCGGCCCCGAAGCTTGCCGATATAAGCGTAGCCGATTTTGAGCACGTTCTTGACTTCGAGACCTTTTAAACGGTTCGCGAATTGGAGTCTCAGATCGAAAGTTATGGCCCCAGGAAGTTGGCGCACTTTGTAGAAAATACCATTGCAAATGCTCTTTTGAAATTTGAACTTCATGTAAATTTTTCTAAAAATAGTTAAATATTAAATTTCTCGGTTTTTAAATGTTTTTACATTTTCGGATACCCTTTTCGACATAATGAAATTCTCAATTTACGGTTTTTATTTTCCATTTCCTAGTTGAAAGGTATTGCAGTTTTAGTTTCTGAGATTTCCACATAAAAACCTTCCGAGTGGGATTTGAGGCACTTAGAACTTCCGAATCGGCCCCGAAACTTGCCAAAATCGGCGTAACCGATTTCAAGCGCTTTTTTCACTTCGAGACCTTTCCAATGGTTTGAGAATCGGAGTCTCGGATGAAAATTTATGGCCCGAGAAATTTGACGCACTTTCTAGACTATACCATTGCAAATGCTCTTTTGAAATTTGAACTTCATGTTGTAAATTTTCCCAAAAATAGTTAAATTTTAAGTTTCTCGGTTTTTAGATGTTTTTACATTTTTGGATACCCTTTTTGTCATAATGAAATTCTCAATGTACGATTTTTATTATCTGTTCCCGGGTCCAAAGATATTGCAGTTTTAGTCTCCCAGATTTGCACCTGAAAACTTTCCGAGTGGGATTTGGGGCACTTAGAGCTCCCAGATCCGCTCTGAAACTTGCCGAAATAGGCATAGCCAATTTGTCGCGCGATTTTGACTTCGAGACCTTTCCAACGGTTCAAACGGTTCGCGAATCAGAGTCTCGGATAAAAAGTTATGGCCCCAGGAAGTTGGCGCACTTTCTAAACGATACCATTGCAAATGCTCTTTTGAAATTTGAACTTCATGTTGTAAATTTTTCTAAAAATAGTTAAATTTCAAATTTCTCGGTTTTTAAATGTTTTTACATTTTTGGATACCCTTTTCGTCATAATGAAATTCTCAATTTACGGATTTTATTTTCTATTTCCTAGTTGAAAGGTATTGTAGTTTTAGTTTTTGATATTTGCACATAAAAACCTTTCGAGTGGGATTTGAGGCACTTAGAACTCCCAAATCAGCCCCGAAACTTGTCGAAATCGGCGTAACTGATTTCGAGCGCGTTTTTGACTTCGAAACCTTTCCTATGGTTCGCGAATTGGAGTCTCGGATGAAAATTTATGGCCCGGGAAATTTGGCGCACTTTCTAGACTATACCATTGCAAATGCTCTTTTGAAATTTGAACTTCATGTAAATTTTCCCAAAAATAGTTAAATTTTAAGTTTCTCGATTTTTAGATGTTTTTACATTTTTGGATACCCTTTTTGTCACAATGAAATTCCCAATGTACGGTTTTTATTATCTATTTCCGGGTCCAAAGATATTACATTTTTAGTCTCCTAGATTTGCACCTGAAAACATTCTGAGTGGGATTTGGGGCACTTAGAGCTCCCAGATCCGCTCTGAAACTTGCCGAAATAGGCATAGCAATTTTGTAGCACAATTTTGACTTCAAGACCTTTCCAACGGTTCAAACGATTCGCCAATCGGAGTCTCGGATCAAAAGTTATGGCCCTAGGAAGTTGGCGCACTTTCTAAACTATACCATTACAAATGCTCTTTTGAAATTTGAATTTCATATTGTAAATTTTTCCAAAAATAGTTAAATTTCAAATTTCTCAGTTTTTAAATATTTTTACATTTTTGGATACCCTTTTTGTCATAATGAAATTCTTAATTTATGGTTTTTATTTTCTGTTCCTGGGTTGAAAGATATTGCAGTTTTAGTTTTCCAGATTTGCACCTAAAAATATTTCGTGTTGGATTTGAGGCACTTAGAGGTCCTGGACTGGCCCTGAAATTTGCTAAAATTGGCATAGCCAATTTTAAGCGCGTTGTTGACTTCAAGACCTTTCCAATGGTTCAAATGGTTCACGAATCGAAGTCCCAGATCAAAAGTTATGGCCCCAGGAAGTTGGCGCACTTTCTAGACGATACCATTGGAAATGCTCTTTTGAAATTTGAACTTCATGTTGTAAATTTTTCCAAAAATAGTTAAATTTCAAATTTCTCAGTTTTTAAATATTTTTACATTTTTGGATACCCTTTTTGTCATAATGAAATTCCCAATTTACAGTTTTTATTTTCTGTTCCCGGGTTGAAAGATATTGCAGTTTTAGTTTAAGAGATTTGCAGATAAAAACCTTCCGAGTGGGATTTGAAGCACTTAGAGCTCCCGGATCAGCCTTGAAACTTGTCGAAATCCGCTAAGCCGACTTTGAGCATTTTTTACTTCGAAACCTTTACAACGGTCTAAACGGTTTATGAATTGGAGTTTCGGATCAAAAGTTATGGCCTAGGGAAGTTGGCACACTTTCTAGATGATACCATTGCAAATGCTCTTTTGAAATTTGAACTTCATGTTGTAAATTTTACCAAAAATAGTTAAATTTCAAGTTTCTCGGTTTTTAGATATTTTTATATTTTTAGATACCCTTTTTATCATAATGAAATACCTAATTTAAAGTTTTATATTTTCTGTTCCCGAGTTGAAAGATATTGCAGTTTTAGTTTTTTCCTAATTTGGACATGAAAACCTTCCGAGTGGGATTCAGGCTCTTAGAACTCCCAGATTGGCCACAAAACTTGCCAAAATCGGTATAGCGAATTTTGAGAGCATTTTTTATTTCGAGACCTTTCCAACGGTTCAAACGCTTCGTGAATCGGAATCCCGGATCAAAATTTATGGCCTCAGGAAGTTGGTGCACTTTCTAGACAATACCATTGCAAATGCTCTTTTGAAATTTGAACTTCATGTAAATATTCCCAAAAATAGTTAAATTTCAAGTTTCTCAGTTTTTAGATGTTTTTACATTTTTGGATACCCTTTTCGTCATAATGAAATTCTCAATTTATAATTTTTATTTTCTATTCCCGGGTTGAAAGATATTGTTGTTTTAGTATCCCAGATTTGTACTTGAAAATCTTCCATGTAGGACTGGAGGCACTTAGAGCTTCTAGATCGACCCTGAAACTTGCCAAAATTGGCGTAGCCAATTTCGAGTGCGTTCTAGACTTCGATACTTTACAACTATTCAAACTGTTTGCAAATCAGAGTCCCGGATCAAAAGTTATGGCCCTGGGAAGTTGGTGCACTTTTTAGAAGATACCATTGCAAATGCTCTTTTGAAATTTAAACTTCCTGTTGTAAAATTTGCCAAAAATAGTTAAATTCAATTTTTCTCAGTTCTTAGATATTTTTACATTTTTGGATACCCTTTTTGTCATAATGAAATTCTGAATTTACGGTTTTTATTTTCTATTCACGGGTTGAAAGATATTACAGTTTTAGTTTCCCAGATTTGCACCTGAAAACGTTTCGAGTGGGATTTGAGGAACTTAGAGCTCCTGGATCGGCCCCGTAACTTGCCAAAATCGGCTTAACCAATTTTGAACGCGTTATTGACTTCGAGACCTTTTCAACGATTTAAACTGTTCGCGAATCGAAGTCTCGGATCAAAAGCTATGGCCCTGGGAAGTTGGCACACTTTTTAGAAGATACCATTGCAAATACTCGTTTGAAATTTGAACTTCATGTAAATTTTTCCCAAAAATAGTTAAATTTTAAATTTCTTGGTTTTTTAAATATTTTTACATTTTTGGATACCCTTTTCGTCATAATGAAATTCCCAATTTATGGTTTTTATTTTCTATTCCTGGGTTAAAAGATATTGCAGTTTTAGTATCACAGATTTGCACCTGAAAACCTTCCATGTGGGATTTGAGGCACTGAGAGCTCCCGGATTGGCCCTGAAATTTTCTAAAATTGGCATAGCTAATTTTAAATGCATTTCTTTATTTCGAGACCTTTCCAACGGTTCAAACGGTTCGCGAATCAGAGTTTCAGATCAAAAGTTATGGCCCCGGGAAGTTGCCGCACTTTTTAGACGATACCATTGCAAATACTTTTTTGAAATTTGAACTTCATGTTGTAAATTTTTCCAAAAATAGTTAAATTTTAATTTTTCTCAGTTTTTAGATGTTTTTAGATTTTTGGATACTATTTTCGTGATAATGAAATTCCCAATTTACGGTTTTTATTTTCTAGTCCTAGGTTGAAAGATATTGCAGTTTTAGTTTCTTAGATTTGCACTTGAAAACTTTCTAAGTGGGATTTGAGGCACTTAGATTTCCCGGATCGGCCCCAAAATTTGCCAAAATCGACATAGCCAATTTTGAACGCGTTTGGACTTCGAAACTTTTCCAACGGTTCAAACGGTTCGCAAATTGGAGTCTCGAATCAAAAGTTATGGCCCCGGAAATTTGGCGCACTTTCTACAAAATATTATTGCAAATGCTTTTTTGAAATTTTAACTTCATGTTGTAAATTTCTCAAAAATAGTAAAATTTCAAATTTTCTCAGTTTTTAGATGTTTTTACATTTTTCGATACCCTTTTCGTTATAATGAAATTCTCAATTTATGGTTTTTATTTTCTGTTCCTAGGTTGAAAGATATTGGAGTTTTAGTTTCCCAGATTTGCACCTGAAAACCTTCCGAGTCGGATTTGAGGCACTTAGAAGTCCCGGATCAGCACTGAAATTTTTCAAAATAGGCTATGCCAATTTTGAGGGCGTTTTTGACTTCGAGACTTTTCCGACGGTTCAAACGATTCGCGAATCGGAATCCCAGATCAAAAGTTATGGCCTAGGGAAGTTGGTACACTTGTTAGAATATACCATTGCAAATGGTCTTTTGAAATTTGAACTTCATGTTGTAAATTTTTCCAAAAATAGTTAAATTTCAAGTTTCTCAGTTTTAAGATGTTTTTACATTTTTGGATACTTTTTTCGTCATAATGAAATTTACGGTTTTTATTTTTTGTTCCTAGGTTGAAAGATATTGCAGTTTTAGTTTCCCAGATTTGCACCTGAAAACCTTACCAGTGGGATTTGAGGCACTTAGATCTCCTGGATCAGCCCTGAAACTTGCCAAAATTGGCATAGCCATTTTTAAGCGCGTTCTTGACTTCGAGACTTTTCCAACTGTTCAAACGGTTTGTGAATCGGAGTCTTGGATCAAAAGTTATGGCCCCGCGAAGTTGGCGCACTTTGTAGAAGATACCATTGCAAATGCTTTTTTGAAATTTGAACTTCATGTTGTAAATTTTTCTCAAAAATAGTTAAATTTCAAGTTTATCAGTTTTTAGATGTTTTTACATTTTCGGATACCCTTTTCGTCATAATGAAATTTCCAATTTACGATTTTTATTTTTTGTTCCCAGGTTGAAAGATATTGCAGTTTTAGTTTCCCAAATTTGCACTGAAAACCTTTCGAGTGGGATTTGAGGCACTTAGATCTCCCAGATCAGCCCCGAAACTTGCCAAAATCGGCATAGCCATTTTTAAGCGCGTTCTTGACTTCGAGACTTTGCCAACGGTTCAAACGGTTAACGAATCAGAGTCTTGGATCAAAAGTTATGGCCCCGCGAAGTTGGCGCACTTTGTAGAAGATACCATTGCAAATGCTTTTTTGAAATTTGAACTCCATGTTGTAAATTTTTCTCAAAAATAGTTAAATTTCAAATATTTCTTAGTTTTTATATGTTTTTACAGTTTTGGATACCTTTTTCGTCATAATCAAATTCCCAATTTATGGTTTTTATTTTCTGTTCCCAGGTTGAAAAATATTGCAGTTTTAGTTTCCCAGATTTGCACCTAAAAACTTTTCGAGTGGGATTTGAGGCACTTAGAGCTCCCGGATCGGCTCCGAAACTTTCCAAAATCGGTATAGCCTATTTCAAGCGCGATTTTGACTTCGAGACCTTTCCAACGGTTCAAACGGTTCGAGAATGAGAGTCTCGAATAAAAAGTTATGGCCGGGCGAAGTTGGTGTACTTTCTAGAAGATACCATTGCAAATGCTCTTTTGAAATTTGAACTTCATGTTGTAAATAATCCCAAAAATAGTTAAATTTCAAGTTTGTCAGTTTTTATATGTTTTTACATTTTTGGATACGTTTTTCGTCATAATGAAATTCCCAATTTATGGTTTTTATTTTCTGTTCCCGAGTTGAAAGATATTGCAGTTTTAGTTTTCCCAGATTTGCACCTGAAAATCTTCCGAGTGGGATTTGAGGCACTTAGAACTCTCGAACCGGCCTCGAAACATGCTAAAATCGACGTAGCCAATTTTGAGCGGGTTTTTGACTTCGAGACCTTTCCAACGGTTCAAACGGTTCGCGAATCGGAGTTCTGAATTAGAACTTATGTCCCCGAAAATTTTGCGCACTTTCTAGAAGAAACCATTGCAAATGCTCTTTTGAAATTTGAACTTCATATTGTAAATTTTCCCAAAAATAGTTAAATTTCAAATTTCTCACTTTTTAGATATTTTTACATTTTTGGATACCCTTTTCGTCATAATAAAATTTTTCAATTTGCGGTTTTTATTTTATTTTTTGGGTTGAAATATATTGTAGTTTTAGTTTCCCAGATTTGCACCTGAAAACATTCCGGCTGGGATTTGACGCACTTAGAGCTTTCAGATTGGCCTCAAAATCTGTGGAAATTGGCGTAGCCAATTTTGAATGCATTTTTTTGACTTCGAGACTTTTCCAATGGTTCAAACGGTTCGTGAATCGGAGTCCCGGATCAAAAGTTATGGCCCCGGGAAGTTGGCGCAATTTTTTGAAAATACCATTGCAAATGCTTTTTTGAAATTTGAAATTCATGTAAATTTTCCCAAAAATAGTTAAATTATAAATTTCTCAGTTTTTAGATGTTTTTACATTTTTGGATACCCTTTTCGTCATAATGAAATTAATAATTTACAGTTTTTATTTTCTATTCCCGGGTTGAAAGATATTGCAGTTTGAGTTTCCCAGATTTGCACCTGAAAACCTTCCATGTGGGATTTGAGGCACTTAAAGCGCCCTGATTGGCCTGAAACTTGCCGAAATCGGCATAGCCAAATTATAATGCGTTTATTGACTTTGAAACCTTTCCAACGGTTTAAACGGTTCGCGAATACAATTTTCGGATCAAAAGTTATGGCCCTGGGAAGTTGGCGCACTTTCTAGACAATACCATTGCAAATGCTTTTTTGAAATTTGAACTTCATGTTGTAAATTTTTCTAAAAATAGTTAAATTTTAAGTTTTTCTAAGTTTTTAGATGTTTTTACATTTTTGGATACCATTTTCATCATAATGAAATTCTTAATTTACTGTTTTTTATTTTCTGTTCCCGGGTTGAAAGATATTGCAGTTTTAGTTTTCCAGATTTGCACATGAAAACCTTCCGAGTGGAATTTAGGCACTTAGAACTCCCGGATTGGCCCCGAAACTTGCCAAAATTTGCGTAGCCAATTTTGAGAGCGTTTTGGATTTTGAGACCTTTCCAACGGTTCAAACGCTTCGTGAATCAGAGTCCTAGATTAAAAGTTATGGCCCCAGGAAGTTGGCGCAATTTCTAGACGATACCATTGCAAATGTTTTTTTGAAATTTGAACTTCATGTTGTAAATTTTCTCAAAAATAGTTAAATTTCAAGTTTCTCGGTTTTTAGATGTTTTTACATTTTTGGATACACTTTTCATCATAATGAAATTCTCAATTTACGGTTTTTATTTTCTATTCCCGGGTTTAAAGATATTGCAGTTTTAGTATCCCAAATTTGCACTTGAAAACCTTCCATGTGGGATTTGAGGCACTTAGAGCTTCCGGATCGGCCCCAAAATTTGAGCAATTTTTTTACTTTGAGACTTTTCCAACGGTTCAAACGGTTCGCGAATCGGAGTCCCAGATCAAAAGTTATGGCCCAGGGAAGTTGGCGCATTTGTTAAAAGATACCATTGCAAATGCACTTTTGAAATTTTAACTTCATATTGTAAATTTTTCCAAAAATAGTTAAATTTAATGTTTCTCAGCTTTTAGATATTTTTACATTTTTGGATACTTTTTTCGTCATAATGAAATTTCCAATTTACAGTTTTTATTTTCTGTTCCTAGGTTGAAAGATATTGCAGTTTTAGTTTACCAAATTTGCACCTGAAAACCTTACTAGTGGGATTTGAGGCACTTAGATCTCACAGATCAGCCCCAAAACTTGCCAAAATCGGCATAGCCATTTTTTAGCGCGTTCTTGACTTCAAGACTTTTCCAACGGTTCAAACGGTTCGCGAATCGGAGTCTCGGATCAAAAGTTATGGCCCCGCCAAGTTGGAGCATGCACTTTGTAGAAGATACCATTGCAAATGCTTTTTTGAAATTTGAACTTCATGTTGTAAATTTTTCTCAAAAATAGTTAAATTTCAAATTTCTCAGTTTTTAGATGTTTTTACATTTTCGGATACCCTTTTCGTCATAATGGAATTCCTAATTTACGGTTTTTATTTTCTGTTCTCAGCTTGAAAAATATTGCAGTTTTAGTTTTCCAAATTTGCATCTAAAAATCTTTCGAGTGGGATTTGAGGCACTTAGACCTCCCGGATCGGCACCAAAATTTGCCAAAATCGGCATAGAAAATTTAGGGTGCGTTTTTTACTTTAAGACATTTCCAATGGTTCAAACGGTTCGTGAATCAGAGTCCCGGATCAAAAGTTATGGCCTGAGGAAGTTTGCGCACTTTCTAGAAGATACCATTGCAAATGCTCTTTTAAAATTTGAACTTCATATTGTAAATTTTCTCAAAAATAGTTAAATTTTAAATTTGTCAGTTTTTAGATGTTTTTACATTTTTGGATACCCTTTTCGTCATAATGAAATTCCCAATTTATGGTTTTTATTTTCTGTTCCCGGGTTGGAAGATATTGCAGTTTTAGTTTTCCAGATTTGCACGTTAAAACCTTCCGAGTGGGATTTGAGGCACTATGTCTCCCGGATCGGCCCTGAAATTGCTGAAATCGCCATAGCTGATTTATAACGTGTTTTTCACTTCGAAACCTTTCGAACGATTAAAACGGTTCGCGAATCGGAGTCCCGGATCAAAAGTTATGGCCCCAGAAAGTTGGCGCACTTTATAGAAGATACCATTGCAAATGCTCTTTTGAAATTTGAACTTCATGTAAATTTTTCCAAAAATAGTTAAATTTCAAATTTTCACAGTTTTTAAATATTTTTACATTTTTGGGTACCCTTTTCATCATTATAAAATTCCCAATGGACAGTTTTTATTTTCTGTTTATGGGTTGAAAGATATTGCAGATTTAGTTTCTGAGGTTTGCACATGAAAACCATCCGAGTGGGATTTGAGGCACTTATATCTACTAGATCAGCCCCGAGACTTTCTGAAATTGGCATAGCCGATTTCTAGCGTTTTTGACTTCGAGACCTTTCCAACGATTCAAACGGTTCGCGAATCGGAGTCTCGGATCAAAAGTTATGGCCCCAGGAAGTTGGCGCACTTTCTAGACGATACCATTGCAAATGCTCTTTTGAAATTTAAAATTCATGTTGTAAATTTTCCCAAAATTAGTTAAATTTAAAATATTTCTCAGTTTTTAGATGTTTTTATATTTTTGGATACCCTTTTCGTCATAATGAAATTCCAATTTACGGTTTTTATTTTCTGTTTCCCGGGGTGAAAGATATTGTAGTTTTAGTTTTTCCTAGATTTGCACCTGAAAACCTTCTGAGTGGGATTTGAGGCACTTAGAGCTGTCGGATCGGCCCCGAAAATTGCCCAAATCGGCGTGGCCAATTTTGAGCGCGTTGTTGACTTCAAAACCTTTCCAACGGTTCAAAGGTTTCGTGAATCAGAGTTTTAGATCAAAAATTATGGCCCCAAGAAGTTGGCGCAGTTTCTAAAAGATACCATTGCAAATGCTATTTTGAAATTTGAACTTCATGTTGTAAATTTTCCCAAAAATAGTTAAATTTCAAATTTCTCAGTTTTTAGATATTTTTATATTTTTGGATACCCTTTTCGTCATAATGAAATTCCCAATTGACGGTTTTTATTTTCTGTTCCCAGGTTGAAAGATACTGCAGTTTTAGTTTTTTATATTTGCACCTAAAAACCATTCGAGTGGGATTTAAGGCACTTAGATCTCCCGGATCGGCCCCGAAACTTGGCAAAATCGGCATAGCCAATTTAGCATGCTTTTGTTGACTTCGAGACCTTTCCAACGGTTCAAACAGTTCATGAATCAGAGTCCCAGATCAAAAGTTACGTCCCCGGGAACTTGGCGCACTTTCTAGAAGATACCATCGCAAATGCTCTTTTGAAATTTGAACTTCATGTAAATTTTCCCAAAAATAGTTAAATTTCAAATTATTCAGTTTTTAGATGTTTTTACATTTTTGGATACCCTTTTCGTCATAATGAAATTACCAATTTACGATTTTTATTTTTTGTTCCCGGGTTGAAAGATATTGCAGTTTTAGTTTCCTAGATTTGCACCTGAAAACATTCTGAGTGGGATTTGAGGCACTTAGATCTCTCAGATTAGCCCCAAAACTTGCCAAAATTAGCGTTGTCAGTTTAAAGCGCGTTCTTGACTTCGAAGCTTTTCCAACGGTTCAAACGGTTCGCAAATCAGAGTCCCAGATCAAAAGTTATGGCCCCGGGAAGTTGGTGCACTTTCTACAAAATACCATTGCAAATGCTCTTTTGAAATTTGAACTTCATGTTGTAGTTTTCCCAAAAATACTTAAATTTCAAATATTTCTCAGTTTTTAGATGTTTTTAGATTTTTGGATACCTTTTTCGTCATAATGAAATTCCCAACTTACGGTTTTTATTTTTTGTTCCCTGATTGAAAGATATTGCAGTTTTAGTTTTCCCAGATTAGCATCTGAAAACCTTCCGATTGGGATTTGAGGCACTTACATCACCCAGATCAGCAACGAAATTTGCCAAAATCAGCCTACCCATTTTTATGCACATTCTTGACTTCGAGACTTTTCCAACAGTTCAAACGGTTCGCGAATCAGAGTCTCGGATCAAAAGTTATGGCCTCACGAAGTTGGCGCACTTTGTAGAAGATACCATTGCAAATGTTTTTATGAAATTTGAACTTTATCTTGTAAATTTTCTCAAAAATAGTTAAATTTCAAGTTTCTTAATTTTTTGATGTTTTTACATTTTGGGATACCTTTTTCGTCATAATGAAATTCTCAATTTACTGTTTTTATTTTTCTATTCCCGGGTTGAAAGATATTGTAGTTTTAGTTTCCTAGATTTGCACATGAAAACCTTTTGAGTGGGATTTGAGGCACTTAGAACTCCCGAATCGGCCCTGAAACTTGCCAAAATCAGCGTAGCCAATTTTGAACATGTTTTTTTGATTTCGAGACCTTTCCAACGGTTCAAACTATTCGCGAATCGGAGTCTCGGATCAAAAGTTATGGCCCCCAGAAGTTGGCGCACTTTCTAAATGATACCATTGCAAATGTTTTATTGAAATTTGAACTTCATGTTGTAAATTTTCTCAAAAATAATTAAATTTCAAGTTTCTCAGTTTTTAGATATTTTTACATTTTTGGATACTCTTTTCATCATAATAAAATTCTCAATTTATAGTTTTTATTTTCTATTTCCGGGTTGAAAGATATTGCAGTTTTAGTTTCCCAGATTTGCACCTGAAAACCTTCCTAGTGAGATTTGACGCACTTAGATCTCCCAGATCGGCCCCGAAACTTGCTAAAATTGGCATAGCCTATTTTGAGCGCATTATTGACTTTGAGACCTTTCCAACTGTTCAAACGGTTCGCAAATTGGAGTTTCGGATCAAAAGTTATGGCCCTGAGATGTTGGCACACTTTATAGACGATACCATTGCAAATGTTTTTTTGAAATTTGAAATTCATGTTGTAAATTTTTCCAAAAATAGTTAAATTTCAAGTTTCTCAGTTTTTAGATGTTTTTACATTTTTAAATACTTTTTTCGTCATAATGAAATTTCTAATTTACGGTTTTTATTTTCTATTCCCGCGTTGAAAGATATTGCAGTTTTAGTTTCCTAGATTTGCACATGAAAACCTTCTGAGTGGGATTTGAGGCACGTAGAACTCCTGAATCAGCCCTGAAATTTGCCAAAATTGGCGTAGCCAATTACAAGCGCGTTTTTGACTTCGAGACCTTTCCAATGGTTCAAACGGTTCGTGAATCGGAGTCTCGGATCAAAAGTTATAGCCACGGAAAGTTGGCGCACTTTCTAGAAGATACCATTGCAAATGCTCTTTTCAAATTTGAACTTCATGTTGTAAATTTTTCCCAAAAATAGTTAAATTGTAAGTTTCTCAGTTTTAGATATTTTTACATTTTTGGATACCCTTTTCATCATAATGAAATTCCCAATTTACGATTTTTATTTTCTGTTTCCGAGTTGAAAGATATTGCAGTTTTAGTTTTCCCATATTAGCATCTGAAAACCTTCCGATTGGGATTTGAGGCACTTACATCACCCAGATCAGCAACGAAATTTGCCAAAATCAGCCTACCCATTTTTATGCACATTCTTGACTTCGAGACTTTTCCAACAGTTCAAACGGTTCGCGAATCAGAGTCTCGGATCAAAAGTTATGGCCTCACGAAGTTGGCGCACTTTGTAGAAGATACCATTGCAAATGTTTTTATGAAATTTGAACTTTATCTTGTAAATTTTCTCAAAAATAGTTAAATTTCAAGTTTCTTAATTTTTTGATGTTTTTACATTTTGGGATACCTTTTTCGTCATAATGAAATTCTCAATTTACTGTTTTTATTTTTCTATTCCCGGGTTGAAAGATATTGTAGTTTTAGTTTCCTAGATTTGCACATGAAAACCTTTTGAGTGGGATTTGAGGCACTTAGAACTCCCGAATCGGCCCTGAAACTTGCCAAAATCAGCGTAGCCAATTTTGAACATGTTTTTTTGATTTCGAGACCTTTCCAACGGTTCAAACTATTCGCGAATCGGAGTCTCGGATCAAAAGTTATGGCCCCCAGAAGTTGGCGCACTTTCTAAATGATACCATTGCAAATGTTTTATTGAAATTTGAACTTCATGTTGTAAATTTTCTCAAAAATAATTAAATTTCAAGTTTCTCAGTTTTTAGATATTTTTACATTTTTGGATACTCTTTTCATCATAATAAAATTCTCAATTTATAGTTTTTATTTTCTATTTCCGGGTTGAAAGATATTGCAGTTTTAGTTTCCCAGATTTGCACCTGAAAACCTTCCTAGTGAGATTTGACGCACTTAGATCTCCCAGATCGGCCCCGAAACTTGCTAAAATTGGCATAGCCTATTTTGAGCGCATTATTGACTTTGAGACCTTTCCAACTGTTCAAACGGTTCGCAAATTGGAGTTTCGGATCAAAAGTTATGGCCCTGAGATGTTGGCACACTTTATAGACGATACCATTGCAAATGTTTTTTTGAAATTTGAAATTCATGTTGTAAATTTTTCCAAAAATAGTTAAATTTCAAGTTTCTCAGTTTTTAGATGTTTTTACATTTTTAAATACTTTTTTCGTCATAATGAAATTTCTAATTTACGGTTTTTATTTTCTATTCCCGCGTTGAAAGATATTGCAGTTTTAGTTTCCTAGATTTGCACATGAAAACCTTCTGAGTGGGATTTGAGGCACGTAGAACTCCTGAATCAGCCCTGAAATTTGCCAAAATTGGCGTAGCCAATTACAAGCGCGTTTTTGACTTCGAGACCTTTCCAATGGTTCAAACGGTTCGTGAATCGGAGTCTCGGATCAAAAGTTATAGCCACGGAAAGTTGGCGCACTTTCTAGAAGATACCATTGCAAATGCTCTTTTCAAATTTGAACTTCATGTTGTAAATTTTTCCCAAAAATAGTTAAATTGTAAGTTTCTCAGTTTTAGATATTTTTACATTTTTGGATACCCTTTTCATCATAATGAAATTCCCAATTTACGATTTTTATTTTCTGTTTCCGAGTTGAAAGATATTGCAGTTTTAGTTTTCCCAGATTAGCATCTGAAAACCTTCCGATTGGGATTTGAGGCACTTACATCACCCAGATCAGCAACGAAATTTGCCAAAATCAGCCTACCCATTTTTATGCACATTCTTGACTTCGAGACTTTTCCAACAGTTCAAACGGTTCGCGAATCAGAGTCTCGGATCAAAAGTTATGGCCTCACGAAGTTGGCGCACTTTGTAGAAGATACCATTGCAAATGTTTTTATGAAATTTGAACTTTATCTTGTAAATTTTCTCAAAAATAGTTAAATTTCAAGTTTCTCAGTTTTTAGATATTTTTACATTTTTGAATACCCTTTTCGTCATAATGAAATTCCCAATTTACTATTTTTATTTTCTATTCCCGGGTTGAAATATATTGCAGTTTTAGTTTTCTAGATTTGAACATGAAAACCTCTCAAGTGGGATTTGAGGCACTTAGACCTCCTGGATCGGCCCCGAAATTTGCCAAAATCGGCATAGCCAATTTTGAGCGCGTTTTTGACTTCAAGACATTTCCAATGGTTCAAACGGTTCGTGAATCGGAGTCCTGGATGAAAAGTTATGGCCCAGGGAAGTTGGGGCACTTTCTAGAAGATACCATTGCAAATGCTGTTTTAAAATTTGAACTTCATGTTGTAAATTTTCTCAAAAATAGTTAAATTTTAAGTTTCTCAATTTTTAGATGTTTTTACATTTTTGGATACTCTTTTCGTCATAATGAAATTCCCAATTTATGGTTTTTATTTTCTACTCCCGGGTTGAAAGATATTGCAGTTTTATTTTTCCAGATTTGCACCTAAAAACATTCCGTGTTGGATTTGAGGCACTTAGAGGTCCCGGATCGGCCCCGAAACTTGCCAAAATCGTCATAGCTAATTTTAAGCGCGCTGTTAACTTTGAGACCTTTCCAACAGTTCAAATGTTTCACGAATCAGAGTCCCGGATCAAAAGTTATGGCCCTGGGAAGTTGGCGCACTTTCTAGAAGATACCATTGCAAATACACTTTTGAAATTTGAACTTCATATTGTAAATTTTCCAAAAAATAGTTAAATTTCAATTTTTCTCAGTTTTTAGATACTTTTACATTTTTGGATACCCTTTTCGTCATAATGAAATTCTCAATTTACGGTTTTTATTTTCTGTTCTCGGGTTGAAAGATATTGCAGTTTTAGTTTCCCAGATTTGCACCTGAAAACCTTCCGAGTGGGATTTGAGGCACTTGGAGCTCCCGGATCTGCTTTGAAACTTGCCGAAAATGGCATAGCCAATTTTATGCGCGTTCTTGATTTCAAAACCTTTCCAACGGTTCAAACGGTTCGTGAATCAGAATCTCGGATCAAAAGTTATGGCCCTGGGAAATTAGCGCACTTTCTAGAAGATACCATTGCAAATGCTCTTTTGAAATTTGAAATTTATGTTGTAAATTTTTCCAAAAATAGTTAAATTTCAAGTTTTCTTAGTTTTTAGATGTTTTTACATTTTTGGAGACCCTTTTCGTCATAGTGAAATTCCCAATTTACGTTTTTTATTTTCTATTCCCGGGTTGAAAGATATTGCAGTTTTAGTTTTCCAGATTTGCACCTAAAAACATTATGTGTTGGATTTGAGGCATTTAGAGGTCCTAGAATGGCCCTAAAATTTGCTGAAATCGGCATAGCCAATTACAAGCACGCTGTTTACTTTGAGACATTTCTAATAGTTCGAATGGTTCGCGAATGGGAGTCCCGAATCAAAAGTTATGGCCCTGGGAAGTTGGCACACTTTCTAGAAGATACCATTGCAAATGCTCTTTTGAAATTTGAACTTCGTGTAAATTTTTCCAAAAATATTTAAATTTTGCGTTTTCTCGGTTTTTAGATGTTTTTACATTTTTGGATCCCTTTTTCGTCATAATAAAATTTTCAATTTACGGTTTTTATTTTTCTATTCCTGGGTTGAAATATATTGCAGTTTTAGTTTCCCAGATTTGCACCTTAAAACATTCTGAGTGGGATTTGGGGCACCTAGAGCTCCCAGATCGGCCCCGAGACTTGCCAAAATCGGCATAGCTAATTATAAGCGTGTTTTTGACTTCAAAACTTTTCCAACGGTTCAAATGGTTCAGGAATCAGAGTCTCAGATCAAAAGTTATCGCCCCGGGAAGTTGACACACTTTGTAGAAGATACCATTGCAAATGCACTTTTAAAATTTAAACTTCATGTAAATTTTCCCAAAAATAGTTAAATTTCAATTTTTCTCAGTTTTTAGATGTTTTTACATTTTTGGATACCCTTTTCGTCATAATGAAATTCTCAATTTACGGTTTTTATTTTCTATTCCTGGGTTGAAAGATATTACAGTTTTAGTTTCCCAGATTTGCATTTGAAAACCTTCTGAGTGGGATTTGGGGCACTTAGAGCTCCTGGATCGACCCCAAAACTTCTCAAAATCGGCATAACTAATTATGAGCGTGTTTTTGACTTCGAGACATTTCCAACTGTTTAAACAGTTCACGAATCGGAGTCCCGGATCAAAAGTTATAGCCCCAGGAAATTAGCACACTTTCTAGAAGATACCATTGCAAATGCACTTTTGAATTTTGAACTTCATATTGTAAATTTTCCCAAAAATAGTTAAATTTCAAGTTTTCTTAGTTTTTAGATGTTTTTACATTTTTGGATACCCTTTTCGTCATAATGAAATTTCTAATTTACAGTTTTTATTTTCTGTTCTCGGGTTGAAATATATTGCAGTTTTAGTTTCTCAGATTTGCACCTGAAAACCTTTTGAGTGGGATTTGCGGCACTTGGAGCTCCTGGATCGGCCTTGAAACTTGCCAAAAATGACATAACTAATTTTGAGTGCGTTCTTGACTTCGAAACCTTTCCAACGGTTCAAACGGTTCGCGAATCGGAATCCTGTATCAAAAGTTATGGCCCTGGAAAGTTGGCACACTTTCTAGAAGATACCATTACAAATGCTCTTTTAAAATTTGAACTTTATGTTGTAAATTTTCCCAAAAATAGTTAAATTTCAATTTTTCTCAGATTTTAGATGTTTTTACATTTTTGGATACCCTTTTCGTCATAATGAAATTCTTAATTTACGGTTTTTATTTTCTATTCCCAGGTTGGATGATATTGCAGTTTTAGTTTTCCAGATTTGCACCTAAAAACATTCCGTGTTGGATTTGAGGCACTTAGAGGTCCTAGACTGGCCCTGAAATTTGATGAAATCGGCATAACTAATTTTAAGCGCGTTGTTGACTTCGAGACCTTTCCAATGGTTCAAATGGTTCGTGAATCGGAGTCCCAGATCAAAAGTTATGGCACAGGGAAGTTGGCGCACTTTTATAAAAGATACCATTGAAAATGCTCTTTTGAAATTTGAATTTCATGTTGTAAATTTAAAAAAAAATATTTAAATTTTACGTTTTCTGGGTTTTTAGATGTTTTTACATTTTTGGATACCCTTTTCGTCATAATAAAATTCCCAATTTACAGTTTTTATTTTATGTTCGCGGGCTGAAAGATATTGCAGTTTTAGTTTTCCTTGATTTGCACCTAAAAACCTTCTGAGTGGGATTTGAGGCACTTAGAACTCCTGGATCAGCCCCGAAACTTACTGAAATCGGCATAGCCGATTTAGACCACGTTTTTGACTTCTAGACCTTTCCAACGGTTGAAACGGTTCACGAATCGGAGTACCAAATTAAAAATTATGGCGCCAGGAAGTTGGCGTACTTTATAGAAGATACCATTGCAAATATTTTTTTGAAATTTGAACTTCATGTTGTAAATTTTCCCAAAAATAGTTAAATTTCAAGTTTTTCTCATTTTTTAGATGCTTTTGCATTTTTGGATACCCTTTTCGTCGTAATGAAATTCCCAATTTACGGTTTTTATTTTCTATTTTCGGGTTGAAAGATATTAAAGTTTTAGTTTCCCAGATTTGCACCTGAAAACCTTACGAGTGGGATTTGAGGCACTTAGAGAACCTGGATCGGCCTTGAAACTTGCCGAAAATGGCATAGCAAAGTTTGAGCGTGTTCTTGACTTCGAAACATTTCCAACGGTTCAAACGGTTTGCGAAACAGAGTCCCGCATCAAAAGTTATGGCCCTGGGAAGTTGACGCACTTTCTTGAAGATACCATTGCAAATGCTCTTTTAAAATTTGAACTTTATGTTGTAAATTTTTCCAAAAATAGTTAAATTTCAAATTTCTCAATTTTTAGATGTTTTTACATTGTTGGATACTCTTTTCGTCATAATGAAATTCTCAATTTACGGTTTTTATTTTCTATTCCCGGGTTGAAAAATATTGCAGTTTTAGTTTTTCAGATTTGAACCTAAAAACATTCCGTGTTGGATTTGAGGCACTTAGAGGTCCCGGATCGGCACCGAAACTTGCCAAAATCGTCATAGCTAATTTCAAACACGCTGTTAACTTCGAGACCTTTCCAACGGTTCAAATGGTTCGCGAATCAGAATCCTAGATCAAAGTTATGGCCCTCGGAAGTTGGCGCACTTTCTAGAAGATACCATTGCAAATGCACTTTTGAAATTTGAACTTCATGTTGTAAATTTTTCTCAAAAATAGTTAAATTTCAATTTTTCTCAGTTTTTAGATATTTTTACATTTTTGGATACCCTTTTCGTCATAATGAAATTCCCAATTTATGGTTTTTATTTTATGTTCCTGGGTTGAAAGATATTGCAGTTTTAGTTTTCCAAATTTGCACCCGAAAACCTTCCGAGTGGGATTTGAGGCACTTGGAGTTCCTCGATCCGCCTTGAAACTTGCCGAAAATGGCATAGCTAATTTTATGCACGTTCTTGACTTCGAAACCTTTCCAACGATTCAAACGTTTCACGAATCAGAATCTCAGATCAAAAGTTATGGCCCTGGGAAATTGGGGCACTTTCTAGAAGATACCCTTGCAAATGCTCTTTTGAAATTTGAACTTTATGTTGTAAATTTTTCCAAAAATAGTTAAATTTCAAGTTTTCTCAGTTTTTAGATGTTTTTACATTTTTGGATACCCTTTTCGTCATAGTGAAATTCCCAATTTACATTTTTATTTTCTATTCCCGGGTTGAAAGCTATTGCAGTTTTAGTTTTCCAGATTTGCACCTAAAAACATTCAGTGTTCCATTTGAGACACTTAGAGGTCCTAGACTAGCCCTAAAATTTGTCGAAATCGGCATAGCCAATTTCAAGCGCGCTGTTTACTTCGAGACCTTTTCAACAGTTTAAATGGTTCGTGAATCGGAGTCCTGGATCAAAAGTTATGGCCCTAGGAGTTGACGCACTTTCTAGAAGATACCATTGCAAATGCTCTTTTGAAATTTGAACTTCATGTTTTAAATTTTCCCAAAAATATTTAAATTTTACGTTTTGTCAATTTTTAGATGTTTTTAAATTTTTGGATACCTTTTTCGTCATAACAAAATTTTCAATTTACGATTTTTATTTTCTATTCCTGGGTTGAAAGATATTGCAGTTTTAGTTTTCCAGATTTGCATCTAAAAACCTTCTGAGTGGGATTTGGGGCACTTAGAGCTCCCGGATCAGCCCCTAAACTTGCCAAAATTCGCATAGCTAATTAAAACCGTGTTTTTGACTTCGAGACTTTTCCAACGGTTCAAATGGTTCAGGAATCTGAGTCCCGGATCAAAATTTATGGCCCAGGGAAGTTGACACACTTTCTAGAAGATACCATTGCAAATGCACTTTTGAAATTTGAATTTCATGTAAATTTTTCCAAAAATAGTTAAATTTCAATTTTTCTCAGTTTTTAGATGTTTTTACATTTTTGGATACCCTTTTCGTCATAATGAAATTTTCAATTTACAGTTTTTATTTTTTGTTCTCGGGTTCAAGGATATTGTAGTTTTAGTTTCCCATATTTGCACCTGAAAACTTTTCGAGTGGGATTTGGGGCACTTAGAGCTCCCGGATCGGCCCCGAAACTTGCCAAAATCGACATAGCTAATTATGAGCGTGTTTATGACTTCAAGACCTTTCCAACGGTTTAAACGGTTTACGAATCAGAGTCCCGGATCAAAAGTTATGGCCCCGGGAAGTTAGCACACTTTCTAGAAGATACCATTGCAAATGCACTTTTGAAATTTGAACTTCATGTTGTAAATTTTCCCAACAATAGTTAAATTTCAATTTTTCTCAGTTTTTAGATATTTTTACATTTTTGGATACCCTTTTCGTCATAATGAAATTTCCAATTTATGGTTTTTATTTTCTGTTCTCGGGTTGAAATATATTACAGTTTTAGTTTCCTAGATTTGCACCTAAAAACCTTTCGAGTGGGATTTGAGGCACTTGGAGCTCCCGGATCGGCTTTGAAAGTTGCCAAAAATGACATAGCTAATTTTGAGCGTGTTTTTGACTTCGAAACCTTTCCAACAGTTTAAACAGTTCGCCAATCGGAGTCCCAGATCAAAAGTTATGGCCCTGGGAAGTTGGCGCATTTTCTAGAAGGTATCGTTGCAAATGCTCTTTTGAAATTTGAACTTTATGTTGTAAATTTTCCCAAAAATAGTTAAATTTCAAGTTTTCTCATTTTTCGATGTTTTTACATTTTTGGATACCCTTTTTGTCATAATGAAATTCCCAATTTACGGTTTTTATTTTCTATTCCCCGGTTGAAAGATATTGCAGTTTTAGTTTTTAAGATTTGCACCTAAAAATATTCCGTGTTGGATTTGAGGCACTTAGATGTCTTGGACTGGCCCTGAAATTTGCTAAAATTGGCATAGCCAATTTTAAACACGCTGTTGACTTCGAGACTTTTTCAATGGTTCAAATGGTTCGCGAATCCGAGTCCTAGATCAAAAGTTATGGCCCTGGGAAGTTGGCGCACTTTTTAGAAGATACTATTGAAAATGCTCTTTTAAAATTTCAACTTCATGTTGTAAATTTTCCCAAAAATATTTAAATTTTATGTTTTCTGGATTTTTAGATGTTTTTACATTTTTGGATATATTTTTCGTCATAATAAAATTTCCAATTTACAGTTTTTATTTTATGTTGCCGGGTTGAAAGATATTGCAGTTTTAGTTTCCTTGATTTGCACCTAAAAACCTTCTGAGTGGGATTTGAGGCACTTAGAACTCCTGGATCAGCCCCGAAACTTGCTGAAATCGGCATAGCCAATTTACACCGCGTTTTTGACTTCTAGACCTTTCCAACATTTGAAACGGTTCGCGAATCAGAGTACCAAATTAAAAGTTATGGCGCCGAGAAGTTGGCGTAATTTATAGAATATACCATTGCAATTATTTTTTTGAAATTTGAACTTCATGTTGTAAATTTTCCCAAAAATAGTTAAATTTCAAGTTTTCTCAGTTTTTAGATGTTTTTGCATTTTTGGATACCTTTTTCGTCATAATGAAATTCCTAATTTACGGTTTTTATTTTCTGTTCCTGGGTTGAAAGATATTACAGTTTTAGTTTTCCAGATTTGCACCTAAAATCCTTCCGAGTGGGATTTGGGGCCCTTAGAGCTCCCAGATCGGCCCCAAAACTTGCTAAAATCGGCATAGCTAATTATAAGCATGTTTTTGACTTCGAGACTTTTCCAACTATTCAAATGGTTCAGGAATCAGAGTCTCGGATCAAAAGTTATGGCCCCGAGAAGTTGACACACTTTCTAGAAGATACCATTGCAAATGCACTTTTGAAATTTGAACTTCATGTTGTAAATTTTCCCAAAAATAGTTAAATTTCAATTTTTTCTCAGTTTTAGATGTTTTTACATTTCTAGATACCCTTTTCATCATAATGAAATTGCCAATTTATGGTTTTTATTTTCTGTTCCCGGGTTGAAAGATATTGCAATTTTAGTTTTCTAGATTTGCACCTAAAAACCTTCCGAGTGGGATTTGGGGCCCTTAGAGCTCCCAGATCCGCCCTGAAACTTGCCAAAATCGACATAGCTAATTATGAGCGTGTTTTTGACTTTGAGACATTTCCAACGATTTAAACGGTTCACGAATCGGAGTCCCAGATCAAAAGTTATGGCCTCGGGAAGTTAGCACACTTTCTAGAAGATACCATTGCAAATGCACTTTTAAAATTTCAACTTCATGTTGTAAATTTTCCCAAAAATAGCTAAATTTTAATTTTTCTCTGTTTTTAGATGTTTTTACATTTTTGGATACCCTTTTCGTCATAATAAAATTTTCAATTTACGGTTTTTATTTTATGTTATCGGGTTGAAATATATTGTAGTTTTAGTTTCCCAGATTTGCACTTGAAAACCTTCCGAGTGGGATTTGAGGCACTTGGAGCTCCCGGATCGGCCCCGAAACTTGCCAAAATCATCATAGCTAATTTCAAGCGCGCTGTTAACTTCAAGACATTTCAAACAGTTCAAATGGTTCGAGAATCAGAGTCCCGGATCAAAAGTTATGGCCCTGAGAAGTTGGTGCACTTTCTAGAAGATACCATTGCAAATGCACTTTTAAAATTTGAACTTCATGTTGTAAATTTTTCGAAAAATAGGTAAATTTCAATTTTTCTCAGTTTTTAGATATTTTTACATTTTTGGATACCCTTTTCGTCATAATGAAATTTCCAATTTATGGTTTTTATTTTCTGTTCACAGGTTGAAAAATATTGTAGTTTTAGTTTCTCAAATTTGTACCTAAAAACCTTCCGAGTGGGATTTGAGGCACTTGGAGCTCCCGGATCTGCCTTGAAACTTGCCAAAAATGGCATAGCCAATTTTATGCCCGTTTTTGATTTCGAAACCTTTCCAACAGTTCAAACGGTTCGTGAATCAGAATCTCGGATCAAAAGTTATGGCCCTGGGAAATTGGCGCACTTTCTAGAAGATACCATTGCAAATGCTCTTTTGAAATTTGAACTTTATGTTGTAAATTTTTCTAAAAATAGTTAAATTTCAAGTTTCTTAATTTTTAGATATTTTTACATTTTTGGAGACCCTTTTCGTCATAGTGAAATTCTCAATTTACGTTTTTTATTTTCTATTCCTGGGTTGAAAGATATTACAGTTTTAGTTTTCCAGATTTGCACCTAAAAACATTCAGTGTTGCATTTGAGGCACTTAGAGGTCCTAGACTGGCCCTGAAATTTTCCAAAATCGGCATAGCCAATTTCAAGCGCGCTGTTTACTTCGAGACCTTTCCAACAGTTCAAATGGTTCGTGAATCGGAGTCCCAGATCAAAAGTTATGGCCCTGGGAGTTGGCGCACTTTCTACAAGATACCATTGCAAATGCTCTTTTGAAATTTGAACTTCATGGTGTAAATTTTTCCAAAAATATTTAAATTTTACGTTTTCTCAGTTTTTAGATGTTTTTACATTTTTGGATACCTTTTTTGTCATAATACAATTTTTAATTTACTGTTTTTATTTTTCTATTCCTGGGTTGAAAGATATTGCAGGTTTAGTTTTTCAGATTTGCACCTGAAAACCTTATGAGTGGGATTTGGGGCACTTAGAGCTCCCAGATCAGCCCCTAAACTTACCAAAATCGGCATAGCTAATTATATGCGTGTTTTTGACTTTGAGACTTTTCCAATGGTTCAAATGGTTCAGGAATCTGAGTCCCGGATCAAAAGTTATGGCCCGGGGAAGTTGCCACACTTTCTAGAAGATATCATTGCAAATGCACTTTTGAAATTTGAATTTCATGTTGTAAATTTTTCCAAGAGTAGTTAAATTTCAATTTTTCTCAGTTTTTATATGTTTTTACATTTTTGGATACCCTTTTCGTCATAATAAAATTTCTAATTGACGATTTTTATTTTTTGTTCCCGGGTTTAAAGATATTGTAGTTTTAGTTTTCCATATTTGCACCTGAAAATTTTTTGAGTGGGATTTGGGGCACTTAGAGCTCCCGGATCAGCCCCGAAACTTGCCAAAATCGACATAGCTAATTATGAGCGTGTTTTTGTCTTCGAGACCTTTCCAATGGTTTAAACGGTTTATGAATCAGAGTCCTAAATCAAAAGTTATGGCCCCGGGAAGTTAGCACACTTTCTAGAAGATACCATTGCAAATGCACTTTTGAAATTTAAACTTCATGTTGTAAATTTTTCCAAAAATAGTTAAATTTCAATTTTTTTCAGTTTTTAGATATTTTTTCATTTTTGGATACCCTTTTCATCATAATGAAATTTCCAATTTATGGTTTTTATTTTCTATTGTCGGGTTGAAATATATTGTAGTTTTAGTTTCTCAGATTTGCACCTGAAAACCTTTCGAGTGGGATTTGAGGCACTTGGAGCTCCCTAAGAAGTTGGCGCATTTTCTAGAAGGTACCGTTGCAAATGCTTTTTTGAAATTTGAACTTTATGTTGTAAATTTTTCCAAAAATAGTTAAATTTCAAGTTTTCTTAGTTTTCAGATGTTTTTACATTTTTGGATACCCTTTTTGTCATAATGAAATTCCCAATTTACGGTTTTTATTTTCTATTCTCGGGTTGAAAGATATTGCAGTTTTAGTTTTCAAGATTTGCACCTAAAAACATTTCGTGTTGGATTTGAGGCACTTAGAGGTCTTGGACTGGCCCTGAAATTTGCTAAAATTGGCTATTTTTAAGCGCGCTGTTGACTTCGAGACTTTTCCAATGGTTCAAATGGTTCGCGAATCCGAGTCCTAGATCAAAAGTTATGGCCCTGGGAAGTTGGCACACTTTCTAGAAGATACTATTGAAAATGCTCTTTTAAAATTTGAACTTCATGTTGTAAATTTTCCCAAAAATATTTAAATTTTACGTTTTCTGGGTTTTTAGATGTTTTTACATTTTTGATACCTTTTTCGTCATAATAAAATTTCCAATTTAGGGTTTTTATTTTATGTTCCGGGTTGAAAGATATTGCAGTTTTAGTTTCCTTGATTTGCACCTAAAAACTTTCTGAGTGGGATTTGAGGCACTTAGAACTCTTGGATCAGCCTCGAAACTTGCTGAAATCGGCATAGCCGATTCAAACCGCATTTTTGACTTCTAGACCTTTCCAACGGTTGAAACAGTTCGCGAATCGGAGTACCAAATTAAAAGTTATGGCGCCGGGAAATTGGCGTACTTTATAGAAGATACCATTGCAAATATTTTTTTGAAATTTGAACTTCATGTTGTAAATTTTCCCAAAAATAGTTAAATTTCAAGTTTCTCAATTTTTAGATGTTTTTACATTTTTGGATACTCTTTTCGTCATAATGAAATTCCCAATTTATGGTTTTTATTTTCTATTCCCAGGTTGAAAGATATTGCAGTTTTATTTTTCCAGATTTGCACCTAAAAATATTTCGTGTTGGATTTGAGGCACTTAGAGGTCCCGGATCAGCCCCGAAACTTGTCAAAATCGTCATAGCTAATTTTAAGCGCGCTGTTAACTTCGAGACCTTTCCAACAGTTCAAATGGTTCGCGAATCAGAGTCCCGGATCAAAAGTTATGGCCCTGGGAAGTTGGCGCACTTTCTAGAAGATACCATTGCAAATGCACTTTTGAAATTTGCACTTCATATTGTAAATTTTCCAAAAAATAGTTAAATTTCAATTTTTCTCAGTTTTTAGATATTTTTACATTTTTGGATACCCTTTTCGTCATAATGAAATTCCCAATTTACGGTTTTTATTTTCTGTTCTCGGGTTGAAAGATATTGCAGTTTTAGTTTCCCAGATTTGCACCTGAAAACCTTCCGAGTGGGATTTGAGGCACTTGGAGCTCCTGAATCTGCCTTGAAACTTGTTGAAAATGGCATAGCCAATTTTATGCGCGTTATTAACTTCGAAACCATTCCAACGGTTCAAACGGTTTGTGAATCAGAATCTCGGATCAAAAGTTATGGCCCTGAGAAGTTGGCGCGCTTTCTAGAAGATACCATTGCAAATGCTCTTTTGAAATTTGAACTTTATGTTGTAAATTTTTCCAAAAATAGTTAAATTTCAAGTTTTCTCAGTTTTTTGATGTTTTTACATTTTTGGATACCCTTTTCGTCATAGTGAAATTCCTAATTTACGTTTTTTATTTTCTATTCCCGGGTTGAAAGATATTGTAGTTTTACTTTTCTAGATTTCCACCTAAAAATATTCTGTGTTGGATTTGAGGCATTTAGAGGTCCTAGACTGGCCCTAAAATTTTTCGAAATCGGCATAGCTAATTTCAAGTGCCCTGTTAATTCGAGACCTTTCCAACAGTTCAAATGGTTCACGAATCAGAGTCTCGGATCAAAAGTTATGGCACTGGGAAGTTGGCGCACTTTCTAGAAGATACCATTGCAAATGCTCTGTTGAAATTTGAACTTCATGTTGTAAATTTTTTCAAAAGTATTTAAATTTTACGTTTTCTCAGTTTTTAGATGTTTCTACATTTTTGGATACCCTTTTCGTCATAATAAAATTTTCAATTTACGGGTTTTATTTTCTATTCCTGGGTTGAAAGATATTGCACTTTTAGTTTTCCAGATTTGCACATGAAAACCTTCTGAGTGGGATTTGGGGCACTTAGAGCTCCCGGATCGGCCCCGAAACTTGCCAAAATCGGCATAGCTAATTATAAGCGTGTTTTTGACTTCGAGACTTTTCCAACTATTCAAATGGTTCAGAAATTGGAGTCTCGGATCAAAAGTTATGGCCCCGAGAAGTTGACACACTTTCTAGAAGATACCATTGCAAATGCACTTTTGAAATTTGAACTTCATGTTGTAAATTTTTCCAAAAATAGTTAAATTTTAATTTTTCTCAATTTTTAGATGTTTTTACATTTTTGGATACCCTTTTCATCATAATGAAATTCCCAATTTACGGTTTTTATTTTCTATTCCCGGGTTGAAAGATATTGCAGTTTTAGTTTTCCAGATTTGCACCTAAAAACCTTCCGAGTGGGATTTGGGGCACTTAGAGCTCCCAGATCGGCCCTGAAACTTGCCAAAATCGACATAGCTAATTATGAGCTTGTTTTTGACTTTGAGACCTTTCCAACGGTTTAAACGGTTCACGAATCGGAGTCTCGGATCAAAAGTTATGGCCCCGAGAAGTTAGCACACTTTTTAGAAGATACCATTGCAAATACACTTTTGAAATTTGAACTTCATGTTGTAAATTTTCCTAAAAATAGTTAAATTTCAATTTTTCTCAGTTTTTAGATGTTTTTACATTTTTGGATAACCTTTTCGTCATAATGAAATTTTTTAATTTATGGTTTTTATTTTCTGTTCTCGGGTTGAAATATATTGCAGTTTTAGTTTCCCAGATTTGCACCTGAAAACCTTTCGAGTGAAATTTGAGGCACTTGGAGCTCCCGGATTAGCCTTGAAACTTGCCAAAGATGACAGTTAATTTTGAGCGCGTTCTTGACTCCGAAACCTTTCCAACAGTTTAAACAGTTCGCGAATCATAGTCCCGAATCAAAAGTTATAGCCCTGGGAAGTTGGCGCACTTTCTAGAAGATACCATTGCAAATGTTCTTTTAAAATTTAAACTTTATGTTGTAAATTTTTCCAAAAATAGTTAAATTTCAAGCTTTCTCAGTTTTTAGATGTTTTTACATTTTTGGATACCCTTTTTGTCATAATGAAATTCTCAATTTACGGTTTTTATTTTATATTCCCGGGTTGAAAGATATTGCAGTTTTACTTTTCCAGATTTGCACCTAAAACATTTCGTGTTGGATTTGAGGCACTTAGAGGTCCTGGACTGGCCCTGAAATTTGTTGAAATCGGCATAGCCAATTTTAAGCGCGTTGTTGACTTCGAGACTTTTCCAATGGTTCAAATGGTTCGCGAATCGGAGTCCTAGATCAAAAGTTATGGCCCTGGGAAGTTGGCGCACTTTCTAGAAGATACCATTGAAAATGCTCTTTTGAAATTTGAACTTCATGTTGTAAATTTTCCCAAAAATATTTAAATTTTACGTTTTCTGGGTTTTTAGATGTTTTTACATTTTTGGATACCCTTTTCGTCATAATACAATTCTCAATTTACAGTTTTTATTTTATGTTCCCGAGTTGAAAGATATTGCAATTTTAGTTTCCTTGATTTGCACCTAAAAACCTTCCGAGTGGGATTTGAGGCAGTTAGAACTCCTCGATCAGCCCTGAAACTTGCTGAAATCGGTATAGCCGATTTAGACCGTGTTTTTGACTTTTAGACCTTTCCAACGGTTGAAACGGTTTGCGAATCGGAGTACCAAATTAAAACTTATGGCGCCGGGAAGTTGGCGTACTTTATAGAAGATACCATTGCAAATGTTTTTTTGAAATTTGATCTTCATGTTGTAAATTTTTTCAAAAATAGTTAAATTTCAAGTTTTCTCAGTTTTTAGATGTTTTTGCATTTTTGGATACCCTTTTTGTCATAATAAAATTTCCAATTTACGGTTTTTATTTTCTATTCCCGGGTTGAAAGATATTACAGTTTTAGTTTTTCCCAGATTTGCACCTAAAAACCTTACGAGTGGGATTTGAGGCACTTAGAGCTCTCGGATCAGCCTTGAAACTTGCCGAAAATGGCATAACCAATTTTCAGCGCGTTCTTGACTTCAAAACATTTCCAACGGTTCAAACGGTTCGCGAAACGAAGTCCCGGATCAAAAGTTATGGCCCTGCGAAGTTGGCGCATTTTCTAGAAGATACCATTGCAAATGCTCTTTCGAAATTTGAAATTTATGTTGTAAATTTTTCAAAAAATAGTTAAATTTCAAGTTTATCAATTTTTAGATGTTTTTACATTTTTGGATACTCTTTTCGTCATAATGAAATTCCCAATTTACGATTTTATTTTCTATTCCCGGGTTGAAAGATATTGCAGTTTTAGTTTTCCAGATTTGCACCTAAAAATATTTCGTGTTGGATTTGAGGCACTTAGAGGTCTCGGATCGGCCCCGAAACTTGTCAAAACTGTCATAGCTAATTTCAAGCGTGCTGTTAACTTCGAGACCTTTCCAACTGTTCAAATGGTTCGCGAATCAGAGTCCTGAATCAAAAGTTATGGCCCTGGGAAGTTGGCGCACTTTCTAGAAGATACCATTGCAAATGCACTTTTGAAATTTGAACTTCATGTTGTAAATTTTCCCAAAAATAGTTAAATTTCAATTTTTCTCAGTTTTTAGATATTTTTACATTTTTGGATACCCTTTTCGTTATAATGAAATTTTCAATTTATGGTTTTTATTTTCTGTTCTCAGGTTGAAAAATATTACAGTTTTAGTTTCCTTGATTTGCATCTGAAAACCTTCCGAGTGGGATTTGAGGCACTTAGAGCTCCTGGATCGGCCCCGAAAACTTGCCAAAATCGACGTAGCGGATTTTCAATGCATTTTTGACTTCAAGACCTTTCCAACAGTTCAAACGGTTCGTGAATCAGAGTCTCAGATCAAAAGTTATGGCCCCAGAAATTTGGCGCACTTTATAAAAGATACCATTGTAAATGCTCTTTTGAAATTTGAACTTTATATTGTAAATTTTTCCAAAAATAGTTAAGTTTCAAATTTTCTCAGTTTTTAGATGTTTTTACATTTTTGGATACCCTTTTCGTCATAGTGAAATTCCCAATTGATGTTTTTTATTTTCTATTCTCGTGTTAAAAGATATTGCAGTTTTAGTTTTTCAGATTTGCACCTAAAAACATTCTGTGTTGGATTTGAGGTACTTAGAGGTCCTAGACTAGCCTAAAATTTTCCAAAATTGGCATAGCCAATTTCAAGCGCGATGTTTACTTCGAGACCTTTCCAACAGTTCAAATGGTTCACGAATCGAAGTCCTGGATCAAAAGTTATGGCCTTGGGAAGTTGGCGCACTTTTTAGAAGATACCATTGCAAATGCTCTTTTGAAATTTGAATTTCATGTTGTAACTTTTCCCAAAAATATTTAAATTTTACGTTTTCTCAATTTTTAGATGTTTTTACATTTTTTGATACCCTTTTCGTCATAATAAAATTTTCAATTTACGGTTTTTATTTTTTATTCTTGGGTTGAAAGATATTGCAGTTTTAGTTTTCCAGATTTGCACCTGAAAACCTTCTGAGTGGGATTTGGGGCACTTACAGCTCCCGAATCGGCCTCGTAACTTGCCAAAATCGGCATAGCTAATTATAGGCATTTTTTGAGTTCGAGACCATTCCAACAGTTCAAATGGTTCAAAAATCGGAGTCCCGGATCAAAAGTTATGGCCCTGGGAAGTTGACACACTTTCTAGAAGATACCATTGCAAATGCACTTTTGAAATTTGAACTTTATGTTGTAAATTTTCCCAAAAATAGTTAAATTTCAAATTTTTTCAGTTTTTAGATGTTTTTACATTTTTGGATACCCTTTTCGTCATAATGAAATTCTCAATTGATGGTTTTTATTTTTTGTTCTCGGGTTGAAAGATATTGTAGTTTTAGTTTCGCAGATTTGCACCTGAAAACCTTCCGAGTGGGATTTGAGGCACTTGGACCTCCCGGATCGGCCTTAAAACTTGTTGAAAATGGCATAGCTAATTTTTGAGTGTGTTCTTGACTTCGAAACATTTCCAACAGTTCAAACGATTCGCGAATCGGAGTCCTGGTTCAAAAGTTATGGCCCTGGGAAGTTCGCACACTTTCTAGAAGATACCATTGCAAATGCTCTTTTGAAATTTGAACTTTATGTTGTAAATTTTTTCAAAAATAGTTAAATTTCAAGTTTCTCAATTTTTATATGTTTTTACATTTTTGGATACTATTTTCGTCATAATGAAATTCTTAATTTACGGTTTTTATTTTCTATTCCTGGGTTGAAATATATTGGAGTTTTAGTTTTCCAGATTTGCACCTAAAAACATTCTGTGTTGGATTTGAGGCACTTAGAGGTCCTGGACTGGCCCTAAAATTTGCCGAAATCGGCATAGCCAATTTCAAGCGCGTTGTTGACTTCGAAACTTTTCCAATGGTTCAAATGGTTCGCAAATCAGAGTCCCGGATCAAAAGTTATGGCCCTGGGAAGTTGGCGCACTTTCTAGAAGATACCATTGCAAATGCTCTTTTGAAATTTGACCTTCATCTTGTAAATTTTCCGAAAAATATTTAAATTTTACGTTTTCTCAGTTTTTAGATGTTTCTATATTTTTGGATACCCTTTTCGTCATAATAAAATTCCCAATTTACAGTTTTTATTTTTTGTTCCCGGGTTGATAGATATTGTAGTTTTAGTTTTCCAGATTTGCACCTAAAAACCTTCCGAGTGGGATTTGGGGCACTTAGAGCTCCCGGATCGGCCCCGAAACTTGCCAAAATCGGTATAGCTAATTATAAGCATGTTTTTAACTTCGAGACTTTTCCAACGGTTCAAACGGTTCACGAATCGGAGTCCCCGATCAAAAGTTATGGCCCCGGGAAGTTATCACACTTTCTAGAAGATACCATCGCAAATGCACTTTTAAAATTTGAACTTTCGTGTTGTAAATTTTTCGAAAAATAGTTAAATTTCAATTTTTTTCAGTTTTTAGATGTTTTACATTTTTTGATACCCTTTTCGTCATAATGAAATTCTCAATTTACTGTTTTTATTTTTTGTTCCCGGGTTGAAAGATATTGCAGTTTTAGTTTCCCAGATTTGCATCTGAAAACCTTCCGAGTGGGATTTGAGGCACTTGGAGCTCCCGGATCAGCCTTGAAACTTGTTGAAAATGGCATAGCTAATTTTGAGCGTGTTCTTGACTTCGAAATATTTCCAACGGTTCAAACGATTCACGAATCGGAGTCCCAGATCAAAAGTTATGGCCCTGGGAAGTTGGCACACTTTCTAGAAGATACCATTGCAAATGCTCTTTTGAAATTTGAACTTTATGTTGTAAATTTTCACAAAAATAGTTAAATTTCAAGTTTTCTTCATTTTTAGATGTTTTTACATTTTTGGATACCCTTGTCGTCATAATGAAATTCCCATGTTACGGTTTTTATTTTCTATTCCCGGGTTGAAAGATATTGCAGTTTTAGTTTTCTAGATTTGCACCTAAAAATATTTCATGTTGGATTTGAGGCACTTAGAGGTCCTGTACTGGCCCTGAAATTTGTCGAAATTGGCATAGCCAATTTCAAGTGTGCTGTTGACTTTGAGACCTTTCCAACGGTTCAAATGGTTCGCGAATCGGAGTCCTGGATCAAAAGTTATGGCCCTAGGAAGTTGGCACACTTTCTAGAAGATACCATTGCAAATGCTCTTTTGAAATTTGAATTTCATGTTGTAAATTTTCCCAAAAATATTTAAATTTTACGTTTTCTCGGTTTTTAGATGTTTTTATATTTTTGGATACCCTTTTCGTCATAATAAAATTTCCAATTTATGGTTTTTATTTTATGTTCCCGGGTTGAAAGATATTGCAGTTTTAGTTTCGCATATTTGCACCTGAAAACCTTCCGAGTGGGATTTGAGGCACTTAGAGCTCCCAGATTGGCCCCGAAACTTGTCAATATTGGCATAGCCAATTTCGAGCGTGTTTTGACTTCGAGACCTTTCCAACGGTTCAAACAGTTTGCGAATCAGAATCCCAGATCAAAAGTTATGGCACCGGGAAGTTGGCGCACTTTGTAGAAGATACCATTACAAATGCTCTTTTGAAATTTGAACTTCATGTTTTAAATTTTCGGCGCCAAACCGCCAAAACTCAATTTGAATGTTGTTTTGGCTCCAAACTAATGATGAGCTCTATTTATTGGTGGGTTTTCTAGTTTTTGGGTAACTTTTTAGGGACAAGCTCGCATATTACGAAAAGGGTTATTCTGTAGCTGTCTTTAACTTGCATGTGTTGTAAAACTTGGGGATTTGAAATCCTCTGCATGTAAGAAGCTCCATTTTCTGAATAATAAAATTTTTCTTTTGTTTGTGGTTTATTTTCTATGTTTCGGGTTGCGCCTTCATCACTAATAGCCCCTTTGATCGGCAATCCGGACAAAGGAGGCCTCCAATGAAAGCACTCAACACTGTAGGTAAGGCCAAAATATCCTCTGAAGTCAGCCCACGACACCCAGTACCCTACTATTTGTATGTCTTTGAACACTCTCTTGAGGGCATCTGTCCCACCCAACTCCTTGTGATCATAAAATACAAGGGCACCTATCACCAAGATCCCAAAAATCCTGTATACATCCTCTCGGGTCACCGTCAACTCACCAGTTGGCAAATGAAAAGTGTTATGCTCATAATGCCATCTCTCTGCTAACGTGGTCAATAGTCCCCTATTGACCCAAATAGGAGGCATCGACAATAAAGATCCCAACCCACAACTCACTATCAAATGCACATCGACAGGTGTCAAATCTTGGATCCTATCTCAACCCATTGAGAAGTGCTCTCTAATCTGAAGGTTTTTGAAAACCTCCTATTTTTGGTCATCACAAGGACAATCAATTAGACTCATATCATCATCTCATATCAAAGTAATCTATCTACCTAAATCAGATTCATATCAATCAAGGGACACATATTAGACTCATATCAAGAAATCCATATCAATCAATGACCCATATCAGTGAACCATATCAAATGCTCTATCTAAGTGACTCATATCAGGCCATCAATGCAAAATTTATCTATCTGCACATAAAATCAATCTACTTTATCTTCATTTACTATTTGTTTTCTATCGCAAAAAGCAAATTTATCAACAATCACAATCATCATCCTATTTGTACTTCAATCATGAATGCAAATATGTTTTCACTCAAATCAATCTACTCTTTGTTTTCTATCGTAGAAAGAAAATTTATCAGAATTCATATCAATCATCTACTCTTTGTTTTTCATTCTCTTGGAAACAAAGTTATCAGCTATCTACTATTTGTTTTCTATTTTGGGAAGTAAAGTTATCAATTTATCAAACATGATGACATGACAATTTTACTATCTATTAACCAAGCAAGCAATAATTCATTATTATTTTCATCAAAACAACATTTTGTCTAAATTTTCCTAAAAGCGCTTCTCTATCACCTGGGTGATCCCACAATAGTGGTTTACAATTTTTGGCCAAACCGGACACTGAAATATTTTTTTTTAACTAAATCTTTACTTTCGAGTACCTATAGCAGCTAAACGGTGATGAATTTGAAGATGATGCAAGCTAGAGTTTCATGAAATTTTGTTTGTAGATTCTAAATATATTTTTTTCAAAAATTTTGGAATCAAATTGCACTTCGTTTTCCATCTCCCTTGAAAACTAGTTTTTTTCTGAAAGCAACATTTTTAAAAAGTGATGCTCATCGTATAACGTATAACTTTTATTCAATGAAGGATTAAATTATAATTCTTTTGAATTTAGATTTTTAACTTTTATATCTAGTGCTTCCACTTGGTTAGATAGTTTTTTATTGAATATTTTTTCTTTAATCAAGTTTCAAAGTCAAACCAATTACAATTCAGACATAGGGTGACCATATAACGCGTAATTTTTTTTTGTATGTATCAAAATTCAATTTTTCTTTTTGTTAGATCAAGGACTTGAATATCTGGTGCACTCATATTTTTTATTTTTATTTCTGATAATTTGCTATTTTTCCACATGTGCAAAACAAAGAGCTTGATTTTCGATGAAAAACCTACATTCACAAGAAATAAAAAAATAAATATAATAGTCAAATTAAATTTTATTAAAATTATACTTTCTGGGAATCTTATAATAAGGACTAAAAACTTTAAAAAATAATAATTTTAAATGAATTCATTTGATCCCCAAAAGGTAAATCAAAAGTGGTTTTTTATTAACATTTTGATAAGTGTAAAGGAGACTTTGTTATAGGTATGGTTTAAAACTAGTGGGGTTTAGCATTTTGATAGGTGTAAAGGAGACTTTGTTATAGGTATAGTTTAAAACTAGTGGGGCTTGGTCTAAGGTGGTTTGATAAAACCATCTTTAATGCGAATCTTTTAAATGGAACATTTCAAGGCTTAAATCATTATATTTTCTAAAATTATGTGATTTCAACAAAAAATAGGATCTCCCAAAAATTGTAAACCACTATTATGGCAGCACCCACCTAAAAGCGCTAAAACCCTAAATGTGCTACAGTTTCCCCCATATGCGCTAAAACCCCAAATGTGCCATTCTACGGTCTAAAAGCGCTAAATCAAGTCCTCTATGCACCATTTCCCTAGATGCGCTACTTTACCTACCAAATGCATCGTTTCATCTCCTCCATGTGTCACAACCCTAAAAGTGCTATTCTGCTTCCTATATGCACTAATTTACCAACTTCACGAATAGCCTCCTATATGTGCTACTTTTCTTATCGTATGTGCTACACTGAATAAACCTACAAGCACTATTACATGACCTATATGCGCTAAAATAAAACTTGAATGAGCTATTCTAGTTTCTAAAAGTGCTAAAACGACACAATTAAACCTAAAACCGTGCTAAAATCATTCAAAAATTGATTGAAACTAAAAAATTTTGATGCAAAAAGGTCTGAATTGACTCACCAGTGGTCCATACGTAGCTAGTCATTGATATCGACGAGACCGCTCAAATCTATGTCAGTGATAAGGGATCTCCATCGCGCCACATCACCGTCAGAGCAAAAAGGTTTCTAGAAGTCAAAAAGTGCAAATGACTTGCCTTTTTACCTTATTACCTTTTAAGGGTCAAACAAAGTGGGTTTTTGGTGGCATTTTTTTCAACTGGGGCATCTTTTTCATCAATTATCGGGAGCCAAATCACTGTGTCCCTTTTATCATTTGAATGTTTTTTTCTCATCAACTCAATGTTTTCTCATCATTAGTGATTTATCTCCTGAGGGGGCATCATTAATATTGACATTATCAAATATCGGAAACATATCAGAGTGGGATCAGGGGCATATTAGTTAAACAAAAAAAAATCCAATCAAGGGCAGAATCAAACACGACAAATTTCAAAAAGCAAGAATATTTTCTTTGAAGCAATGTGTTTCACACATCACTTCAAAGAGGGAAAAAATGTATATGCATAAAATTGGTCAAGGCCGATTAATCTTGGCATTTAATTAAATATTTACTATTTAATTAATTTCTCTAAAAGTCCTCTACATATGATTAAATTTAATTAATTTAATTATATTGTTCATTCAATTTATTTTTTCTGTAATGATTAAATAAATCAATTTTATTTAATTATTTCACATTCATATGTTTACTTGATTAATTAAATAAATACACTTTATTTATTTTAATTAATTATCACTTTTTGAATTTAATTAAGTCTTTTTGATTTAATTAAATTTAAATATTTCTTTTCAAATCCTTCTTCTAATTAATTAAATATTTTATTTAATTAATTCCATTTACATGTCATTTCTTAAAAAATTTAATTAAATATCTTTATTTAATTAAATATCTTCCATATCTTTTCAAAATCATAATTAAATATTTTATTTGATTATGAAATCCTCCATTATTCTTCAAATCTTGGGTAAATATTATATTTTGTGAAAAAACTCCATGTCACCCATAAATGAATAATTGAATTTAATAATTCATTATTTATCTTCTTCAAAATCTTTCCAAAATCTCATAAAAAGATGATTTTTACAATTCATCTTTATCATCTCAGCTTATCTCTTTTTTGAAAAAGGAAACAAAGCTTGATTTTTGTTTTCTTCTATTTTTCTCTCCAATCTTATCCATCTTCAACCATTCGATCTGCCAGGAATTTTCACAGTCGTTGATCACCTTAGCCAATTAGAATTCTTTGAGAACTCTATAAATATCCATGTGAATCCAAGCATTGGTTACACCTACAACTTATAACGCATACAGATTATAGATTACTTGCATTCTAGCATTCTAGCATCTTTAGCATTATTTTATCATCTTTAGTTTTTATCAATTTCATAATATCAATCATATCTTAGTATAGCATTGCATGCATTTGTATTTAATCTCGTTCTCTAGGAAGACCGTTTGTTGAGCCTAGCCAAAGATATGAGATCCAACTAGAATCTACAAAAACACTGGAGATAGAGGACGATAGGACGAAATCAAAGACAAAAGAAAGAGTTTGCATTTCTTTTCATTTAAATTCTATTTTTAATATAATGTTCTATCGGTGTGTTTGATTTATTTGTTTTTGCATATTTATCACACTCAAAAATCAACCACGCACTCACTACCTTTGATCTTTGCCAATTTTATGATTCCTTACCTTTGACACATCCCAAACTCATTGACTGGGAACAAACTAAACCTCTTGATATCCCTATCTTTTTAGATGTTAATGCCATTGTCAATTTCCTTTGTTTTGAAAATCCAAAAACAAGTTCCACCAATCAATTTCATAACAAAGCTTCAAATAAATGGAGTGCCAAATCTCTTAGCTTCAAAATAATGAATACAAAAAATTGATCTAATGGTAAAAACCATGCCATGGCAGTATTAGATAATGAAAAAGCAAAAAGAAAGAGTGTATCCAACTATGAAAACCTCTCTAAGGCACTGAAGGATGAGAGATTTTACACTCTTCTTGAGAATTATCATGAAAGATCTTCAGTATTGGTTCAGCCTATGCAATCCATAAACATGGATATTGTAGAAACAACAAAGACCATACACCTAGCGACATCAATGACAGAGCAAGACAAGCCAAATTTCACCAAATTCTTTGAAGAAAGACAAATCAATTTTTCCTAGTCCTATTCTGACATGCCAAGAATAGATCTAGATCTAATAATGCATCATTTATCCATAGCACCTAGAGTGAAGCCAGTAAAGTAGAAATTGAGAAAATTGCATCCACACATCGCCCTACTAGTGAAAAAAAAATTAAAAAAATTATTAGATGTAGGGTTCATATAACCAATCGACTATGCAGAATGGATTTCAAACATTGTACTAGTCTCAAACCAGACAACAACATCAAAATATGCACAGATTTTAGGGATCTTAATAAGGCTTGTCCAAAGGATGACTTTCTTTTGCCCATTATAGACATCATTGTGGATATAATAGTAGGACATGCTATGCTATCACTCATGGATGGTTTTTTAAGCTATAATCATATCAAGATTCCACTAGGAGGTCAAGACAAAACAACTTTCACATGCCCATGGGGAATTTTCTTTTGGAATGTCATGCCTTTTGGATTAAAGAATGCAGGAGCCACCTATCAGTGTGCAATCACAACAATTTTTCATGGCATGATGCACACATTCATGGAGGATTATGTGGATGACCTACTATTAAAATCATTCACCAGGGAAGGACATCTAGAAATCTTGGATAAAATATTTATCTGATTGGAAAAGTTCAATGTGCGTTTAAATCCAAAGAAGTGTGTATTCAAAGTAACATAAGAAAAACTCTTATGATACATAGTCCCAGCTAAAGGAATCAAAGTAGATCCCACAAAAGTTCAAGCAATCATGGAAATTGCATCTCCTAAGAACATTAGCCAACTAAGATCTCTACAAGGAAGATTACAATCCATCAGAAGATTCATTGTGCAATTGGTAGACAAAAGTCATCCTTTTACTCGTTTGTTACACAAGAATGTTTCTTTTAGATGGGATGAAAGATGTGAAGCTTCCTCTAATCAATTGAAACAATATCTGATGAACCCACCTATATTGGTACCACCAATAGAGGGAAAACCACTTCTACTCTACATAGCAACTACCGAGGTATCTTTGGGAGTTTTGCTAGCACAAGAAGACTCTACAGGAAAGGAAAGGGCCATCCAATACATCAGCAAAACACTAAGTGGCTATGAAATTAACTATACATTCATTAAAAAAGCTTGTTGTGTAGTGGTGTTTGCTACTCAACAATTGTGACACTATATGTTAACACATACCATCAAACTAATAGCCAAGATAGATCCATTAAAATATCTAATCAGCAAAGCCACTCTAACATGAAGATTAGCAAAGTGGGTGATGATATTGAGTGAATTTGACATTCAATATGCAGATAGAAGAGAAATCAAGGGCCAAGAAATAGCATATCAGTTAGCTAAAGCACCGTTGCAAGATGACCATCCTATGCACATTGAATTTATAGATGTAGATGTCCTCACAATGATAGCACAACATTGGATATTATACTTTGATGGGTCTTACACTCAACATGGATCGAGTGTTGGAATCCTATTTGTTACTCCTCAAGGATACACTATCCCAAAATCTTACAAGTTGACGCTACCTTGCACAAATAACAGGGCTAAATATGAAGCACTAATCATTGGTATCAAAGTAGCATTGGAATGGAAAATCATAGAATTACAAGTTTATGGAGATTCTCAATTAGTCATCAATTAGGTTAATGATGACTATCAAAAAAAAGATGACAAGTTTATGTCATACAAGAGAGTGCTAGATGAATTCAAGACATACTTTGCTGAGATCAAATATGAATAAATTCCAAGAATAGAAAATAAAGCTACATATGCCATGGAAACCATTGCTTCTCTTCTACAAATACCAAAAAAATGAAGTCGTTATGAATTCACGGTGGAACAATTGTTTACTTTCACACATGACAATCCTGAATCCCAAGTTGTGTGCCATCTAGTTGATGTTGATTCTTTAATCTATGGGAAGATTTATACCTATCTAAGAGACAATACCCTTCCACCTGATCTATCCTAAAACCAAAAACGTAAATTTATCTGTCAAGCAGCCCGACACACCCTGATAGCTAATACACTTTATCGACGAGGTCTCGATGGTACTCTCCTCTGATGTCTTAAACATGATGAATCTAAAACTACCTTATAAGAAGTTCATGAAGGTATTTGTGGTACTCATTAAAGTGGTCTTACTCTATCTAAGAAACTCCTACTCTATCTAAGACTCACGGACTATGTCATATTGTTCAGCCTCTCTGTTTCTTAGTTAATTGATAAGACATTATACTATGTTGCTTCTTGTATTTAGCAGTTTATCTGCAAGACTTTTATAATTTCAATATAAATTTGTTGATTCAGATCATGTTTTGAACTCTTCTTGTTCAATAAATGTGGATGAAAGTTGTGTTATGTCATTTCATAAACTTCTTAGATTTTTCAACTATGCCTTATGTTATTTCCAGACATGCATATTTTTAAATGGGCCCTTAAATCTCATGTGAAAGGAAGATTTACCATGCCCATACTTAACTCTTGGTGCATCACCTTACATTAAACTTTATTTTATATATCCGCTTCCTTTTCCCATTACAAACCCCCCAAATATAGAAAGATTCAACTTCTTTGAAAATCCAGAGGTTACTTATTTTAGCGCAATTGGTCCCCCATTAACTGATTTTCCCATAAGGCTATTTTTCGAGCAATTTTACGCATCAACAACTCTTTTTCTGGCATGCCTAGTGGGACTTATTTTAATGTATCTAAGTTGAAAGTGGGTGTATGAGCCATAGACCTATTACTAGATTCTAGATAGCGAACAACCCTGGCCTGCTAGTACCACTGCTTGTAATAGTACGAACCAGAACTTGTTCAATAAACGTCTCGACCCGTCCACCAACCATGTTGTTGATTGCTAATAGAAATTATGTGGAATGGGATGCCAAAATCCCTCTCATAGCACTAGTAGCACCCACCATTTGGGCTCCTATCCCAACTTCTGCTTTAAAATTTGTACCAAAATTCACTAGTGAAGGCTCAAAGACACCATTCGAACATCTACAAGATGTAGCAAATGTATGTTTGGTGCATGGTGTAACCAATCAAAATGTAGCAATGAGATTGCTCGTAGCCTCTTTCAAAGGCAAGGCACTAGATTGGTACCATACTTTGGGATCTAATCCTATCGGTACTTGGAATCAGCTTAGATATCCTTTTTATTAGCAATTTTCAAACAATGAAGATCGGTCTTCACTATTTTAGTAGTTGGTGACCATAAAGCGGGCTCCTCAAGAGGCCATGACTAAATTTAATGCTCAATTTCACACAACTTGGAAAAGGATTCAGTTTACAATCTATCTACCTATGGATTTTCTATTAATTTTCTATCTAAAGTCTCTCAATGTTGACATTTTAGTAATGATCCAGTCCCTTGGTGGGAAAACCTTGTCGGATGTATACAACATTGTTGTTAAGGAAGAGAATTTTAATTGACATCAGAAAGCTACCACCTCAGCCTGCTATGCCTATATTTGCAAAGTTGTCAATTCCAACTCAAGAGATAGCTTCTACTAGTGCGTCTGCTCCTCCCTAATCTATGTACATGTATCTAAGCGCACCACAAAATGCTACTTTTACATCCAACTCTTCAAAAGATGAGATGAGTGATGTCAAGGAGTTGTTTTGAAACATCTCAAATGAAATAACCACCATCAAGTGGAACCAGTCCATGCCTCCAAATACAGCCTACCAAAATTATCAAGGTAGAAGATCTTGCTGATGATATCAATCCCTGGTTCTTCCCCTACAATGAAGCACATATGCCTTGAAATTATTCACGTAGAAATATATAACAAAGAGTGGTGGAACTGTGCAGTCAAGGAATTGTGTCAGATTCTAGAGGTTATGTATATGCCTCTCCACAAATGGAAAATTCATTACTCACCATGCAAATGCAAGGGATTTCCCTAGATCAAGAAATGTATATAGCTCCCGACCACATGCTCTTCTCATGGATTGAAGAACAAGAGGTAGTTTTTGCAAATGATGAGACCACAATGAAGGCTCTACAAGTGTAATCAGATTATAACACTCACTCAAAGAGGAGATTCATAGGAAAACTAATCATCCCACAACCCAAAAGTGTTCCCGACCAAGCTCTTAGTACCTCTACAATTGCACAAAAATCTCAGCCACACAAGGAGATTGATATAACAAGGTCCAAGGAACAAAAGTCTTTGAATCTAGTGCCATTCAATGTGGTGGAACAATTAAAGAAATCCTCTACTAATGTATCCCTTTGGGATATCTTAGCTTTTCTAGAGAAGAAGTCATTGTTGTAGACGGCCCTACTAGAAGATGCAAGCATAGATTCAACATAACAACCCTCCAAAGGAAAGGCCATTGATTCACCATCACAGGCCAAATTCCTCCAAAAAAAAGGAGAGGAATCTTCTACTAAAAGTAAAGGTAAGACTAAACCCATACCCTTCTTGACCCTCATAGTGGGTACAATGTTGTTGCACAATTCTATGATTGACTCTAGTGCCAACACTATAGTCATGCCTAAGCAAATAGTTGAAGCATTAGGACTTAGTTATGAACCTTTAAATAGAGGGGATATGATGCTTGATGGGAACAAGGTTGAAACTATAGGTGTCATTAAAAACCACCCCTAACTCTATTCTCCTACCCTAGTATTATTGTTTTGCAAGATACCATCATCATTGATCTTCCTCCTATGTTCGATCTTTGCTTATCCTAGAAGTTCACTTCCATGATAGGAAGATATCTTTCCTTGGATTGATCACACTTGATCCTCAGGACCAAGCACAGAGCTAAAATGAATATAGTGTCTAAAACTTTGCATTCGAAACATGTAGCAGATGAATCCGTGATCAATTTTAAGGATACTCATACCTCTATCATCAAAGAGGAAATGTATTGTACTAAGTTACTTGGGGATGAGAAAGTGATTGGAGACCAAACTAATCAAGAATAGGTCCTCTTGAGTGAATTTATAGAAAATGATCATTTTAGCAATTATCATGCCATTGGATTGGGAACCTTTGTCATATATGATGAGGATCAAGTGATCCCAAAGGTCATGAAGGAACCTAAGGGTGGTCAAGCCTTAGAGCTATGGACACTACATTTTGATGAAGCCAGATGTAAAGTTGGTGTAGGAGCTAGGATATGTTTGAAATCCCCATATAATGAAAAGAAACTTAGGTATTTTAACTTTTAGTTTTCCTATTCAAACAACGAAGATGAATATTAAGGCCTTGTGCAAGGTCTTGTTATGCCTTGCATAACCACCCGACTTTGTTGTGGAATAAAATGGGTCCCCCTTGTTCTGTTCTTTTCCTTTGGCCTTTGGTTTTCTGCCTTGGGCATTTTCTTTGTCCTGTTGGATTCAAAACCGGGACCAATATCGAACTTGGATTTTCATCCAAGTGTTGGGTCTTGTTCTGTTCCTGGTTCTGGTCTCGATAGTTCCTTGGTCTTTCCTTTTTGCTCTATCAGATCCAGGTTCAGAGCTAAATCTAAACTTTGAACTCTTTCTGTGTTTCAAGTTCAGGTTCCATCCCGAGTCCAGCTTCGCTTCTCTCTCTTCTTCATTGGTCTTCTTCCTTTTGTTTTGTGTCCTATGCCTTAGGTGTTTTCTTTTCGGCCTTAGGCATTTTTCTTTTGTTTTTGGCAGACTTAGAATCGGAACAGAAACCAAACTTGGAATTCCTTCTAAGTTATGTTTTCTATTCCTTCCCTGGTCCGGGTTCAGCCTCTTTTGTTTCGCGCGTCTTTTCATTTTATTCTGGCATACCCAGAACCAGAACTAGAACTAAACCCTGAAACTTTGAAAAAAAATTAGGTTCAGTTTCATTTCGATCCTGATTCTGCGTGTCTTGTTTCTTTTGTTTTTATTCCTTCTGTTTGTCGAGGATGTTTTCCCCCTTTCCTTTTTCTTCCTTTGTCTATCTTTGTCATCTTTTTGGATGTTGTCAGAGGCAGGGCCAGAATGGAATCCAAACCTGAAACTTTGAATAAGTTTCAATCTCAGATTTAGTTCCACCCTAGCCCCCATTGTGTTTCACCCAGGATCAATTTTTGCTCTGATCCCACCTGCATTTGTTTCCATCGGGTTTTCCCTTCACGTTTTGGTTTCTTTTGCAGACGCGGAGCTGAAACGAGAGCTAAACTTGGAAACATTGATTATTTCCATGGTTAGTTCCCAACCCAACTCTAGTCCCGATTCTGATTACTTTTTTTGATTCCACCCCCACCAGTTTTGAGGGTTCGTGTGTTCTCGGTTTCTTTTTGGCCCCGCCCCTGCCAGTTTTGAAGGAGGGGTGTCATTTCTGGGTCGTAATTTTGTCTCGATCCCTGTTCTGTCGGGATTCATCGAATTTTGTCCCTCGTTCCCAGTCCTGATTTGGTTCCACCTCTGCCAATTTTAAAATGGAAATGTGTTCCCGGTTCAGATTTGGTTCTGCCTCTACCAGAGGTAAGTCTTTTCTTGTGAAGTGTAATAAAATGAGAGAAGTATGATGGGTAAGATTAAAGGAAATATTTTTATGGTTTAAAAGACTAATGAAGACCTTGTTTTGTAGGATTAAATTTTGTACGTGATGATATTTCTCAAGGGTCTCAGCGAAAGGTCTCTCCAACTAAGCAAAGTCTCCCCAAAATGAAATGAGCTCTTAGTGAAAGGACGCAACTTCGGTGTAATGTCTCGGTGAATGAAACTAGTCTCGCCAACATGGAATGATCTCGGCATAATGTCTTGCCGACCCTGATAGGGTCTTTCTGAAATAGAATGAGCTCGAGGAGAACGGAGGAGATCAATATAACATCATGCCGACTAGCGATGGTCTTGTTGATCATTTTTAAACCTTCAACATAGATAATGGAGCCCGACGTGATGACTCACTGACCCGATGGTGTCTCACCGACATATGGTCTAGTGTCAACAACTTTGACCACCCGAGAATCCCATGTGGGATATGTTCAACCAATTAGATAGAACTAGAGGTGAACCCTGGATTGTTTGACCGATTGGCTGTGAACCATAGGAAGGTCAACAGAATGCAATGGGTGTGGATCCGCTCTATGAAGGAGTCGATGGCGTAACTTGGCGAACACTAGTGCAGGGATCTGATGAAAAGTCTAGTGTTGTTCCAGAAGATGGTCAACGCACAGAAAGATCTAGAGCAAGAAGAGGGCTGAAGAAAGGAGGACTAAACTGTGAGTCATAGTGACAGCTGGGGTCTACTGGAAAAAGAGATATCATCATTAATGATGATATTTTAGGGCATTCAAAGCAGCTCTAATGGAATTCAAGGATGGACATGGAGGCCAAAAGTAAATGCGGTAGCTGCAAAAGATTTGAGACCATCCTTGGGATAATCTTTCACCGACATGGACCGCAAGGATTCGCATTTAATGTAGAACCAGTTTTATTCAAAAGATCTAGATGCCAACCCTTTTGAAAGGAAGATAATTTGTAAACCCTAAAATAGGGGCCAACATTCTTTTCGGGAGGTGATGCATATATGGTGTATCTTTCTCTTTAGAGAAGGAGGTTTTTAGTTTTTAGAGTTAGAGTTTTGAGTTGGAAGAAATAGGTAGAATTTTTAGAATACATAGAGAAATAGAGGAGATAATAGAGGAGACAGAACGACATCCTAATTCTTTGTAATAGGAGCTTCTTTTTCCTTCTTAGGGTAGGAGTTAGATTTGACATAGATGGTAAGGTATTTTCAAGTTCTCTTAATATAGGTGGAAGCAATCTGGAGACATAGGTTTTTTGTACATAGGTGATTGTGCCAAATTTGTAAATGTTGCTTATCTGTTTCACCGACAGTAGGAGCAACCAGACCTGAATCTACTTCATATTGTGTTCCAAAATGCTATTTATCTTGAGATTAATCATTTGATTTGTGAAGCCTTCAAGGAATGAAATGTTATTTTGCATTTTATTTGAAAATGGTAACTAGTAATCTATTGTAGAAATCAGCATTGTGAATGAATGCAATTGTGTGTTAATCATGAGTTAATTTTGTTCTTCAGTTTTAGTTTACAATTCCTTGAAATATAACAAGTTTGGTTAAGATAGATGAATCATCATTCTTTTCAGTACCAAAACCTTGATCTATCTTTTTATGTTTCTTTAAAAACCCCAATTAAAGTAGGTTTAAATTCATGCTCAATCTTAGAACAATCCACAAGCTCAACACTAGTAGGCCCCTTGAATATTACTATTACATTGACTATTGAGCAACATCAGCATAGTTGAGAACCAACTACAAAGACCTTGGGAGCTAAGATATCCATGTGTTGTCTTTCTCTTTCAGGAGAAACAAAGTAGCAATATTTTGTTTAACTGTTGCTATGCCATTTTGACTGTCTATAGGAGCTGGCCCTAGAAGGAGGGCGAGAAGGGAAAACTTGATAAAATTGGGTTTTCCTCCCTAGAAAAGCCCCATAGAGTTCTTCGATCAGCTGAAAATCCATCACCTTTCATAGAACTCAAGACCCCAACAAGACATAAGGTTCGCAAAACTGGGGCAACCATCATACCACCCTTGTTAGCTCCACTCATTCCACTAGGCTTTTCACCAATACCCCAGTGGATACATATCAATCCACCACCAAATCCATCTCAATTGTCATCACAACTAGTTTGAACAATACAACAGCTGGCTCAACCACCACCACCACCACTGCCAACAATGGCATTTTTTTAGAATAATCCCTCTCCATTGGGGACTATTCCTGGAGGTTTTCACGACATGCCTAAGAATCCTAATTTTTTTTTCCCAAATACATTCATGGCGAATCAAGGAGTGCTAAAGAGCACATACAGGCTTTTAAGGATGCCTGTACCAAAGCTTAGATAGCTCACCATGATGTAGTCTGTAGGTTGTTCCCTTACTTCTTAGGGGATATGGGATACAATTGGTACCTTAATCTTCCACAAGGTTCTATTCTAACCTGGACACATTTGGAAAATGCATTCATCAATCAGTTCAGGGTTTACGTGGATCCATCTCTTTTATACCACCAGTTTGCTACCATTAGGAAAGAGCCATGTGAATCCTTGACCCTGTTCAATACCAGGTTCGAATGAATGTATAGGAGATTGCAAGACCCCTATCTAGTCATGGAGAACAGTGCCATTCAAGCTTACTTTAGAGTTATAGACCCCTTGCTTGGCTTGTCCTTGCAAAGGACTTATCAGCCTATAGACATTGATTCCCTATCCAAAGTCTATCATCTAGCTATCAAGCTATAACAACAAATTAGTTCTCAACAAGGAAGTTTGGGAGGAGGTTTTCCTTCAACAGGGTATCAGATGCATAGCCCAACCCCTTTATTCAACACTATCCCAGGGATCGATCCTTCACATTATGGGCCTATGTCTGAATTGCAAACTCAGCCACCTGTTCCATTCTTTGCTAATGGAACTTCTGACTTCTTCCAACAACCACAGGTTCCTCAAAGTTCCCATGGTCATCATAACCAAATTGGAACACCAAATCATGGTGGTCAGCCACCTGTTGCTAAGAGTGTGGAAAGTGAAAAGATAGTTTAGCTTACAAATGAGGTAGAAACCTTGAAGAAAATGTTGTCTCAAGTCACAAATGACATGGCTCAGCTTCGATTGAACCCATCCCAAAATCAAGGTAACTACCCTAATGAAAACAACAACAATCAGGGTAACTATCAAAATCATAACAATTACAACCAAAGGGGTTATCAAGGCCAAAACTCCTCTAACCAAGGGTACCAAAATCAAAATATAGGGTATAATCAAAGGCCAAATAACAATAGACAATGGAATATAGGGCCCAATAATGGTGGAGCTGCTCATAACTATCAAACTAATGAGGAGAGATCGCATACTGCAAACGTGGCTGACCTAAACTTTATGACTAATTGGTGCAAGTTGCATGATACTACAACTCATTCTAAGGTGAACTGCCCTGAAATGGAAAAAGTTTCCAATATGGCATAGGCAGATTCCCAAACATTCCAAGGGAATCCTAACAAAGAAGGTGGCTCAGTGGATACGGCTATCACTTACGACCTCTTTGAGGAAGAACCCTCATTCCCAATGCAGAGTGAGAATGAACCAAAGGAAGATTCATATGATGCCCAAGCCTTTCAGATGAAAGGACACTTTCTAAGAAATCAAAGTAAGGTTCCATTCACCTCATCAGTGCCACCTAATCACATGGTGCCTCCAAATCAAAGTGCTGATAATAACCCTCCTCCACCAAAAGGCCCGCCTGACTTCCATAACAAGGGTAATTCCTCTAGTGTTTTCAAAGATAGTGCAAGTTGTAATATGGAATTTGATATTGTTTCTGAGATGCAGAAACAAAAAAATTCTTTGTCATATTTTGACACCCTAAAGTGGTTCCCTTCCCAATGGGAGATAGTGTTGAAAGCCTTGGAGCAAGCTGATAAATCAAAAGGGAAAAAAAAGGTGGCACCTGCTAGGGATGTGAACACAACTTTGTATAGAAACAAGGTAGGTACTCCACCATTTCTTTTGAGTTTAAGAATTTGTGGGAAGAACCTACATAATTGTCTATTAGATTCAAGGGCTTCAAGCAATGTTATGCCATTTTCCATATGCAAGAAGTTGGGATTGAACCCTATTCAAACAAATAAGAAGGTCATTCAGCTTGAAAAAATAGAGGTTAATGTAGTGGGAGAGTTGAGAAACATACATGTACAAGTAGGGTCAGACCCTAGGGTTCAAACTAGCATAGACATTCAAGTAGTAGACATTCCTAAGACCTATGGTATGCTATTGAGTAGAGATTTGATGAAAGGTATAGGAGGATATCTCTCCCTCGACTTTTCACATATGTGGTTACCATGGAGGGGAATTCCCATGTAGATTAGGATTGAAAGTGAACCCCGCCTCAAGTATATCATCACTTAATATGATTTCCCCAATGAGGTATCCTATTTCAAAACTGGGATAGGAGTTTATAAAAGAGAGGAAATTTTAACCTTTTCTATTCTTGATCCTAAAGAACTGCCAATAGAAAAGTTCCATGATCCTATGATTAATGAAAACCAACAAGCATTGATAAAGAAGCTACAACAGGATCAGCTGGTCTTAGGGGAAGATACCGATCTGTAGAATCTTCTACTTCCCAATTGGTGTAGGATACATGACCAAAATCATTCTGAATTGACTTGTCAACCCTGCATTAACATTTTAAATCATGTTTCCCAAGCTGAGGATGCTAGCTTAAGTCACCCCGAGACCATTGCAGATCACTTCTTGTTTGAAGCCAAGGAAGAAATAATGTTAACTAGGGATAGGATACCTTCAAAGGAAGTTCCTTCTCAAATTGAACCTACCTCAGACACATTTCCAAATCAGCATATTGATGAGGAGCAACCCCAAGGTTTGTTTGACAGCCTTGCACTCATGAATATACCAAAACCCAAGGGGTTAACCAAAGGCACAAATGACTGTCAAAAGGATAACCACAGGTTATTTGATATAGCTGAGTAGGAATTGGGAATTACTCCTGAGGAACCTATTGAACACCCATTCCCTATATCTGATCCAAAAGATCAAGTAACCCCACCCCTGTCTCATTCTATCCAAGTGCCCACATTGACCTCAAAAGGATCAACCCTAGCTCATGATCAGCTATGGACCCTCATGTTTGATGGATCCAAATCCAAAATAGGTTGTGGTGTTGGGATTGAGTTAACCAACCCGAAAGGGAAAACCTTCTTTACTTCTTATAGGTTGCAGTTTAGGTGCACTAACGATGTAGCAGAATATGAAGCTCTGGCATGGGGACTGATGTTTGCACATAAGAAGAAAGTCACAGCCTTGATGATCAAGGGAGACTTGGAAATAATTATCAAGAAAGTATGCAGCCAATATACATGTCACAATAAAAGGTTAGCAGCATATAGAAATAGGGTATGGAACCTGATTGAGGACTTTGATGCCTTTGGGATTAGCTTAATCCCAAGAGAGGAAAATCAGATAGTGGATTCATTAGCTATTGTTGCAAGCACCCTAGAACCTATGCAAGGTTCCAAGCTCAAGAAATTGTCAGTGGAATTAATTTCCACCCCTGCAGTTCCTGATAATGTCAGGAACTTTCAAGTCTTTAATGATGATCAGGATATTCTTGCTTTTCTAGCAAGCTCAAATGTTTTTGAGGGGTAAATTATTGATGAGTCCAATAGAGATCAAGGGGATTGGGACCCTGAAGAGTGTGATACGTAAGGGGTCCTTAATTTAAATAATAATAACATTCCCAAGGGAATGGTGGCTTTAGAGACAATTTTTGATTCAGACCCCAGGGCTCGAGAAAAGATATCAGTTGAAGATAAAAGAGGCGAGTATGAAACTGTTAACCTAGCTGATTATGGTCTTGAAAGGAATGTCTACATAGGGAAAGCCTGCCCTGAAGCAATCAAAAAAGAAATATTGATGGCACTTAAGAAAGATATTGCCACAATAGCTTGGGGATATGAAGACCTAAACACATTTAATGCTACTATAATGACTCATACTATTCCCCTGAAGCCCGAAGCCAAGCCATTTCGACAAAAACAACACCCTATCAATGCCCTGATTGAACCATTGATCCTTAAAGAAGTTAAGAAATTGCTTTATGTAAGGATAATCTTCCTTGTACGACATTAAACATGGGTGGCTAACTTAGTTCTAGTTCGTAAGAAAAATAGAGAGATCAGGCTGTGTGTGGACTTCAGAAACCTAAATAGAGCTTCAAAAAAAGACAACTACCCACTTCCTTTTCTGGATGAAGTCTTGTAGACTATCAATGGATCTCAGATGATATCATTCTTGGATGGCTATTTTGGATACAATCAAGTGATGGTTAACTGTGAAGACAGAATGAGGACAGCCTTCACTACAAAGTGGGGAACATTTGCATACAGAAGGATGCCATTCGGTCTGATAAACGCTGGAGCAACTTTTCAGTGCACCATGGACATTGCATTTAAGGATCTAATCAGTAAATGTATTATTGTTTACATGTACAACCTAGCAGTGTTCTCCAAGGATAGATTGAACCATGCTGTAGACTTATCCAAAGTTCTTCAAAGATGCATCTAGTATGGAGTCTCCTTGAATCCTAAAAGGTGTGTGTTCGGGGTTTCTAAAGGGAAGCTTTTGGGACACGCAATCTCTAAAAGAGGAATATCAATCGATCCAGATTGAGTTGAGTCCATCCTCAAGATAGCTAGGCTAGGAAGTAATAAATAAATGAGGTCTTTATTTGGAAAGATCAACTTTGTGAGAAAGTTTATCACGGGCTTTGCAGAAATTGTAAAACCACTAAACGAAATGATGAAGAAACACACCAAGATAGAGTGGAGTGATGAGGTGAAGGCTACATTTTCAAAAGTCAAGTGATCCATTTTGGAAGCTCCAGTCCTTACCAGCCTTGACTACTTAAAACCATTATATATTTATCCATTTGCTTTTGAACATTCCTGTGTAGCTGTCCTAACTCAACAAAGAGGAGATGCCAATCGCTTTTATGAGCTCTCCATTCAAAAATGATGAAGTTAAGTACCCACCTCTTGAGAAGCAAGCTTTTACACTAGTCAAGGCTGTCAAAAAGTTTGGGCACTACAATCTCCGAAGCCAAATCATTGTTGTAGTTCTTGATGCTGCTGTAAATTCTCTACTTATGCAGAGCGAACTGGGAGAATGAAGAGGGAAATGGATGTCCATTTTGTAGGAGTTTGACCTTGAGATGTGCCCTATGAAACTTTTTTGAGGTTTGGGTCTATCTAAATCTATGGTTGATGCCGGTGACAACATCATTTGTTAGCAATACACAACTCAGTCCTTCTCAAATGACCCTTGGTATGCTGATATCATTTGTTTCATGCTCAATAATTGGTGTCCACAGTAAATGAATGCCACTCAAAGGAGGGAACTGAGAATGAAGACCTCACACTATATGCTTAAAGGAGCACTACTATATAGGAATAATTTCAAAGGAGTGTACCTACAATTCCTTGATCAGCAAGAGGCTAAGCACGTGATCACTGAATTTCATGGGAAACACAACACGAGTCACGGTTTCACAGATTCATTGGCATGCCAGATCCTCAGATTTGGTTATTACTAGCCATGTGTGTTCAAAGATGTCCATCAACATACAAGAACATGTCACATATGTCAGATTTCTGCACCAAAAGAATGCCATTCAGCCATGCCATTGCAACTTGTCTATGAGGTAAGACCATTTGCCCAATGGGCACTAGATTTTATTGGGGTAATTAACCCAAACTCTTCTACAGGACACAAATTCATTTTGACTACCACTGATTACTACACAAGATGGACAAAGGATATACCTTGCAAGAACAACACAATGAAGGTAGTAATCAAGTTCCTCATCGAATGCATCACCACTAGGTTTGGAGTACCCTTCGCATTGGTATGTGACAGCGACTCTTCCTTTTCTTTTGCTGAGTTCATTTCATGGGAATATGACCACAAAATTGTTTTAAAATATTCTTCAAACTATTACCCAGAAGGCAATGGAGTTGTGTAATCAACCAATAAGAATCTCTTAGGAGTAATTAAGAAATTGTTAGAAAACAACCCTAGGGATTGGCATGCCCAGCTGAGATTTGTGTTATGGGAAGATAGAACTAGGATCAAGGCTGCTTTAAAGACCTCACCATTCAAACTAGTGTATGGGAAAGAGCTTGTGTTCCCAATCCATTTGCAAATACCTATCCTTGAGTTCATGTAGAAATTCTACTCTAGTGATGATAGGATAGAAGTAAGATTAGCTACCTTGTTAAAATTAGAAGAGCAGAGAGATGTCGCCTTGCAACAATTCATTAGACACTAGGTTCTTGTCAAACGTTGGTTTGAAAAAAGAGCCAAAATCAAGGCTTTAAGGATATCAGACCCTATGTTGCTATGGGATAAAGCTAGTGAAAAGAAGGGAAATCACCAGAAATTCGACAAACTCTGGTTGGGTCCCTATCAGATTGCTGAGATCCTAGGAGAAAATGCTTTCAGACTAAGTAGTTTAACTAGAGAACCTATTCCCTTTCCCATCAATGGGTAGTTTCTCAAGCATTATTTCAAGTCATAAAGCTTGCTAATCCTGTTCTGCATATAAATAAGTTTGTTGTTCCTTATGTAAATAGTTTGTTTGTTTCCTATTTGTAAATAATGTTCTTTTTCTATTTGTAAATAGTTTTGTTGTTTGTTTATTCTTTGTTTCTTTGTTTCTGTCCTTTCATTTCCTTTGATATTTTTCTTTTGTCTTGTTTTGTTCCTGGGGGTTTATCTGTTCTTTCCATCTTAAAGTGGTGGGTTGTTATCTGAAGTGTACTTTGGTTATTAGGAGAGAAGTGGTTTAGGGATTTTTAGGTTTGTTGATTGGGTGATTTTGTCCTAAACTTTTGCTTTATGCCCATTATCAATAAGAGTTGTGGAAAGTCTTGAAAACAAGGTGCAAAGTAAATAACCTTCATTAGTTCCTCTGAATTTGTCACAAATCATTAAGATCATCTCCTTTTGTATTGGTATATTTGTCCTAGGGTGATAATGTTGTAAGATTTGAGTGAAAAATATGATTCTCGGGTGTTGTTATGAAGTCCATGGTAGTTTTCAACCCATATCAGATATTAAACATCTGACATATTGAGAAAAATTGAATGAAATATCTGAAACTCCAAAAAAAAAGAGAAAAGAAAAAGAAAAGAGTTATCTAAAAGAAAATGGGACTCAATATGAATGGGTGATTCCAGTATCTCTACCAGGGCTATGGACGCTTGGCTAGCAGTAAAGAAATGTTGTGATAAAACTAGAGGTATCTCCATCGGGGCTTTAGACGCCTGACTGGCAGCAGAGCAATGCCCAGGACCTCATTGCATGACAGCTAAAGGGAATCAACTCATGTAGCTCAAATCTTGCACATTATTGTTCGAAATATGAAGGGAACTTTATAAAAGATGTGATGCATAATCAAGCACACACATAGATTCAGGGGTAGCTAGTGTTGATTTACATTTGAGATTCTAGCTCAACCTTGGTTGTTAAAACTGACCCAACTGGAGTTGTGACGTTCATAAACTGAAGTTCTGGGTAGCTGAATTCTTCAGTTTCTTGAAAATGGTTAAACCATTTTCCCAGTCAAGTCACCATTTGTTATGCCTTGCATAACCACCCCACCTTTTTGTGGAACAAAATGGGTCCCCCTTGTTCTGTTCTTTTCCTTTGGCCTTTGATTTTCTACCTTGGGCATTTTCTTTGTCCTGTCAAATTGAAACCTGGGACAAATATCAAACTTGGATTTTCATCCAAGTTTTGGGTCTTGTTTTGTTCTTGGTTCCAGTCCTGACAATTCCTTGGTTTTTCCTTTTTGCTCTGTTGGATCCGAGTCTGAAGCTAAATATGAACTTTGAACTCTTTTGGCGTTTCAGGTTCGGGTTCCATCCCGAGTCCAACTCTGCTTTTCTCTCTTCTTCATTGGTCTTCTTCCTTTGGTTTTGTGTCCTGTGCCTTAGGTGTTTTCTTTTCGGCCTTAGGCATTTTTCTTTTGTTTTGGGTGGACCCAAAATTGGAACAGAAACCAAACTTTGAATTCCTTCTAAGTTCTATTTTCTATTCCTTCCCTAATCCTGGTTCTGCCTCTTTTGTTTCGTGCGTCTTTTCATTTTATTCTGGTGGACCCGGAACTAGAACTGCAACCGAACCCTAAAACTTTTTAAAAGTTTCAAGTTTGGATTTGTTTTGATCCTGGTTCTGCATGTCTCGTTTCTTTTGTTTTTATTCCTTCTATTTTTTGGGGATGTTTTCCACCTTTCCTTTTTCTTCCTTCATCTATCTTCATTGTCTTTTCAGATGTTCTCAGAGGCGGGGCTAGAACAGAATCCAAACCTGAAACTTTGAATAAGTTTCGATCTCGGATTTAGTTCCACACCCACCCTCATTGTGTTTCACCCAGGATCGATTTTTTCTCTGATCCCTCCTACATTTGTTTCCATCGGGTTTTCCCTTTGTGTTTTGGTTTCTTTTGCGAACGCGGAGCTAGAATGAGAGCTGAACTTGGAAATATTGATTATTTCCATGGTTAGTTCCCATCCTAACTCTGGTCCCAATTCTGATTACTTTTTGATTCTGCCCCCTCTAGTTTTGAGGATTGGTGTGTTCTCAGTTTCTTTTTGGCCCCGCCCCCACCAATTTGAAGGAGGGGTGTCATTTTTGGGTCATAATTTTGTCGCGATCCCAGTTCCACTGGGATTCATCTAATTTTGTCCCTCGTTCCCAATTCTGATTTGGTTCTGCCTCCACTAGTTTTAAAAGGAAAATGTGTTCTTAGTTCAGATTTGGTTATGCCTTTGACAGAGGTAAGTCTTTTCTTACGAAGTGTAATAAAATGAGAGAAGTATGATGGGTAAGATTGAAGGTAATATATTTATGGTTTAAAGGACTAATGAAGACCTTGTTTTGTAGGATTAAATTCTATACATTATGATATTTCTCAAGGGTCTCAGTGAAAGTTTTGAGCTCGGCGAAAGGTCTCACCGACTAAGAAAAGTCTCCCTAAAATGAAATGAGCTCTCAACGAAAGGAAGCGACTTCGGTGTAATGTCTTAGCAAATGAAACTGGTCTCGCTGACATGGAATGATCTCAGCATAATGTCTCGCCGACCTCGATAGGGTCTTGCCGAAATAGAACGAGCTCAGGGAGAATGAAGGAGCTCGATATAACATCTTCCTAACTAGCAATGGTCTTGCCGATCATTTTTAAACTTTCGACATAACTAATGGAGCCTGTCTTGATGACTCATTGACCTGATGGTGTCTCACCAACATATGGTCTGGTGTCAACAACTTTGACCGCCTGGGAATCCCATGTGGAAAATGTTCACCTAATCAGATAGAACTAAAGGTGAAACCTCGATAGTTTGACCGATCGGCTACGAACCAGAGGAAGGTTAACAGAATGCAACGGGTGTGGATCTACTCTATGAAGGAGTCAATGGTGCAACTCGGTGAACACTGGCGTGGGGATCTGATGAAAAGTCTGGTGCTGCTTCCAGAAGACAGTCAACGCACAAAAATATCTAGAGCAGGAAGAGGGCCGAAGGAAAGAGGACTAGACTGTTAGTCATAGTGACAGCTAGGGTCTGCTGGCAAAAGAGAGATCGACATTAATGATGATATTTTAGGGCATTCAAAGAAGCTCCGATGGAATTCAAGGATGGACATGGAGGCCAAAAGTTAATGCGGTAGCTACAAAAAGATCTGAGATCATCCCTGGGATAATCTTTCATTGACATGGACAACAGGGATTCACATTTAATGCAAAACCGACTTTATTCAAAAGATCTGGACGCCGACCCTTCTAGGAGGAAGATATTTTGTAAACCCTAAAATAGGGGCCGAGATTCTTTTCAAAAGTTGATGTATATATGGCATATTCTTTCTCTTTAGAGGAGGAGGTTTTTAGTTTTTAGAGTTAGAGTTTTGAGTTGGAAGAGGTAGAAGTTTTAGAAAACATAGAGAAATAGAGGAGATAATAGAGGAGACAGAACGACATCCTGATTCTTTGTAATAGGGGCTTATTTTTCCTTCTTAGGGTAGGAGTTAGATTCAACATAGATGGTAAGGTATTTTCAAGTTCTCTTAGTATAGGTGGAACCAATTTGGAGACATATGTTTTCTATACACTGGTGATTGTGCTAGATTTGTAAATGTTGCTTATCTGTTTCACCGACAGTAGGAGCAACCAGACCTGAATCTACTTCATATTGTGTTCCAGAATGGTATTTATCTTTAATCATTTGATTTGTGAAGCCTTCAAGGAATGAAATGTTATTTTGTGTTTTATTTAAAAATGGTAACTAGTAATTTGTTGTAGAAATCAACATTGTGAATGAATGCAACTGTGTGTTAATCATGAGTTAATTTTTTTCTTCAGTTTTAGTTTACAATTCCTTGAAATATAACAAGCTTGGTTAAGATAGATGAATCATCATTCTTTTCAGTACCAAAACCTTGATCTATCTTTTTATGTTTCTTTAAAAACCCCAGTTAAAGTAGTTTTAAATTCATGCTCGATCTTAGAACAATCCACAAAATCAACACCAGTAGGCCCCTTGAATATTATTGTTACATTGACCATTGAGAAACATCAACACAGTTGAGAACCAACTACAAAGACCTTGGGAGCTAAGATATCCATGTGTTGTCTTTCTCTTTCAGGAGAAACAGAGTAGCAATATTTTGTTTAACTGTTGTTGTGCCATTTTGACCATCAACAGGTCTAAGTCTTGCAGAGCAGATGGGTGTTAAGAAAATAATGGTGTTCAGATAATTCGAGCTAATAGTCAATCAAGTATGAGGGATCTCTATAGAAAAGAATGTATGCATGAGATCTTATAGACATAGAGTCCAAGACCTGATTGAAAGCTTTGAAGCGTTCAATATCCAAATGGTCCCTAGAGAGAAAAATGTAGTTGTGGATCACATGGCAGCAATAGGATTTCAATTTGACCCTGTTTCTGACTTAATTGGTAATGTACACTTTGTGTGAGTGATTGTCTAACTAGAAATACCACATAATGACCAGAGTTGGCAAGTGTTCGAAAGTGATGAACACATTGCTTCATTCATTCAACATTTAAGAGGAATTTTTTGATCAACTCCAACCAAAAATTGTAGAAGCTTATGAAGGGAAAATTATTCAGTTGAGGTTTAACAAGCTTCCAAAAGGACTGGTCACTCTTGAAAACCTATTTCATTGTGATGATGCAAGAAATTACAAGAGAAAATTTGTAGCAGATAAAGGTGATTATGCAGATCTTTAGGTTAGAGATGGAAGAAGGCTTAAGGTCGAGAAGGATGTCCCACACCATGATAAAGAATGACACATCCATTTTTTTTAAAATATGGAGTAGTATCCTAGTCATATGATGACCTTAGGGGATCTGATCCTGAAGTCATCCCCCATACTATAGAATTGATGAAAGGTGCAAAACCAGCTTGCTAGAAGCAAAGGCTAGTAAATCTAAAGATTGAGGCATTAATGGTGCAAGAATTGAAAAAGCTAATTCACTCTTGGATCATCTTCTCAATCAAGCATAGCATGTGGGTGTCCAACCTAGTCCCTATCTAAAATAAGAATGGAGACATCTTCCTATGTGTTGATTTTCGGGACCTAAATAGAGAATCACTGAAGGATCACTACCCCTTTCCTTTCATGTATTCAATCTTCCAAAAATTGGCTAGCTCAAAAATATTTTCTCTATTGGACAACTTCTTCGGTTACAACCAAATCTAGGTAAAAGAGGAGGACTTACATAAAACAATGTTTACTACCAAGTGGGGAATTTTTTCCTATGCAAAAATTCCCTCTAGTCTCTCAAATGCGAGAGTTACCTTCCAATGAGCAATGAATATTTCCTTTTAGAATTGATCAATAATATCATATTAATCTACTTGGATGATCTAATGGTGTTCTCTAAGTCAAAGGATGATCATTTTGATAATCTAGAAATGGTTTTTAAAAAATTCCAGGAGTTTGGGATATCCCTAAATCCAAAAGGTGTTTTCGGAGTGCCACAAGGAAAATTATTGGGACATATAGTGTCTAAATATGGAATTTCAATTGATCCAGAGTGGGTGAAGCAAATTAGGGAACTTCTCCTACTAGTCAACAAGAAGGGAGTTCCATCCTTCCTAGGAAAAGTAAATTTTGTAAGAAAATTCATTTCTAATTTTGTAGGGTTAATTAGACCTATCACCCTGATGTTCAAGAAGGATCAGCTGTTCAAATGGACAAAAGAGGTGAGAGAATCCTTTGAGAAGGTTAAGGAAGCTATTTATTCAGCTCTTGTTCTAGTTTTGGACTTCATAATGTATGTGTTCAATAGTAAATCTAGCATCACTACTATTTTGAAACAAAAGGATGATGACGGAAAGGGAGAACATCTGATAGCCTTCCACTCCTAAACCTTAAATGATTATGAGATGAACTATAACTTCATCAAAAGGAAAGCATTCACCATTGTTAAGGGGCTCAAGAAGTTCTGACATCTTTTATCTTGCAACAAGCTGGTTGTATATGTCATGCATTCTAGTGTGCACGAATAGATTATGGAAGGAGAAATCACCAAAAAAAAAGGGCCAATTGGATAACCAAGATCCTAGAATATGACATTGAGGTTAGGCCCATGAATAGCGTGTGGGGAAGAGGATTGTACGAGTATCTGGCACATGATGAAGAAGTAATAGCTAAGGAGGGATAACCCGAGCTGGCATTGATGAACTAATCTAAGTATGAAGGCCCTTGGTTGGAAAATAGAATGAAATTCATGCTGATAGGAAAATATTCATTGGGCTTCCCATCTTAGAAGAAAATATTTTATAGATTGCAGAACAATAGATATGCACTCACTGGAGGGGTCCTTTTCAAAGGGAACTTCAATGGTATTCTTCTGCGGTGTGTCACCTTAGAACAAGCACAAATTATTCTAGGTATATTTCATAGCAGTTCCACAGGTGGACACTTCTCTACAAAGACCACTACCATCAAAATTATGTGTGTCAGGTACTTCTAGCCTACATTGTTCAATGAATCGCACTCTCTGATTAAATCCTACAAATAATTCCAATTCTTTAGAGGAAGGAGGAAAAACTCCACAATGCCTCTGAATCTGATAGTGGTTGATGAACCCTTTGCGTAGTGGTGACTAGATTTCATCAAGATGATTAATCCCACTTCCAATGTTGGACATAAATGGATCCTCATAGCTATAGATTATTTTACCAGATGGACCAGGGCCATGCCCCTAAAGAATGTGATAGATTGAAAGATTATGAACTTCCTCGAGGAACTGGTAATGAGGTTCGGCATACCAAAGACCATAATTTCTGACAATGCAAAAGCCTTCCTAGGTTTGAAGGTATGACAATTCGCACTTACACATGGCATATTCCTAAGGACATCTTTGAACTATTACCTACAAGGAAATGGTCTAGCCCAGTTAACTAATGAAAATTTAGTCTAAATCATTAAAATAATTAGGTTGTAACATCAAAGAGAGTGGCATCAAAACCTCAAAGCAGCACTCTGGGTAGACCAAATAACCCCAAAGCAAGTCTTAAAGACTTATCCATATGAGCTCGTATATGGGAAGGAAGCGCTATTGCATATATCTCTAGAAATCCCTACACTTTAGTTGCTCAAGTATTTGGAAGTTGAACAAAATGGATCCATGGAAGTCCAATTGGCTGAGTTGTTGGAGGTGTAGGAGAAAAGAGAAAAATCCTTGATAGCCATGTCTAACCGTCAACAAGTGGCTAAGAGGTGGTTTGACAAGAAAACCTCAGCCCACGGTCTTAAATGCAGAGACTTAGTGCTAAAGTTCAATGAAAGAAGTGTGAAGCCTAGACAACACAAAAAAATTAATATTCTATGGGAAGACCCATTTTGAATTATTTAATGCAAGTAGCATAATGCATTTGAATTAGAAAATATGGAGAAAGAAGCATTGGGAATTCCAATCAAAAAAATTCACCTCAAATTGTTTAATTAGCTTCATTAATCATTTTTACCAGTGTAAATATGTAATTATGTAAATTTTCTTTGTGTTTTGTTCAACCAAATATTTATTAAACAAAACCCATGATAGAAGAAGCAGAGGAGAGAAGAAGAGACAAAAATTTGACAAAAGAGCTTTATATTCATTATATGGTAATATATATTCTTTGAGATATTACAATTCAAAATGGCTCTTAGGCCATACTTTTCAAGTGTACATATATACTAAGTAGCTTTCTAAGTATTAAAATCCTTTTGATGCATATATACAAAAAAAAGGAGAAAAGAGTTCATTCTTAAACTGGGGCAGCATCAACATTAACAACATTAGGAACAACCACATCAATAGTCTCTAGAGCAATGATAGGTGCAACAGGAATGGGAACAGGAGTATCAACGATAGAAATGACAAGTGGAGGAGGAAAAAATAGGTTTCTAAAGTTGGTGTACCACTCCACATCATAGAAAAGTACTACATTGTAGCATCTCAGTAGGAAGTGGAAAGCATGAGAAACCCTTTGGCAGTGTTCTTCAATCGTCATAATGTGAAATCTACTCAAGAATGGCACCTAGGGCACCACTGCATCCTCTTCAATGCATTGGCATAGGTCACTTGTTGTGGGAAGACCAAGACCATACACCACATTCATCACAACTTCGCCAAGGGCTCAAAGATAGTGCTTTGGGAAGATTTCCATGGTGAGCCACAATATCATCTGCTTGGGTACTTGAATGTCAAGGAAAGAGACAAAAAAATGAGAGAAAATGTTAGTATTCACTCTATACTTCCTCATACTCTATATAATCCCTCCCTAACACCCATTTCATCACAATTATTGCTAGATAATTCTTGTTCATGGTCATGTGCTTTAAATTTCTGCTAGAAATCTCACCTAAAAACTACCCGTGATCTATTGCTAGTTAGCCTAATAGGAGTATTCATTGCATCTATCTATTGTCCCAATTAACAAATGAAAATTCATCCCAATTACTGAATGAAAATTCTATTGATATCCTTAAGTCTATTTATAGAAATAGCCAAGGTACAATGCATGCAATCAACATGATGATGTTCAAGAGAAAGCTCAAAAATCCCACTAGTTGCAAAACTTAAAAATCCCACTAGGTTGCATTTGTTGTGTATGAATTGCTATGTGCAAGTTAAGAAGTAATTAATCAACTTAAATTGGTGGCAAGCACAAGTAATAATCTGGATGGTTAGGTTCTAGGTGTCATGTTGTAGATGCTTTTTCAATCTCCAAGGATGAACTCAAATATTTTCGTGTAATTATTATGCCCTCCTGCTTAATCATTCTTTCCAAGTTCTTAATTTAAAAGCATGTGAATGGTCTCATAAGACTACAATTTTTAGTTTATTTTCCCAAGGGATGGTACTGTAGGTCATGATGACTAATTATCATTATGAATTGTTGTCTTTTCAAAAAGAATGGGAATTCATTTTACATGCACGAAAGAGCCAGCTGTACGTGCCAAATTTATTGCTTGAAATAGTTAATATCTCTAAGTCCAAGTCAAAAAACTAAGTGTTGCATGCAAAAGAATATTACTCAAGATTTTTGAGTACGTAGTTCATTGTGAAGAGCTTTGAGTGCAGAGTTTGCTAAAAGAACCCAAGTGAGTTCCAGAAAGGTGGAGCATAATAAAATTCTATAGAGTCTTGAAATGGCCCAAAATCCTCAAATGGAAGCATAAGGAGAGGTAGTTCAAAGATTATTTGATGCCATGTTAGTAGTTCTAATGGCGAATATTTTCAATCATCTCTTACGCCTCACCTAGGAAGCCAAAGTGGCCCCACACGCGAGCCACAGAGAAGGCTATCCATAGGGAAAAAGCCCTGGTAGCGGAAGAATGGGATAATATTCATGACCCTATCCTCATAACTAACCCTAAGAGTCTTAGGGAAACAGCCTTCAAGAGAATGAAAAATATTGATAGACAAGAGTCTTTGGTGTACAAGTTATGGTTCTACGGTCTCCCATAGTATATGGTTCCCGTTTTGCACCACTGCCCGAAACTAGTTCGTGAGTGCATTCAACATTTTAACCCAGATACTGGCACCATTGAAGGCTAGAAATTGAGGGTGGTGATTAGAATGGAAGCTATTAGGAATATGCTATGCATTCCTATTGAAAGGGGAATAGAAAGAATGGAGAGATTCTCTGTAATAGACTCGAAAGAGCTCTGGAGGACTAGAAATTATGCTCTAAACTTTTATAATCAAGAAACAAAAAGGCCCAAGGAAGATACAACAAAGCTGCCACAGTTTCTGGTTGTGCACAATGCTTTCAACTTGGACTTGCAAGACACCTTCTCTATGATGGCTTTTGTTTGCCTCATGGACAGTGACATGGATATTCATAAGTTCCAAATGGGTTTTGTTTTTCAGTTGAGAAGATAAAATTTCTTATTTTGGAATGACTTTGTGGATGTTATTGTTTGGGAGATGTTGGCCCAATTCAAGGAATACAATGCACAACATAGGTTCAAGTTTTCTTCTCTCCTTGCTCACATGTTTTTACACCAGAACCCTAACTTCTTTATGGACCGTATGGGGTTAGCTATGTTTGATGAAAAAGGGGTAAGAAGGCTAGTTTCTATATTGACTCCCATCCTTTCTATAACTTATGATTACTATGCATTTTCCAATTATTTCTTGACTTTTATTTTTTGAGATTTTAGTAAGGATGGAAAAGGTTACCGACTTTCCACCAAGAAAACTAGGTGGGTGTAGACTTTTATTCATCCTTGCAACTAGTTACTTGGGAAGGATTTTTCTTTCATTAGGTTGCATGGTTTTACTGAGGAACCATTCCAACTCCCCGTATGTGTCATAAACAAGGTGTTGGTCCTTGAGGTATTCTGACAACTGGCAATTATTGATGTCAAGTTTTGCGGAGGAAAGAAGTAGAAAGGTTTTTTTCAAATTCCCTTCGAGCTTTGGTATGGTAATAATGTTAAAGAAACAAACACATGATCTACTAGAGGAAAAGCTGGCTCATCTAGGGCTAGTATTAATTTGTGACAAATGGGATTATAATCCCAATAATGAATTAGCAGATCTGAACGTTAAGGTAACTCACAGCTCCCAACCCTACTAGGAAGCTTTGCAGAATCTGCAGTTAGGGGACTAGGATGATTTATTCATGGGCCTAGCCTATGTTCCTACTAATAATAAGAGGCCACCATGGTTATCTTTCTATTTTCCTCTGGCCAAGCCCAATGACAAGCTTAAGATGGGGGCCACCCTTCACAATCAATTAGCCAAGCAATACCAATGGAGTAACAAAAAAATTGCACAATTTTGGATTTATTGTCAAGAGACTAGATGCCTTGATGCCTCGTTCCAAGAGCCCAACATGTATGAAATATTTGACTCTCTCTGGAACAAGGAACATGATGATATTGATGCAAGCAGAGATGAGGATGTAGACCCAAAGGAAGCGAATGCCATAATGAAAAGGAAAGAGGCGAAGAAGGCCCAACCAAGGAGCACTAGAAAAGTAATGGAACAACCTAAGAAATCTCTGCTCAGCATGTAAGTGGCTGCATCACATTTGAAATCCTTGCTACTACACACATGGGCTAAGAAGAGATATAGGGCAGCCCAACAATCTCAGGAGGTCATATAGGTGGTTAATTCTCCACCCAAGAAGAGGTTGTGCACTAATTCAACACCTAAGGAAAGCTCACAGGAGCTTGCAATAAGCCAAGGATCAGAATCCTCTATAACTCAGGTATCTTACTCTCCCTCTCTTCTCGCTTCACAATCTTTGGTCCCCACTACTACCTTTGTGTCTTTGGTGCAAGAGTACCTAGTGAAGTTATGCCTCTAATAGGAAATCAAGCAAATTTTGAATCTTCATCATGATATTCATGTAGAAAGGTCATGTTTAGACCAATTCAAATGTATTTGAGTCTCTACTAGGTCTCTAGGAGGTCAAATAAGTCAAATTGCAAAAGAATGTCTTTTTGTTGCAAAGGATGCAAAAAATTGCAAAATTGCAAAATTGTAAGAAGATGAAGAGTCATTTTTGTAAAAGGAGCTAGTGGGTCAGTTGCTACTGATGGGTAAGTCAAGAAAAATATTGTAAACATCTATTAAGGGCCTTGTGAAGGTGAGCCAAGCATTGGTCATTGTATCTTGAAATAGTTTTGTTAATAAAAGTACTTTGTTTTGCTAAAACAACATTTTCTTCTTGTTTTCAGGCCTTGTATGGACTGTACAGTATTTCTAAGGTTTCAATCTCAATTTTTTTCATATTATATGGTGTTGGTTTCTATTTGAAAGAGATTTGAATAATTTTTATTTAGTTTAGAGGTTTCACAAGCAATTTTACAGAAAACTACTTGAAACCCTCAAATCAAGGGTTTTGAGAGTCTAAATTGAATTTAACAACTATTCCACTGATTTAGGATTTGTAAATTAGTGGAATGGGTTAATGTAGACTTTTTTTAGTGTTTAGTATGTTGGAAAATGTAGGGGAAGTATATATACAAAGTTCTTGTTGCTGCCCTCAAAGAAAATTCTGAGTTTTTCCATGAACTTGATGGCTCCATGTTGGAATCCATTGTAAATGCATTCAAGAAGGTTAGAAGATAGTTCCTATAGCTTTTATAGACCTAATTCAAGATGAATAAAGCAAAAACTAGGTGATTATAGGTATGGAATGTATACTTTTAGTAAACTCTCATTGCTTGAGCTTAGTTTTAGCATTAGGCAAGGGTTTTAAGATCTGTTGCATTGGTGAGCATTTTCTTTTATGAAGATTGTTTATTTTGAAGTTTTATACCCTATTAGAGGTCTCTCTATAGTTTTTTGAGGTTGAGGAGTTGATTGGTTGGTGCTTTCTTTGTAAATTAGTCCTATTTGGGGCTTAAAAACTATGGGACAGTCAATTTTAAGCTTAAACTTTTCAAAACAACGTACCCTTAGTTTGAAGTTTGTTTTAGAAGGCCCCAATGGGTCCTAGAATTTCTCTCATTTTGGGAATCTCTACCTCCTTTAAAAGTTATGCCTGATTTTTGATCTATGGACTACTATAAGAAATAATGTCTTATGGTGTAAGTAATGGAGAAGCTGATGAGTTTATGCTATGGAAGAGTGTTATTGGTTTGAACGTATCAAAATAATGATGTTTAAGGTGTATTGGGGTCTAATGTGAGTTTGGAATCCTGATTGAGTGTTTTGGTGTATTGATAAACTTGTGGAATCAAGTGTCAATGAAGTGAATTTTGGTGAAATTTTTAAGAGACCTTCTCAAGTTTGTGTTTTGGGTTTTAAAAACCCTTGAAGTCAATAGATTCTCTACATCAATTGGTATTAGATTTGGTTGATTTGGTGGTTTGTTAAGTTGTTGGTTGCAGGTTCTTGATCCATCTTAAAGATATAAGAAAGAGAGTAAGAAGGTGTGTTGGTTACAGACAAGGATGAGGTTCGTGTTCACTGTCCTTCAACATAGATTAAACTAGGGAGAAGGTGCAGAGAAAGTGACACCACTAAGAGAAAGAGTGGTAGGTGCATCTTCTAGGATCTACTTTTGGGTAGGTGGATGGTTTGTGAGATTGTGTGAGGAAGTAGTGAGGGATATGGATATCTATCTGAGGAAAAACACTTGAAGAGTTTGTAGCCATTACAAAAGTTGAAAGTCAGTTTGTAGAGTGATCCAATGATTGGAAAAGATGATGAGAGAATGACAAGTAGGTCAAGAGAATATCAAGGATTAATTGATTAGAATGAAGAAATATTGCTTAGAAAGGAAAGGTGAAACCATCATAAGTACAATCCTATGTACTTTGATTGTAAAAGAGGTTAGCGGAAAGTTATAGTGATTTGTGAATTTGATGACACAAGAGATTATTATGGTAGAAAACTTGAAAACAAAAATGAAGGCAGAAGATGGAATGAATCCAGGTGACATAGAAAGGAAACTAAATGAATTCAAGAAGAAGCAGTCTAAGAAAAAGGTATACAGATGTAAAGAAGCAATATTAATGCAAAATCGGTCCTCAAAGGGACTTGAGTTATTTTCCAAGCCAGTTGTTTGGTGCAGGGGCACCTAGTGAAGTTATGCCTCCAATAGGAAATCATGTAAAGTTTAAATCTTCATCATGATATGCATGTAAAAAGGTCATTTTTAGACCAATTCAAATGTATTTGAGTCTCTACTAGGTCTCTAGGAGGTCAAAGAAGTCAAATTGCAAAAGAATGTCTTTTTGTTGCAAAGGATGCAAAAAATTGCAAAATTGCAAAATTGTAAGAAGATGAATAGTCATTTTTGTAAAAGGAGCTAGTGGGTTAGTTGTAACTGATGGGGAAGTCAAGAAAACTATTGTAAACATATATTAAGGTCCTTGTGAAGGTGAGTAAGGCATTGATCATTGTATCTTGAAACAATTTTGTCAATAAAAGTACTTTGTTCTACAAAAACAACATTGTCTTCTTGTTTTTAGGGTGCAGACTGTACAATATTTCTTAGGGTTAAATATCAATTTTTTTTCATAGTATATGGTTTTAGCCTCTATTTGAAAGAGATTTGAATAATTTTTATTAAGTTTAGAGGTTTCAAGAGTAATTTTACAAAAAACTACCTAAAACCCTCAAATAAAGGGTTTTGAGAGTCTAAATTGAATTTAACAACCATTCCACTAATTTAGGCTTTGGAAATAATTGGAATGGGTTAATGTAGAGTTTTTTTAATGTTGTGTATGTTGGTCGATGCAAGGGAAATAAAAATACAAAGTTCTTGTTGTGCCCTCATAGAAAATTTTGAGTTTTTCCATAAACTTGATGGCTCCATGTTGGAATCCATTGTAAATGCATTCAAGAAGGTAAAAGATAGTTCATATAGCTTGTACAGACCTAATTCAAGATGAATGAAGCAAAAACCAGGTGATTAGAGGTCTAGAATGTATACTTTCAGTAAACCCTCATTGCTTGAGCTTAGTTTTAGCATTAGGCAAGGGTTTTAAGATTTGTTCCATGGGTGAGCATTTACTTTGATGAAGATTGTTTATTTTGAAGTTTTATACCCTATTGAAGGTCTTTCTATAGTTATTTGAGGTTGAGGAGTTGATTGGTTGGTGCTTGCTTTGTAAATTAGTCCTATTTGGGGCTTAAAAGTTGTGGGATAGTCAATTTTAAGCTTAAACTTTCCAAAACAACATACCCTATGTTTGAAGTATGTTTTAGAAGGCCCAAATGGATCCTAGAATCTATGTTTGGTTTTGGGAATCTCCACCTCCTTTAAAATTTATTCCCAATTTTTGATCTATGGACTACTACAAGAAATAATGTCTTATGGTGTAAGTAATGGAGAAGCTGATGAGTATAAGCTATGGAGGAGTGTTATTGGTTTGAACCTATCAAAATAATGATTTTTAAGGTGTACTAAGGTATGATGTGAGTTTGGAATCCTGATTGGGTGTTTTGGTGTATTGATAACCTTGTGGAATCAAGTGTCAATGAGGTGAATTTTGGTGAAAGTTTAAAGAGATCTTCACAAGTTTGTGTTTTGGGTTTTAAGAACCTTTGAAGTTAGTAGATTATCTACATTAGTCTCCCATTACTTCAATTTTTGGACTTCCTTTTCCTACTTCCACACCCACGGAAGGTTTCTCTAAATTATCCCAAATTAGACAAACAAATTTCACTCCTCCATGATTTGTTCCATCTTTTGTTGGAGCCCCATCCAGTCCCGCCATTGCTAACCCTTTTGTTTCCATCATGTCAGCCCCAACTCAACCTACTAAATAGATGGTTACCTCAGCATCCCTGATACTACCACCGATCCCTATGAGTGCTTTTGTCACCTCCCAAATTGGACCTTGGTATAGCATTCCCTATTCTCCCCATTGATGATCTGTCTACAAAAGAATACATCATGTAAGACCATAAAGATATCATTACCATTTTCTCTTCTTCTCGATGCATCATTTTTTAGTGACTAAGGTATCACAAGCTATCAGAGTCCAAAAGCTAAGAGAAAAAGATGCAGCAAAACTTGTCGAGCCATGCGTGCATACTCTTTTTAATGAAGTGCAAGGGTCATTGCAATTTTCAACTATGACTCCCAACATCATCAAACCATAAGGGAAGATGGAACCTGAGGATTATAGAAACCATGCTATGGGGATTGATCTACATGTGGTCCAAACATAGGAAAAATTTGAGCTAATGGAGGAAACTCAGCGAGTGGTGACTAGTGACTTTCTGAAGCATAGTCACCAACTAAAGAAGAAGGAAGAGGAACTCAAGAACATTAAGGAAAGGTGGAAATCCTATTGAAAAATGAAAAGGATAAGGATGCTAAAATTGAATGAGTATCTCAACAAGAATAGGTGGAAAAGGACAAACTCTAGGAGGAACTTGCAAAGTTCTAGTCCTTGGATCCCAACCTAGTTACCGGATTGCAACTAAAAAATTAGGAGTTGCAAGACTGGTTGGATCGGGAAAAGAGAGAAATGCAATAGAAAAATGAAGAGCTTTGGGATCAATGAGCTTGATTGGATCAGGTAATGTAGCAAAAGGACAAGGAGTTCTAGGAACGAAAATCTTAGTTTTAGGAGATCTAGGAAGTAAAGCTCTCCCTAGAAAAAGAATCCACAACCCGAGGCCAGGCTGAGGAACAATTGCTTGCCGAGTTAAGGATGATGTAGGAACGACTCTTCATCATAGACAAGAGAATTAAAGAAATGACATAGGATGTTGGGTCAAGGGAGGTAATGATAGGTCTTTTGAGAAATCCTCCTTGACCCTCTACTCCTTAGGTGGATCTCCTACTAGTAGCCCAGTAGTTATAAATCTCCTACTAGGAGAGAGTCAAGAATTTCTATCTGAATCTTCAACCAATGCTCCAATTCATGGTAGAGGAAATAGGTTTAAGTAGGGAAGTGTGTGGAATGATGGAGCAAGTTCCATAGTTCATTGCAAAAGAGGTGCTCGAGGTAGAGAAGTTGTTGGACAAGTTGTATGCGGTGGTGAACGCAGACTTTGTGAACACAGGGATTGAAGATTGGAGGTGAGCTACCAAGAAGGTGAGGGAATTCATCTATTGTCATGTGTCCATCCTCCAGGCCAGTAGTTGCTCGATAACACTAAGTCAGACTATGAACAACATGCGGATGCAATTCTCCCAATTAACTCAAATGACCTTGCCCTCCCCTTTTCTCTCCAATGATTTGGTGGCCACAGTGGACAATATTGTAGCAAAGATCAAGGAAAAGTAGCAAGATTTATCTACTTTTCAAGATTTCAATCAACGTCCCACTGCTATAGACATAGAAGGTGCCACCCATCTAATTGCGTAACTTCTCTTTTAGCTTGATTCTAGGATTGGGATCTTCATGGAGTTTCCCTTCAAAGAAATAATCAATCTGCATGAGGCACAAGAGAATCTATGTGCCTTATCGATGCCATCTGAGGCCAATTGGCTGCCTCTATAGACCACACTTTTGAAGCTCTGATCATTGCCCAATGGTTAAGGATTTTGACTTCACACAATAAATTTTGGGTTCCCTTTGCCCAGGAAAAATGCCCTTGATAGTTGCCAAAAGTTGTGGTTGCCAAAAGTTGTGGATTAAAAAATCCTTAAAGCTCCCTCTGGGTGGTCATTGATAATTTTCCATTAGCCCTGGGCCCCAGCTCGCGCCTCATATGTTTGAATATCTTTGGGCCCCTTTTGAAGCGCCTTCACCTGCTTTCTCCACATGTCCATTGTGCACTCCTTGGAAGGTTTTCTTCCCTTACTTCTCTATCAAGCCCCACCCATTCACCACATGTCAACAGTGTAGGCCTTTGAGAACCCTCTCTCCTTTGCTCTTCCTTTGAGCTCCACCCATGTGCCGCATTACATTAGTCTGTGGGAAACCTTTTGGTAGACCCCACAATCAACACTTGACATGAAGACTTCTCCACGTGTCTTCTCCATGGGGAATTCAATCGCAAGGAAGGAAGGAATGAATATGAAGCCCCACTCTTGTGCCATGTATCCCAACGAATTATGTGGGTGGGTAACATATGTCTTCATGGGAATTTTGTTGTTCCCACTTTGGGACCACATTCATCATTTACAGAGGGAAGCATCTTATTCAAAGGTGACTACATGCTATCTTTCAAAATATTTTTGTTGCAATGGATTTGGGGAATCATTGTGACGAACATCATTGCGCGTAACTGGAATCTTTTGGGTTACTGGTTCTTTGGTGGTGGGTGATCTATATATACTACTCTGACTCTTGGAAAAGGGGTTCAAAAATCATAGAATAAAATGGAAAAAATATTGTAGGCCTTTTGTATTGTTTTGATTATTGTATTAAGACTCATAGACTGTGCCATATTGTTCAACCTCTCTATTTCTTAGTTAATTCATAAGACATTATAATATGTTTTTTTCTTGTATTTAGTAGTTTATCTGCAAGACTTCAATAATTTCAATATAAATCTACTGATTCAAATCATGTTTTGAACTCTTCTTGTTTACTAAATGTGTATGGAAGTTGTGTTATATCATTTGATAAACTTCTTAGGTTTTTCATTTATGCTTTCTATTATTTCTAGACATGCAGATTACCGAATGGGCCTTTAAATCTCATCTAAAAGGAAGATTTACTGTGCCCATACTTAACTCAGTTTAACACAATTGGTCTCCCATTAACTGAGTTTCCCATAAGGCTATTTATCTAGCAATTTTAGTCATCAATAGGTCCCACATGGATGGGACTCATTTTCCAAAAGTGGTGAATGGGACCCACATGGCCTATTTTGATTGCTAAAGTGTCGGGGATTGTGTAAATTAAGTTTATTTGTTGATATTGTTAGGTTTTAGATTTAAATATGCCTTGGGATGCATAATATAGGGTTATAGGGGCCTATTAATGATGATATAAAGGCCATACATGTAGGGGGGGCCAAAATCCAATGTGAAAGTGTAAATAAATACATTTTACAACATTAAATTAAGGAAAAATTTGGTCTTGTAGTGTCAAAAAATGGGTCCTTTGACATTTTCACACTCGTTTGGGTCCTCCTTGTGGATTTTGGCTTAATGTTGCCTTGATTTAGTGTTGTAATGTGGATAACACATTCACATTAGATCTTGGGCCCTTGTGAACTAATGTAATTTAATTGTACCTTGCTAAAGTGCTGTGAAGTGTTGTGACACACTTTCACACTTTTCGAGGGTTTTATCAATTAACTAAGCATAAGGGTGCTGTCATAATAGTGGTTTACAATTCCTGAGAGGAACGGATTTTAGCTGAAATCACATATTTTTAGAAAATATAATGATTTAAGCCTTAAAAAGTTCCATTTTAATGATTCCAATTGAAGAGGGTTTGATCAAATCACCTTAGATCAAACCCCCTTGGATAGAACCTCACTAGTTTTAAACCATACCTATAAATGCGTCTCCTTTACGCCTATCAAAATGCTGATAAAAAATCACTTTTGATGTAGCTTTTGGGGGATCAAATGAATTCATTTAAAATTTATTTCAAATGATTATTGTATTCCTCAGAACAAGCTATCAAATGAATATAATTTTAATATGTTTTGGTTTTGTTATGTATTTGTTTTTTAAGTTTTATTAAACATAGGTTTTTCATCGAAAATGAATTTCTTTGTTCTTCACATGTGGAAAAATAGAAGATTATCAAAAAAATTGAAAAATACGAGTGCACCGGATATTGAAGTCCTTGATGACATATACAAAAAAAGTTACGCTATACACATGTCGAATTGTAATTGGTTTGACTTTGAAACTTGATTAAGGAAAAAATATTCAATAAAAACTATCTAACTAAGTGGAAGCACTAGATATCAGAGTTAAAATCTAAATTTGAAAGAATTAGAATTTTATCCTTCATGGAAAAAAAGTTATCGTTATCACGGCGTCACTTTTTAAAAATGTTGTTTCGAAAAAATCAATTTTCGTGGGAGATGGAAAAAGAAGTGCAATTTGATTCCAAAAATTTTGAAAAAAATATTTTTAGAATCTACAAACAAAATTTGATGAGACTCTAGTTTGCACCATCTCCAAATTCCTCACGGTTTAGCCGCTATAGGTGCCCGAATGTGAAGATTTAGTTAAAAATAATAATTTCAGTGTCCAATTTGGCCAAAAATTGTAAACCACTATTATGGGATCACCCATAATAAATATAATTTTAATCATAATCAACCTTAATCTTGCCTTGTTTGAAGTGTTGTAACATGATTTCACACTTCTCTAGGCTTGTCATTAATAATTGGGCTTTCTTATGGTTTAATTGGCCTCATTTTGCATCCACAAGCCTCATTTATTACATATTTTCAAGGATATAATCTTGACACCAATCAGTAACCAATCATAATTCAAGTGTTTTTGGCTTGTGTGGCCTTCATTTAGTGATATGAGACTCATTCACCACCTTGGGTGAATGAGTCCCACCTAGATGTTTGGGTCCCAAACCTATTTTCACACCTTTCTAAACACTTTTGATTTTTGGTCCCATACATTATGCTAGATGGGACTCATTTGCCACCTTGGATGAATGAGTCCCATATGACCAAAATTCAAATTTAATTCAAATTTCTAGTGGGATTTTATTCTCTTAGATCTGATGTCAGCTTGTAGTGTTGTCATTTGAGGAATTCTTGCATAATTAAGTATAAATACAAGGTTCTTTCACTCATTTTATCAGCCAAGAACCTAATACTTTTGTGAGAACATTCTTAATAGAAAGTTAAGTTCACAAGAGCATTTAAGGACACTCAAGAGCAAAAATTTTCATCAATTGTTGTAGCAATTCATGATCCATCATCATGGCAAGATTATAATTGCATTATTTCACGTTTCATGTTTCATTATCTTATTTCATCATTTGGTTTAATTACCTAAAAGGGGTTTGACCAAGGAAAACCCCTATTCCCTAACAATACACAAGTTTTCCCCTCTTTAATGTGTGATTGTAGGTTTGTAGATTAAAGAAAAGTAGATTTGAAGCCTTTAGAGGCACCAAAATGACAAAGTTGCAAATGTTGTCAAAATTGTCATGAAAAGTTATGAAGAATCACAAAAAATTAGATCTAGGGAAAAATATCCATCCAATTTGCATGAAATTAGTGGAAAAGTGCATATTTTATCCATCATTAGAGGCTCATAAAGTTTCAGTTCAAGATTCTACTTCTAGGACACTTTGCAACAAAATAGGACTGATCCCCTAGTTGTGGCGAATGAGTCCCACTGTATGATCTTTTCAAAAATCTTTATAGATTTTGCTACCCATTTGGCTAAAACTTGATCTTGTGCAGAGACCTAGATCTGGGACTGATTCACCCAAAATGGCAAATGAGTCCCACTAGGCCAAAAAAATAGGTTTTTCAAGATTTCAGGGCTCCATTACATCTCCAGCAAGTTTCCAAGTGCACACTTTCTATTTTAAAATTTTTGTTTTGTTTTTTTTGCATTTCCAAGTCATTTAGTGAAGCATTGCATCAAACTAGGTTTTACATTTCATCTTGCATGTGGGTATGTGCAAGATCATTATGGACCAAAAAGTGGCAATATGATGGGTATGTGGCTGAGGACTTTTTTCTTACCCAAAATTGATCAAACGAAAAGGGTTTTTAAAAGAGATTCTTAACCTTCCACCAATATAAATTATTCTTTACTTTGAATTTAATAGATTATTATTATTCATTTTCCATTTGAATTATGACTAAAGTCTTAATTGATAGGCTCAGTGGAAAAAATCTATAGCTTTCAAATGGCATTACATTTTTTGAATGCAAAACATGTGTCAAATTCTATGCTTCACATACTATAGGATTAAAAAAAAAAAAAAATCATGAAGTTTTGACCAAGTTAAGGTGGCCGAACATACAAGTTTTTATATTTTTTAAAAGTTGTAATAAAAAATTCATAATTAATTATCTACTTGGAAAAAATTACAAAAAAATATTCATCAAATCGGGACATGAGTCCTCTACTTATATCTAAAATCTTATAAAAAATTATTATCATTTTATTGTGGTTAGGGTGGTCAAACAGACACCTACTTCTTATTTTTCCCTAAAATTTAAGTACTACTGCATTGAAATTTCAAATTTTCACCAAACAATTTTTTTTTTAAATAAGCCTAGTAGTTTAGAAACTACATTCAATTTTCTACATATTCTATTCTTATAATTTTTTGAAATAATATAGATAACTTATTCAAATTTTTACGTCAAGTTTCCTAACTCTAATTTTTCTAAATTTTTCACCACTTAAGGGCCTATTTTTTCCATGATGATCTTGCACATACCCATGTCATTATTTTTTTCAAGTTTAAACTTGGTGGTGAACCACTCTTGGAATCTAAAATCATACCCTTCGACACCCTATTTTTATATCTCTTGCCTCTATTCCACTCTTGGGGTGAGATCTCTAGGGTCATCCTTAAATGTGAAGTATAGAAGATTGTTGCCCTAGGCCGTAAACCCTAGTGGAGACAAAATTCTATGTTACAAATTCTGATTGTTATTTGCATCTTATCATACACATAATCACATGTTTAATGGTGGAAGATTAGTGGTTCATAATCTTGTTGATTCATTTTGATGAAAACCCTACTTTCACCATTTAAACACTCCCTATCACCCATTAGGATAAATAGATGCACAAATACATCTCCTAGGGCCTAATCTATGCCACCTTTGGGTAGATTATTGTTAGAATCCAAGATCACCTGCATGCAAGATGGAAAACTGTCACATGCAAAAGATATGAAGAACCAAAAAGATGCTCTGTAAACCTCTCAGTAAAAATGCATTAAGAGAATCAATTATTACAAAAGAGATCAATCCTTATGAAGGAGATCAAGAAACCCTAAAAGGGAAACCCTAAATGAAACCCTAGTGTGCACACTTAATAATTAATAATTAATTATTAATGTGCCTAAGTTTAGCTTAAGTAATAAAGAGGAATAAGTGACTTAATTAACTAATGAATGTGATGTAATTAATTAAGAATAATAACTTATTACTCTAACACCCCCCTTAAGATGAACTTAGGAAGAAGCTAAAACACTAGAATAGGATGCATGAAAGCAAATATGGGTCTCGGCAACTAGGCCTGATCAGGTACCCATTTACAAATGCAATAAGGAGTAAGAGAAGGAAAAACCAAGTGGGACAAAACCCCCCTTACAATGAGATAACATGCTGCAAAGAAGCACTGGAAAAACTCTGTAGAGTAACACTGGAACTTGATATAGGCAAGCAAGGAAATATTCTTTTGTATACTACTAAAACTAGATGAGAGTCACTGATTGACTCAAGGAATCATGATAAAGCAACAAAAAACCTGATGCCACGGAACACTCGAAAACTTCAAACGGGAACAACTCTGGAACCTATGAAGTAGCAAGCAATTATTGAATGATGTATTACTGAAAATGAAGTGCAAAGATGCAAGATGCACTCTCCCAACTACCAAAATATCCAAGTAATCACCAAACAACCCATCGGGCCAAATCTGGACTAACTGATAAACCTGGGATAGATACAGAAAAAGTGCATAGACAACAAGATAGAGCTCCTTAATACCTTTCCAACGCCACAAACGAGGCAAAAATTGGACATCGTGGCAAAAAGTTATGAGCTCAGAAGTCCAAAAACAACATCTGACTTCAAACAGCAATAAATGCATGAAAATAGTAAAATACTGAAAAAAACAGCACTACTGAAAAGTGCTCGGAACTAGCTTTCCGGCGATATCTCGTTTGCCCGATTTTGATACCATATGCCCAAGTTATGGCCAAAAGAAAAAAAACTGCTCTTTTAGGAAAAACTAGGGTTAGGAGGGGGCAAAGAGGCCATACGGCCGATGACGTCATGCTGACGTCACCCATTCACGAGGTTAAAATTGACGGCCATCTAGCCGTTGCCACAAAAATTCGGCCCCCCTACAAAATGAAAAAAATTTTGGCCCTTGGTCCTGTGGGTGACCAGTGGCTAGCGAGCGGTGGGCTGGTGCAGGGGCGGAGCCCTTGGTTCACCATGTGGCCTGGGGCTGAGCGCAAGGGCCCGCGGGGGCTGCACAGACCGGCGGTGGCGGACCGGTGGAGGAGCTGGTGACGGGCGGCGGATGGGTGGCCGCAGCGGGGTGGCGGCGGCAGTATGGTGGCCGCCTGGTTGCCGCCGGGCGGCGAATCTGCATTATAACTGGAGGCGCCAGCCAGACTTCCCAAAAACACATGTTTTTTGATATTTTTTTAAATTTTTGAGCCTCGATCTGCGTGCTGGGAGGCCGTACGACCTCTCAGACAAAATTTTTTTGCCTCCTGGATCAACTACACCAAAATGGACGATTTGACAAGCATTTCTAGGGTTTTGGAACGCTGCGAACACGATGGCGATGTCCGTTTGAGCCCATTGTGTCCCAAAAAAAAGCTACCCTTAGATCTTGCAGAAAAGATGCCTATGGAGACCCTTGCACCCGAAACTCACAAAGAGGCCATATCTTTAGATCACGAACAAGCAGCTGCAGGTTTGGAGCTCTGATACCATGTTAGAATCCAAGATCACCTGCATGCAAGATGGATGCCTGTCACATGTAAAAGATATGAAGAACCAAAAAGATGCTTTGTAAACCTCTTAGTAAAAATGCATTAAGAGAATTGATTATTACAAAAGAGATCAATCCTTATGAAGGAGATCAAGAAACCCTAAAAGGGAAACCCTAAATGAAACCCTAGTGTGCACACTTAATAATTAATAATTAATTATTAATGTGCCTAAGTTTAGCTTAAGTAATAAAGAGGAATAAGTGACTTAATTAATTAATCAATGTGATGTAATTAATTAAGCATAATAACTTATTACTCTAACAATTATTTCAAGCTAGAATACTTGCAACTCATACACATAGGAATTTATTCCATAGGGCTTTACCTAGAAATCAAATCTTTGTATCTTTTAGCAGTGGAAACCCTTTAATTTTAGCTTATATTGATGATATACTAGTCAATTCCCTCAAAAGTATTCCTCATTTCACTTGTGAGACATCCAAAATTCCATAAGAGCACATCATGGATGTGGCAAACATATTTTATGTGCATGATGTAACAAAAGAAAATGTGGTTGTTCTGCTACTAGCCACTTCCCTTAAAGGTAAAGCATTGTAGTGATATAAAGGCTTTCCACCTAAATCCATTCACAAATGGGATGAGCTAGGTGAAAACTTATGCTAATTACTCTGATGATAAATGTGACCATTTATCTCTAGTGGAACAATTGAAAATAATCAAAAGAGTTCCTTGAATTCATGAGTGACTTCAACTACAAATTTCAGAAGACCCAGTATAGAATCCATGCCTTGGTGAAGCCCTCCTCAAAGTATTCCTTTATTTCCTAAAATCTCTTAACAATGATATAGATGTTATGATTCAATCTATGGGAGGATTTACCTTCTCCTATCTCAGTGGCTCCTATTCTAGTGGTTTCCACAAGCCAACATTCTATTCCACTGCATTTTTAGAAGATTGGGGCACCTTGCTCTAAAGTATAAAAAATGATTGAGTATTAATGAAGAGGTAGCAAGCTCAAAATAGTAGGTCCTATCAAACTCAAGGTCAAGGTTATCAGCAAAATAAACAACCTTATCAAGGAAAAAATCAATGGAATCATATTAGGCTCATGAGTAACATACATCTAACTACTACCAACATTTCTAAAGATTTGGTCCCAATTTAAAATAATCTAGCCAAAGAGAAAATATGGTGTTACCCATGTGATCAGTCTCACAATCAAAATACCTACCAAAATGGAGAGTTTGTACAAACTTTAGTGGTTTAGAATGAAACCTCTACCTTGGGGCAACATATTTGGTACAAACCAACTAGCGGCTAGTAGTGAAAATCACTCATATGAAGACTCTTCATTGGTCAATTAGCATCAAGAATATTTTTGTGGTGTAAATCAAATAGCTTCTAATATAATATCCGAAAATAAAAGGTCAAAAAGAAGAGCAATGGAGGGTAGTACATATTCCATGGTTACATAGGCATCAATCTCTCAACAACCTCAATAGGCTACAAATGTTGGAACAACAAGTAGGACAACAAATGTTCCATAATCAAATTAGTCTACTAGTAGGCCCAAAAAAGCAATGGAGTAGCCTAAGATCACCCAAGAAACAAAATATACCTTGTTGTTCTAAAGGTTACTTATAAAACCAACCATCTTCCTTTCAACATAGTGGATCAAATGAAGAAATCTAATCTAAATGTTACTATGTGGGAGGCTCTATCCACTCCACGACAAAGGAATTTTCTACAAAAATCTTTAAAGGAACAACAAATGGGAAATATACAAGAAAAAGAGTAGACTTCTCCATCAAGTAGCCTAGTGCAACCTAATGAAGAAGGAAACTCTAGCGAAAAAAATAAGCCACCCCTTTCTATATTTCTCTAATTATTGGACATTATATGGTGCATAACTATATGATAGATTCAGGGGCTAGTATTTTGGGTATGTGTAAAGTGATTGTTGATCTACTTGGTCCCAAATATGAGTTGGTGTCTAAGGGTTTTTTATAGTTGGATGGAATTACTATCAAAATAGTGGGAGTAATTAAAATTTTGAAATTGACCTTGCATTCCCTAGTTGTGATGTTTTGCAAGATATCTTAGTCATAGACCTCCCTACTCATTTCCCCATTAGTGTTTTTAGATATTTCACTACTAAGATAGGTGGATACTAATATTTTGATTAGTATTACATATTATTTAGAAATAGATTTGGTACTAAAGTGACCATTAGGTCTAAGCCCATAGAAAATGATCATATAGAGCCTTCCACTCCTAGTCCCATAAGCATGAACTGTACATTGCATGATCAAAAGGATGAATGTTCTATTCACGAGCCTACCACTCCTATAGAGGAGGTACCATATTTTTTGTTGCATGAATGGGGGAATGCCTTAAAATTTTACCCACATACCATAGTTGAAGTGAAGGAGACTAGTCTTGACACCTATTGCATTCATGAAAAAATTGGTCCTATCCCCAATCTCATAAAAACTCAAGAGGATCTAGGGGTATTGTAACAATTTTTTTTGATGAATCTAGAGACAAAATGGTTCTTGTGCTAGTGTAATGATACTATTTCCAAGAAAGGATAAGTATTATTTCTCTTTCAATCTTCAATTTGGTTGCACTAACAATCTGGCTAAGTACAAATCATTCATCTAAGGTCTCCAACTTGCAAAAAAAAGGAACATCAAGTTTTTGAATAGAAAATTTGAGAGGGGGGATGAATTAGTTGTCACATAATTAAGCCTTTATTTCAATCACTATAAATAATACTTAATACTTATTTACATGGAAATCCCAATGAGGGAAAAACCATAATGAGGATTAACACGCACTATAGATAATATAAAAACCAATTACAAAAGGCTCACTTCCAAAAATAAGGACTCACTATCCAGAACAAGGACTCACTATCCAATAGGGCTAACAACTCAGAGGGCTCACTACCATAGAGATACAAAGAAGACAAAGAAGACTTGTTACAAAGATACTACAATCCCAATACAACAAAGGATACCACCACAATCACTCGATCAACTTGCATGAATGATAGAGTTCACCTTTTGCTCACTACATCTG
>VDFB02026320.1:160236891-160454482 GCA_007258455.2 Sequoia sempervirens
CTAAGTGTGGCAATGGAAATTGTACCCCCTTCTTGGAGATAGTATAATACCTTGTTTAATTTGGACCTATTTTGGTACCCTTGCATTTATGACCCTTTAAATCATCATTAATTGGCCCCTAAGACCCTTTATTTTGGATCTCGAGGCTTATTTCAACTAAAATCCTAACAAAATCAACAAAAGCATTAAAGTTTTTAACAATCTATCACAAAAAACTAGGGTGGGACTCATATGCTGCTTTGGGCATATGAGTCCCCCTAGGTGGGATCGATATGCTAGAAGCAACATATGAGTCCCATTTGGCCCCTTTTTAGGGTTTGCGTAGGAAATTCAAATTTTTAATTCAAATTTTTGGTTGATGTTAGCTTAAATTGAGATCTAAATAATGGTAAATTAGGTGTAATGCCTAATTAAACAAGATTCTATGTGATTCTTTTCAATATAGAAGAGCAATTTTAAGATCTAATTATTCAAGAGAAAATAATTAGAAAAATTGAAGCCTTGGAGGAGCATTATTATGTTTTTGCAGGTCTTCAATCTCACTTTCATTCAAGATCTAACATTTTCAGGGAATGATTATGGTTGGCTATGGTGAATTGTGATGGATTCTAGGTTGGGAAGATGCAACTAGCCATCAAGCCAAGCCTAATGACTTGCCTCCTAAGTGATTCCATCCTCCATTATCATTCTACATTCAACCTAAGGAAGGTACACATTATTAGGGCTCATTTGGGTTATTAGGGATCTCTCAAAGTGACTCATTCATCTTCACGTTTCATTCATGCATCTCATTCTAGCACAATAGAATAGGGTTGCATTGCATTTCAAATTTCTTAATCTTAGAAACACTTAAGGTAAGGGTTTATGTTCACATTTTCATTCAAGATTGATTATTTCCATCAAAGGTTTAATTACCGAACAAGGGGTTTGACTGAGGCAAACCACCCATAAGAAATCAACACTATAGTTTTTTTTGCAGGTATTTTTACAAGTTTAGATCCGAAAATTAGTTTGGTAAGGAAGAGAAGATATTGGAGCACATATTTTTATTTTGAATTCCTAAAAAGATAGAATGAAACCGATATGCCAAAAGTGGTGTATTAGTCCCACTAAAGCAAAATTTCTAGATTTTCAAGATTCAGATCATGCACTATCAAAAACCTATTCTATTCTAGAAACCAAAGACTGGGACTAATACGCCAGAAGTGGTGTATGAATCGTAGTGTGCCCTAAAAGTAGCATTTTCAACATTTCAGTGTTGATTATGACATCCCTCAAGTTTCTAGGTACACTTCTATGTTTTTCCAGTTTATTATTAAGATTTGCAATCTTTTCTAGGTCATTTAGTGATTGCATTAGGTTTTAACATTATATCTTGCATATCATTAGTCTTTCCAAGCCTTAGCTTGGTGGTGAACCCCTCTTTAGTTTCTAATGAGACCCTAGGACAACCCTATTGCTAGATCTCTCTCTCCCCTTTCTAAATTGGATTGATATCTCTAGGGATTCCTTGGGTGAAACAAGTGTGTGAAATAGGAACTCTCCATTGTACTTCACCTCCTAAAAGGTGGAGCAACCTATTTCCATTGTTTCAACTTTAAAGTAGAAAAATGATAACTGCTATGTAAGAAAATATCACAAGAGCTTATTTCCAAAGCCCCATTCCAAATATAAGTTTCCAAATAAAGCTACATAATGATAAGGGTTTTCCCCCAAAATTCAACATAAAAATGTACACTGAAGGATCCACGGATCTAGGGTCAGTATAAGTCTTTTCTACAATGATATAATGGAGCTTGGAACTAACAACATTCCCAAAATACTTGTGGAACAATGAACACAATGGAAGAATAAAAAATAGAGAGAGAAGATGAATGAATTTTGGGTCAACATGGAAAATACCTAAATATCTTAGTTCCTTGCATTATCCCCAAAAGGAAAACACAAGAAAGAAGAAAAAAGTCAAAGTTTACAATATATAGAATATTGAAGATACAGATAGAAGAATGCCATGACATGTTTGTTTCCTTTGTATCCTTGTGCCAATGGAGCAACAAGGGTCATCCAAAGGAAAATCACAAAGACAAATACATTCCAAGAAACACAACATGGGAAATAAAATCATATGCAAGCAAAAACAAAGAACACATGAAGAAAACATAAAGGAGTACCACACATTTGAGATGACCTAAAGTAGGTAATTTGCATCTCATTCTTTCTCATCATAAATGGAAGGTTGATAACTAGCTAAAGTGACTCTCATCAAGAGGATCATCTTGGCTTCCCTCATCTAAAATCTTTTTCTTTGAGAATAAAATATTAAGGTCATTATACACCTCATCAATTTTACCAATTTCATCATCAATATCCAAATTGATCACAATGGGAGTTTTTATGATAATTTCATTTGAATTATCTTGTTTGATTTCTTTATTTCATAAATTATGTCTTGTTTTTTTGAAATTTGGGTTTATTCTTTAGTTTTTTCCATTGGTGTTGGATTATCATGCATTGTTTTATTTTTTTCTTCTAATTAGTGAGCAATAGCATGACGTCTACACCTATTCTATTTTGTATTTCTATTTATTCTTGAATGGTTTTCAAGTTGTGATGGTATAGGAGCATGTTTATAAACAACTAGTTTCTTTTCTTTCCCTAAGGGAGGAACTCAAGGAACATCCAAGGGTTGGGAAACCACTATCTCTTTAGGTCTATATATTTGTTCTATATTTGGTGGAACAAAAGGAATCATTTTATTATTTCTTGGTATTTTATAAGAGATGGGTGGAGGAACTGCAACATATTTACCCTAGTTACCTGAAATGGTTTTAGATTGAGGCATAGGTTCATCCATAGCAAGTGGGGAGGAGGAACAACCATGGACCTATCATTCTAAAGAATATTGCTAAGAGATAACTCTGTTATGTTCTTTCCTTAAATTTTAAATATGAATTGAAAAATAAATCTTCACAAGGCTTTATAGGTTCCATAGGATGAGGCCAAAAGAAATATAATGAAAATTTTCCATGAGAAGACAAAGGATTGAACCCACTATGATGTATTGTATATATCTCATTTTCAAAGGGGAACTTCATCCACTTGTGAATAACTAATAGGATTAAATTCATGGAGTGTAACCATGGGTAGCCTAGCTTCACACAAAATTGGTCTAACAATGGGATGATGGAAAATGACAAATAATTTTTTGGGTCCAATTTTAAGAGGAAGGGTGATGGAACCTATCGTAGGGAAAGAAAAACCATTATGATATTTTATCCATGCTTTCAATAATTCATAAGTATCTTGATAAATCTCTTGCACAAATAAGAATTCCTTAGTGATCATATATCTTCACATGTGGGACCAATAATTATTCCTTCTGTAGGTTTTTTATTTATACGACTAGTAATGTAGAGATGATCATTAGGCACATGTTTAAGTGCATCATCATTAATGAAAATTTTTTTAGGTAGCATGGTGGTTTTTCCCTTATGAGGTTGCACATCTACACAACCAACCATTTATTTTAGACCATCTTCATTATTATTGCAATCATTTTTCATTTCATTAGGTGTATCAATATTCATCTCATCATTCTTAACATCACAAGCTTGTACAAAGTTAATTGAATGATTGGGCATTGGATTGGTAAATATTTGAAAACTTTTGTTAGGCAGAGCAACAAACTTATTCCCTTTATCATTAATACCACCCAATTGAATGTGATTATAATCAATGAGGTCTTGAAATTGGTGTTTAAGGATCTTGTATCATTTTATATCATGTCCATTTGTGTGATGATATTGACAGTAGGCACTTGGATTAAATCTTAGAGGTAGAGGTTTTGATGTATCCATAGGTCTAATCAAAAGCAAGTAGGTTAGGTTCTTACTCAGAAGTTGGAGCATGATGGCATAGAGGGAATCAGTTAGTGGGGTAAACTGTCTATATTTTTCTCTAAATTGATAACGGGGTTGGACTTATGGCAGCTACTTGAGGCTCGACATAATTTTCATGGGATGGATTTATCTTTAGAAAGTTATTATTTGTCTTCTTAAATGGTTGGAAATTCTTTTTATGTACAGGATTGAATTTCTTAATATGAGATGATGAATATGCTTCTTCATACTTACTAATCAAATTATGCTAGTCACAAATAGTTGTACATAAATGTATGAAGGGAAAAAATTTCATCAATAAGAATCTCTCTCTTATGTCCTTTTTCATGTTATCAATGAACATGAATTCTGGGTATTTGCATATAGAAGAGTTAGATTAATTTGTGACAATATCAACTAATAGTAACTTATAAAATTTGGGCGGGGGCCCTAGCTTGGTTGGCTAAGTAATTCCGTTGCGGCTCTGCTGGTCACAAGTTCTAGTCTCCCCCCGAGTCGAACCTTGCGCTCCTCGACTAAAAAAAAAAAAAAAAAAAAAAAAAAAAACTTATAAAATTTGTAAGATTTTCACCCTATTTTTTTACATCTCATTAAATCATGTATGTTGATCTTAGGAACAATGTTGACTTGGAAATGGTTGAGGAAAGCATAAAAAATCTCATTAATGAGTGAATTGATTTATTGGGAAATGAAAAAAACCATTCCATGGCCATGTATTTCAATGACCTAGGGAAAATATTAGATAGAAACTTATCCTCAAAAATAAAGTCATTACACGTGGTAGTTTATGCTAATGTGTGGTTACTAGGCTCCCCTTCACCATTGCACTTGTCAAAATGGGAGATCTCTATGTTTTGTGGAATTTTTTCTTTCAATATCTCAAGTGACAATAGGCTCCTTTTAATATATTGTGATGGTTTCCCACTTTGGTTTTTAGTTCATTGTTGAAATTTTTTATTGAAGTGATGTCAAATTTTACAAATTTTGATTTATGATAGAATCATTGTTTGGCATGCTTTGGGAATGAGGTAAATATGGTAGAAATGTGTATGTGTTACATGGGCTACTATGTTGAAAATTTATGATTAGGGATGAGACTTGAGCTGTGATATGTGAAGATAAAAAACCATAAGGATTTCTAGTAGAAAGACCTATTGTTGAAGTTATTCCAATGTTTTATTGTATTGTTGCAACAATAGTTGGATTTGTGTATGTAGGAATAGAGGCTATAGTGGTAGGAAGTGAGACTTGAATTCCTCCTTGAATTTGAGTGTATCCCAAGCTTGAGTGTATCCATCCATTGTAGGCACATTATCACCAACTATATGGGCTAGGATACAGACAACCTCTAATATATGGTCATCATTAATCAACTTTCTAATGTTGTCAATTATAGGGATTGTTGTAGTAGCAAATTATTCAGTACTCACATAGTCTTGAATTTTTCTAACTCATTGTCCAATTTTATTAGTTTTTGTTTGAGACCATGGGAAACCATAGTCCCAACATATGTAAATATGGGAATTTTTGAGGTTGTAATTGAGATGGTAGCATCAGGAATAGAGTCCAAAATGGGTTGAGTATTAACAACTCTTGTCATGAAGGACTTAGAAAACTCATGATCCACAATAGGTGTAAAGATAGTGTGGGGTGCCATAAGTCTAGAACTACTTCTCATTGAATTATTGGTAATACGACACCAGGTTATGAAAATCATACAATTTTCATAGCACGAAAGGTGCACCCAAGATGAACAAATAACTACTAAATAAGTACAACAAACATTTAGAAATAGACATCAGACATTAGGAGCAAACATGAACCAAAATAACAAAGACCTTTAGAGAAATATTGTTTGGCCAAGACAAGCAAGACAGGGTTTCCCAAGGGTGTTTGAGTCTTGGTCAGGGGTTCTAAAAGATCAAAGTTTTACTATGTACTACACTATTTAAGAATGTTGTTTATACTTGTAAATAGTTGTGGCGGTAAATAATTTTCTAGAATTTTCTTAAGTTATCCCAATTCGATGCAAAATGCAAGTATGCAATGATGTTGAATAGTTTTGAACAAATTTAAAGGTAATTTTTACATCTAAAATGTCATAATTAGCTAATTGCAAGATTGAGAGACCTACAAATTTTTATTTTTTTAATACAAATTTTGACTCTAATAATGCAATTTTTTCACCAAATGAACTAAATGAAAAATGCTTTAGAATATGCAGTAATTAATTTCAAACTAAGATATACAAGTATGAAAAAGACTGCTAATGCACCTATACAAGGGTAGGGTTTCTCAAGGGCATATGGGTCCTTGTTTAGGCTTTTGAAGACTAAAAACCTAAATTTTTAATTTGTTATTTAAGGTAGTTCTTCCTATCTATAAATAGTTTAAATAGTGACTAATTTTCCATAATTTTTCAATGTAATGCAAATGCAAATGTATGACAATTTTGGAACAAAATGACACTTTTTTATTGCAATTTTGGAAAGAAAATTTGGCATAAATGACTTAAAAACACTCTAATGCAAGTTATGATGCAATATGGATGCAATATTTGTGGATTTTTATAAATTTTCATGATGCAAGTATAAATCCCTAAATGAGAAATGCAAGGAAAAATGATGCAAAACATAGATCTAGGGTTTGAAAGACTACGAAATCAAAAAGCTATGATGTCAAAATGTAAGGTTCACCAAAATTTAACATAAAAAAATGGGGCCTTATGTTTAATTTCTAAACCTAGGGTTTCTTAGGATCCCTTTTCCATGTTTCATTAGAAGTTTGATCACCAAGGCTAGTAGACTTACTATCTACCATATAGGTGAGGAAATCAGATCTACATCAAATTTCTTAGCACCTTGAAGATTCATGGAAAATGATTTAAAATGATTAATCTAATTGAGCTATATGGCCTAATGTGGTAAATACAATAATATAAAAATACTTAGACTAAAATTGTAAATTGCAAGTGGATCTACCTAGAAGTGTTGGATGATGTGTACCTATCACCAAGAGGTGGACCTAGCATATAAAGGGGGAAACAATCACTCAAGGGAATATAGGTCCCTAATAGGGGGTCTTAAAACTTATTTTGCAATCCTTTGATGTTAGATCTGATCTTCTATTTCCCAGTTGCAAACTTTCCAAAATATCATCAATAAATTTTGTACGCGAGTTTTTGTGGTTTGACAAGGTATATGCCAACAAGCACAACAATGAAGAATTTTTTGATTAATCTTCTTTAAACTTGTAACCTAAAAATTCACAAAGAGAGAAAATTTTGGGCTATTTTAGGGGATTTCCTTAGTGAAACCCCATATAAGTGTTTCCCCTTCCATAATGGCAATGTGAATGATAGGAATGATAATTGAAAGGAAGGAATGATGAATGAATAAATGTTGCAACTCACCACCCTTCAATGGCTTCCTTGAAGGATTGAATTTATGCACATAACCTCAAGGATCTTGGATCTTTCTAGATATATTTTCTTTAATTATTGAGTTCTTGAATGCTTGGAGACCTACAACAATGTTATCCTTCACAAAACATGAACATGAACACACATAAAACTTGACCTGATGTTGGATCTTGAACTGTTGCAATAAAGCTTTGAAATGATTCTCTTTAATTGTTGTTGAAAATAGTAATTCTCTTGATATTAACCTATAGCATATTATATTTAAAATTATAAAATAGCTATGTATTAATATGTAATTGTTTTAGTTTTCTAAAAATCAAATTCCAAAAGTTAACAAATGAAATTTGAATTCTAAATGTTAAAATTCCACCAACAACATATTAAAAATTGGTCACTAGAAAGATAGGGGGACCCATAAACCCATGGGTGTATGGGTCCTAGCCCTATTTTCAAGGACAATAAGTTTTAGGATCATAACATTAATTTTTTTATTTTATTCAATGCTTGCATTTTTTCTAAAAATGATAAAAATAGGATTTAGAATGCATAATTTTGGAAATTAGGGACCTAACTAGGTCCAATAATTTATGGGGACTAAAAATTAGTGTGAATTTGTTAAGGGTGACAATTTTATATACTACAATTCTACTAAACTAGAAAATTGCAAGCGTAGGATATGTTGGGTTCACCAAAATGTAGTATAAGAAATGGGATCCTAGATCTAACAAGTAGATTAGCTACGTTCAAATCCTTTCTCATTCTATATTAGAACACAATCCAATAAGGGTTTGATGATTTTATAGCTTAAATAAGGGAGAGCCAATCTAATATGGTGTGGTTCTTTGGAGTTGCAAAGAGGATAAATTGGATATGTATTTTTATAAGCCTATTTAACATAAACCCTAGATCTAAAAATGTAATTTATCATACAAGAAAAACAAAAAATTGACATACAATTATTGATTTGAGAATTAAAGATAAAAATGATAATGCACTTAAAAATTGAGCTTGAGTTTGAGGGTCAAGGGTGAGGGCACCATTGATAAGATATGCTACTTTTTAGGATCTACAAAATTGAGATGATATGGTATAGTCTATCTACTTTTTCTTTTCATGTAGCCTTCTATTAATGAAATTATTTTATCTAATCCACACACATGAAAATATGGTTAAATGTCATACTATATAGGGGATTTCCTAAGAAAAAAAACCATTTTTATGTTTTCACCTCAATTAATACTAAATTATGATGTTAAAGGGGTATACCCAAGGTTGGGTAGAGGCCAAAAAAACAATAATTGAATATAATAATAAATTATAAATGACAATGTTACCTTAGGTATGAGATCTTTGTCAAAGTGATGTCCACACCATAAGTTTCCACCAAAGGTTTTATAATGGATGATAGAATTTATTTAAGACCTACAATAGGTTAGTCCATAAAGTGCAATAGATTGTTGTAGCTAGCATGTAGATGAAAACTCATATACATATTTATAAAAGTGCATAGTTGATCATAATAGACCTTTTAATGTTCAAAGGAGAGGAAAGGTTTTCTATATATGCATCCCAATTGATCTTTTTGATTATAGGATGACCTCATATCCTTTTTGAATCTCCAAGGACTAACCAATTATTAATATAGGGAAACTTTAGTTGAAGGGTGCCCTCACCCCATATTGGGTGTTTTTGGATAAAATATTTTAGGATGTCAAGGAATTTAATATATTTTCCTAATATGTCCCAAAAACAAACAAATTACTAATATAGTTAATATTATAGGAAAAATAGGGTGTCAATAGAGTGTGAAACTATCAAGGGTGATAATTTATGATTCTATTGGCAACATGAGAATGATGGTATATGGTGTTTTCATTGATATAATCCCATTTTAGAAGTGTTGGTTTATAGTATGAATATATTCTAGAGAATACAAAGTGTATTTGAGGATATTGGATAAGTATTTGACTAAGATTGTGATGTAATATAGCATCAATTTTTTGGTCCGCATTACTCCACACTACAATATCCTCTCATGTGGTTTTTAGGTGATTATGGTATTTCTTGGAGGATTCTATATCCTAGGTTCCAAGGTTCTATGTCTTCCGTAGTGGAATATATTGATGATACAATATCAGACTTAGTAGAGGAAGAGTTATAGGTGCAAATTGCATGTTGGAATGCTTCGAATTCCACCACAGATGATCGTTATTCTTTGTGGAACTCACGATGTGGTTGATGATGGTAGAAATGTGTGGGCTCTGAGTTTCAAGTGGTTTGGTGGTCTAATTGTCAAGTTGTGGATGGACAGTTGGTCCATTTAGTTGTTCATTCACTAGTTTTGTTGTGTAGTGCTGACCTAATGGTTTCTGGGTCATGCAGTGTTAAATTGTGTATGGAGTGGATTCATAGGAGTTATTATAGATTATGCCAACCTATTTTGTTGAAGAACACTTTTTGGTTTCTTTTTTAAGGTATGCATGATCAATTTTTGAGTCGATAGGTTATTATGTCATGTGTTTAATCTAATTAGGCTAACCTAATTGATGATATGAGTGTTTGTTGAATATATATATATATATATATACAAAAGGTAAATTTAGTGTATGGATAATAATGTGTGATTAAGAGAGTGATTGTGAAAAATGTGAAATACAAAAGGTGTTAATGGTGAAGAATGAAGTGTGTAAGGCTATTTTACTGAGCCTAATTGGAACTGTATCTTTAGCATATTGCAGATGCATTGTTAGCAGTCCAAAATTTGGCAGTGAGCCACTCTTTTCTATATCTTTTGTAACTTTCAAAGAAGTGATCTTCCTTAGAAGTGATCCATCCTATTTTATAGATAGTGATCCCTTCGAGTAGTGGTCCCTTCAAGCAGTGAGCCTCCTGTAATGTGTTGTAACTGGTTATGACATATTGTGAGCTAATCCTCACCATGGTTTTTCCCTTCCAAGGGTTTTCCACGTAAACTAGTATTCTCATGTTATTTGTTGTGATGCATGCTTTAATTTTTCCTTCCTATTTTTGCAATTTTAATGATATTCTATGAACGCAATTTTAAGTTAATTAATTTTAGGGAAGACTAATTCACCCCCCTCTTAGTATTTTGGGTGTTGAACAATTGGTTTCAAAGCTTGGTTCCTTCAATTGGCTTAATATCTGAGGTAGATCTTGGAGGTTGAACACATGGAAACTAGGAGGTATCCTATCCCTCTAGAAGAATTTTTTATGGAATGCTTTACTAAAGAAGACTATGAAGTTGATATAGAAGGATAACTCAAATCTATTCTTAATGACCTAGATAAAGCAGAATGTGAAAATAGAGATTTATAGGAAAATCTTAAGGAAGAAAATGAGTGCATCAAGTAGGTGAGGAATCAAGTCAAGAAAGTTAAAGAGAAACTAAAGGGAATAAATGATCAACTTAATCAGTAAAATGAAACAATCACTAATTTGAAGGTGCGGGTTGAAGAAGTAAAAAGGGCTGAAGACTATCTAAATGCCAAGTTGAAAGAAAAGTCTATAGAATGTTGAAAACTTGAAGAGGAATTTGTGTCTCTAAGGAAAGATCCAGAGAAATCAATGAGTCAAGAGGATAAATTCAAGAAGAGATCCACCTTCCTTGATGATATGCTTTCTAGTCAAAAGGATTCAAAGGAAAAAGAAGGATTAGGATTTTAAAAAGGAGAAAGATCAAAGGAAAATCAAACTCCAACCAATGTTGAAAAGAAGAAGGATGAACAAAGGAAGATTGGAGATAAGAAGAGTAATGTAAAACATGTTCGAAACAAAAAAGAAATATTTCAAAAGATTCTCTATTAGACAATCAGTTTCACAAATGTACACATCTTTTAATGGCTATTGTTATTTTTGTAGTAGATTTGGACATAGATCTATAGAATGTAGGAGAATGAATTAGAATCTTTAATCATTTTCTAGTCAATGTTATGCATGCAATAGATTTGGTCATAAGGCTAGTGAATATAGAAGATATATGATGAATGGTTGCAATGATGGTATGATATCTTAAACCATACCAAAAATTTTCATGAGATATTTATTAGTTTCTTGCAAACCCTAGTTCAAAAACATTTAAAATGTTTAGTCCACAAGTTATTGATGTGCTTGAGAGGCTAATACTGAAGTTTAAGAAGCACATATACAATTCAATGGAAGTAGATATTGAAGGTGTTTTTTTCTAGCATTCCTATCGGTGTGATGCACATAGAGGATTTATGGATTTACATTCATTCAAAGTTGGAAATGTGGGAGTATATGGTGACTCCCCAACACCCCCAGAAATAGTTGCTAGACCAAAACCACTTCCACAAGAGAGAGAATGGCAAGAAAGCTTGCTTCACAATGCAAGATTGAATATTGGTTGAATATTAATTATTTAAATGTACATGATATTCCTTGCTTATAAAGGAAAGGTTGAGAGATAGGATTAGACAAGATCATGACAAGTGTCTTAATCCAATGAAATGAGACAACTAACTATCAAGGAATCATAAAATATAGCTAGATAAGATAATTTATAGAAAAGCCAGCTAAGACTTCTAGAAAGAATCTTATATCCTAAGTAAACTTAATCATGTGAATATGTCCCCTAATTTACCTAGTGAATGAATTAGCTAGCTACAAGAAAATTATTCACACCAACAACCCGCCTTAAGTGCAACTTAGGGAGAAGATTATTATGCAAACTATGAATATGAGTATGACTATACATCCCAGCTACTAGGCCATGTTAGGTACCCATTTACAATGCAAATGAAAATAAAATGAATCTCTCACAAGCAAAGAAAAGGGGAAAACCCAGTGGGACAAAACTCCTCTCCAAAACAAAGAAAAAAAAAAAAACATGATGTATGGAGGAATCAATGATACACCCAAAGGACTATATCTATCATGTATATACAATCAATGACCCCCCCATAAGAGGGAAAAAGAGAGATGAGATATCCCCCCCACAATGTGTGATCACCTACAAACATGGTTATTGTCTGAAGACAAAACATAATCCAGTGCCTACAAACAATGTTTCTCCCCTTGGGAAGAAAATACACCATATTAAAATGCAGGAATGCTTCCCATTGTGGATAGGAAGTGGAAGGGAGAGTAATCCATATGCATGTAGATTGTGTCTCTAAAATATGATCATGTGTTGCCAAGTTCTTGGATGAAAAAGATGATGCCACAATCCAATCAGGTACATGCCCAATCACAAAAAAACTATGAAAAACCAGGAACCAATGGAAACTAGTCATGAATAAACTCTTAAGAAAAACATGAAGTGACAATAGTGGATTGATGACTATCATCAAATAGGAGAGATAAACCCTCAAAATGGTCCTCCAAATATGCAATGTGAGACTCCACAAACAAAGAAGCAATGTATTTCAAATAGGAATCCCAATAAGGAAGACTCTCAGATACCTACAATGAATCATTGGAAATACTCAATGACTCATCAACAAAAGATGAAAAATCAGGAACCTCTGAAGCATCCACAATCTCCTCCAAAGGATCACAAGAATGGGTTATCAACTCTGAAGAATGAAGAAGCATGTATGTGAGTTGGAAAGAGGCTTTTCAAGAGATGAAGAAGAATTATAGTCTTCATATACCTCTCTAATGTGAATCCAAAGAGCATGAGGACATTTGAAGTGAATAACTGTCTCCAAAATGTCATCATTTACATTTTCAAAAATAACTCTAAAGATACTAGCCCTGAAGCCTTTCCAAATGCAATACTCATCAGATGTGCTAGGACAAGGAACTTTATCAAACAAATAGGAAAATAGATTCGTCTCAACAAGATGAGTGAGGATTAAATTACTCCATTTCCTATAGTTCCCTTTCTCCAAAGTAATTAAGAAACCCATTATCATATTTACCTAGTGAATGAATTAGCTAGGTACAAGACAATTATTCGCACCAACAAGAGAAATCTAGGGAAAGGGTGCTAATTGGAGATGATTTCAAGCTAAAACCAAAATATGCTAGTTTGATGAAGAAGAAGTTGGATGTGTGGGTAGATTTTCCCTATTTCAGTCTTGAAGATGAGTGGGTGAAGTATGCTCTAAGTATAATACTTGATAAATTCATGTGGTTAGTCATTGTCGCATATGATAAAAAAATGCAATTAGGGTTGCTACTAGTTTGAGCTCCAATAGACTAGTAGAAAAATTAAAGGAAATAAAGAATGATGTAGTAATGAAGCTTAGCTAAGTGAAGTTTGACAAGTGTGCCATAATTGTGGATGGCATTGATGATTCAATAGTTAAACATGCTTCAATGATTATTAGCTATAAGATATTCTATATAAATAGAGAGAATTATGTCTCTCCCACTGCACTACACATGGCCCATCAGATGGTGAAAGAAGGAAAATATTTTGATCTTTGTGAGTGAACCAATAATTTTGTTGTTCTATGGACATCTCTTACACTCTTAGGATATTTCACCTAAAAGGAGAGAGATACAACACCAAAATTGAGGTGGTTCACTCAAATCAAAGAATTTTGGATGTGATTAAAAATAAATGCAATGATAGAAATGCAACTAAGTGATGAAATTGACTAATTACTGATGCAAAACTAATGAAATATGCAATGTTTGAAAACACAGTGAGGTATGCAAGAATGAACTAAAACAAGAACAAACACTTTTTTTTTTTTGAAAGAGGCTGAATAGAGTGCACCTGGGAATTGGATGTTGAATCTGGAAGGCACTGAAAGTTGGAAGAAATCACTAAAAATCACTAGTGGGACTCATTCGCCACTGATGGTGAATCAGTCCTGCTACTAGTAAAAACACTTGAAACTGCTTTCCGACTGTCAGGAACTAGTTTCTGACAAAATAACCTTTTTCAGCCCTCAGGTGGGACTCATTCGCCACTAATCATGAATCAATCCTCCTCCAAAATTCTACAAAATCAAAGGTCAATTATGTAGATCCAGATCTGCACTTGTCTTCTTGTCAGGTTGACAAAGTCAAATTTGTAGAAAATAGACTGTAGGTTGTCTCCAAGCTTGAAATAGGATTTAATTGACTTGAAAAAATTTGTCCACTTGTTGACAACCTTTCAACACCCATTTTCTTGACAAATCTGTAGACAAAATTATGTAATACACACATAAAAAAGGGGGAAAATGGTTAAGGGTTAGAGTATAGGGATTTTCCTTTGTCAAATCCCACTTTGGTAATCACACCCTTAATAAAGAAATGAAATGAAATGAAGAAGGAAATGATGAATAAAAACATGCAAATGTCCTAAACTCACCACAACCTTATTGAAGAAATCTAAAGATATGTCATGGCTGCTCCAAGATGCTTGATAATTGCTTGATTGAATGATGTTATGATGCTTAAGTGGATGAATAAAATTGAATGCAAGGATGAATGCTTGAATTAATTAGGTGTAAAATGGATGGAAAAAAACTTATTAAAACACTTATGCCCTAATAACCCAATAATACAACATCATAGGCCGACATAAGGTATTTTTGAATAAAAACCTAAAAGAAATTTTGAATTATTTTGAATTTCAAGCCAAGAGGGACTCATTCCCCACCCATGGCAAATGGGTCCCATCTTAGGCTTGTAAGTGGGTGTTAGGAATTATGTTGCATTTAATGTTGTTTGTTAGGTTTACATTCAAAAATACACTTAATTAAGTCTTATTAGTGCATAAAGGGGTGAAATAAAGCATAAGAAAGGTGTAAATAGTGATACCAAGCCTAGAAAAGCATGATATCTTGTTAAAAGACTTTACAACACTTTAGAATAGGACTTTATAAGTGATGAAAATGTGATATTTAGGTGAATTGTAATGAGAAGAGTCTAGAAAGTGTAGAAATGTGTTACAACAGTTCACAACACCTTCACAAGACATCATAATTTGAATTTTCAGGACCTAATGTGAATGTAGAAGTTACATTGCAACATTAAATAAAAGAAAAATAGATCAAACATCATGAGAGAAAGAACTAAAATACCATGAAAATTACAATGATCCATTTTTCTATGATACATTTAGCCCCCACTTTAGTGAGAGGATGAACTTGCTTCAAACTCACACTAAATTATCCATGCATATCGAGAGGGATCCAAATGCACTTATGCTAGCAAGATGGAATAACAATGATCAAGAGGGATGATCAAGCCCCCAGGATGAAGATCCCATGGAAAACTAAACATAAGAACAAAGGAACACACATGTGAAAGAGAATGAGAGAGAGAAGTGGAAAAGGAAAATTTGGATCAAGCTTCAATCATTTATTAGGTTAGTTGTGAATTAGATCTAGGTTGTTTGTCCAAAAATGAAGATGCATACTCACTCTAGGGTGATAGAACTTATGGAAGTCCACTGGGTGAGAAGGCCCAAAAAGGTGAGAAATATACACTTGGGTGGTATGTATGCACAAACACATAGGTGGCTATGGGAAAGTGATGTCGCTGAATGGGCTTCCCACTCAACCATATCAAAGTTATATACCTCCTAATAACTATAACAAGGAACCACAAAGAAAATTGTCAGTTTGTGCTTCATGAGACAAGAAAAGATTTGTATGCTTAGAACTCATGAAAAAAAGGAAGGTACTACAGGTATGCAAGGTGCATTATGTAAGGTAGAAAAGACATAAAATGTAAAATGAAAAAATGTAAAATACCAAAGATGTTCAAAGGTGTCTTGTTAAGTTCATGTCAACTCTATTACTTAGGGAACGTTATGTTTAATGTCTCCAAGAGAGGACCAATCAAATAATAGAATATTCACAACTTAGGGGATGCAGTGTGTCGCATCAGGTCACTAAGAGGAATGCAATATTCTAAGATAGATCACACTTATGAGGGTATGTGCAAGGTCATGATGGACCAAAAAGTGGTGATATGATGGTTATGTGTAGGGTATGTGGTTGACGAATTTTTTTTAACCCAAAATTGATGAAATGAAAAGGGTTTTAAATGAGATTCTCAACTTTCCACCAATATAAATTATACTTTACTTTGAATTTAATAAATAATTATTATTCATTTTCTATTTGAATTATGACTAAAGTCCTGATTGATAGGCTGATTGAAAAACATCTATATCTTTCAAACAATATCATAGTTTTTTGAATCCAAAACTTACATCACATTCTATGCTTCGTATACTATAGGATTTAAAAAAATAAATGAATTTCATGAAGTTTTGACCAAGTTAAGGTGGTTAGACATATGAGTTTTTATATTTTTTAAAAGTTATAATAAAAAATTCATAATTAATTATTTACTTGGAAAAAAATTACAAAATAATATGCATCACATCTATACATGAGTCCTCTACTTATATCTAAAATATTATAAAAAAATATTATAATTTTTTTGTGGTTAGGGTGATCAGACAAACACCTACTTAATTTTTCCCTGAAATTTAAGTACTACTGCATTGAATTTTCAAATTTTCAACAAATAGATTTTAAAAATAGAAAATAAACCTAGTAGTTTATAAACTACATTCAATTTACTATAAATTCTAATCTTACATATTTTTGAAATGATATAGATAACTTATTCAAAATTTTACGTCAAGTTGCCTAACTCTAATTTTTTTGAATTTTTTGCCACTTAAGGGCCTATTTTTTCCATGATGATCCTGCACATACCCATGAAAGAAATCATACCCAATGTCATCCACAAAGTGACAAAAACATCATATGAAGTGACAAGGCTACAATAAGAACCAAGAATGAAAATGAATAATACCAATGTATGCCTCCCACCTTAAAGGAATTGCTACTTTATATTCTGTGATTAATTAGTTTAAAGTAGTGAAGGAAAATAATGCAAAAAATATAAAACATGAGAGCCAACCTAGTAAGCCCCTATACCAAGTCATAGATTTATGAGTAAGGTTGCTTCATGTGAATGAAAAATAAAACAAAAGAAAGGGGAGTTTCCACCTAGAAAGGAACACACCAAACACATAAGGGATTTAAGGATTTGGGGTCAATATGTTCGTTTCTGCAATGTTTTGATTAGAGAACTCAAAATTTTCATCATTCCCTAAAATATATAGAACTAGAAGAATGACACAAAGAGAGAAAAAAAAAGAAGTAAATTTTGGTTCAACATGGAAGAGACGTTTTAGTCTCAGTACTTTGCATCATCCCCAAAAGTAAAAAATAAGTGAAAAGAAAATGAAAGGAAAAAGAAAAGGAAAACATTTTGGGTCAACATGAAGGAGACATTTTAGTCTCAATTCCTTGCGTCATCCCCAAAAGGAAACCAAAAAAAAAGTGAGAAAGAAAATGACCTTTTGGGTCAACATTGAAGAGACATAGGGTGCCTCAATGCTTTGTGTTATCCTCAAAAGGAAAACACAAAAAAAAAGCAAAAAAGAAAAGGACCTTTTGGGTCAACATGAAGGGAAATTTCTGTCTCAATGTCTTGTGTCGTCCCCAAAAGAAGAACACAAAACAAAAGCGAAAAATAAAAGGACCTTTTGGGTCAACATGGAAGAGACATATGGCATCTCAACACTTTGCGTCATCCCCAAAAAGGAAAAAAAAAAAAGGTGAAAGGAAAAAGTAATGTATGACATCAAACACACATTACAGGGGAACATGATAAACACATACAAGCACACCAAAAAAAAGGAAAATGCAAAAGGGGCTTGTAATGCAAATGCAATTCAACCATTAACCGAGTTACTGGCTTCTCAATCTAAAGTAGGATAAGTGGAAGAGAAATATAATAGTTAAGAGACGTGGAAAAATGAATTACAAGGACAAGGCTAACAACTTCTTGCCCCCACTGAGTGTAAGGAAAGAATTAGCCAAGGCAGGTGATGAGAAGGATCATGCAATAATGAGAATGTAAAATTATTCAACTATTTCATGATAAGGGGAGTTGGTTTAAGGAATTATGGGATGACAAGATAACATTCAGTATCAGTGAAGTGATACTTATTCAGTAAGTCCTTCAATGTCTGGCATTGATTAGTTCGGTGGCCAAGAACACGATGATATTTTCAAAATGGTTCATTAGGATCTTTAGGATGGATGACCAACCTGTTTGAAGGTGGTAGGAGTATAAGACCTTTGTTTAAAATTAGTTGAAGTCTCCTTTCACATTCAAGTGTTGGATGGATAGGAAACTTTATTTTTTTCAATTTGTAAGGTCATTTTTTTTACTAGATTCTCCTTTTTCATGGATGGAAGGAGGAAGAGGACCCATGGGGATCCTAGCATCCTTTTCATTAGAATTAGGTAATGGTTGTTCACATGGAAGGAGAATTTTCAAGTCAGGAGGGGAATCAAAGATCACTGTGTCATCATATCGAAGTCTCGAATATTCAAAAGGAGGCTGGCTAGCATGAGGAGGATCTTGATATGCTAGTCTTGTTGTGTTTTCCTTTGTTGCTCTTTTCTCGAAAAGTTTTTGAATGTCATGTTTGGTTGTTGTATCACATCCTTGTTTACTTAATATAGTAAATCATTTTCCATATGTTTCTTCAAGGTTGATTGGTGTGTTTGTAACTTTGTTATCATAAAATGGTTGAGGATGTGGTTGTGTAGAGGAACTAGGTCCACCTATTGAGGATAACTTAGGTCCTTCATTGATTTTAGGATGTAAGTATCCAAACATGTTAGGAGGTGAGATAGTAGGAGGATCTTGTGACTTCATGGATGGGTGAAAGGTTACATTGGATTCAAGGTTATCAAGGCATGAATTTAAGAACTTGTTCATGCTATCATCATCTTCTCCAATGATGTCAACATTGTGAAGAGGACATTCATGTGGAGTTGAAGGAGAATGAGGAAGCTCAAGGTCATTAGGATCATAGCAAAAGGCACAATTGGAGACACTAAGGATTTCAATGAATTCTAGAACTTGTTAAAGGAGGAATCCATGATGACAATGAGGAAAAGGAAATAAGATGCAAGAAAGGAGAGAAAATATAAAATCTGGAAAGTATAATAGGAAGTAACAATAGAAAACTATAATGCAGGAGATACCTAGAAATGTTTGAAAATGTGGTTCAAAATGTGTAGGTGGAATGAATTTTCTAGGGTGGTGAATGAGTCCAGGTATGATTTTTTTTGTGTTTTTTAGAAAATTTAAAGTGATTTTAGTGCTTTTTAGATGCAAACTAAAGATGCAAATGCAAATTTTCAGTTTTCTAATGGTTTGATATGCAAAAATGAAGTCTATATGATTCTTTTACTAATGCAATTTTTGAAACCCTAGGAATAAAAAAAAAAACAAAACCTAACTAAATGTTGATCTGAAACCTAGGATGCAAGATGCAATTGAAATCAGAAAGACAATGTGCTTAGTATGCAGGTTCACCAAAATGAACCAACAATTTTGTGGTTCTAAGGATTTCTCTTACACTATTAGGATCTTTCGCCTAAAAAGAGAGAGATAAAACACCAAAATTGAGGTGGTTCACTCAAATAAAGGAATGTAGGATGTGATTAAAACTAAATGAAATGATAAAAGTGCAACTAAGTGATGAAATTGACTAATTATTGATGCAAAACTAATGAAATATACAATGTTTGAAAGCATAGTGAGGTATGCACGAATGAACTAAAACATGAATAAACGCAAACAAAATTGAAAGAGGTTGAACATAGTGCACTTGGGAATTGGATGTTGAATCTTGAAGCTTTTAAAGCTAGCAAAAATCACTTAAAATCACCTGTGGGACTCATTTACGACTAATGGCAAATCAATCTTGCTATTGGTAAAAACACCTAAAACTGCTTTCCGACTGTCAAGAACTAGATTCTAAACAAATTACATTTTTTAGCTCTTAGGTGGGACTCATTCACCACTAATGGTGAATCATTCCTCCTCCAAAATTCTACAAAATCAAAGGTCAATTCTATAGATTCAGATATGCACTTGTCTTCTTGTTAGGTTGACGGAGTCAAATCTACAGAAAATAGACTATAGGTTATCTCCAAGCTTGAAATAGGGTTAAGTTGACTTGAAACACTTTGTTGAATTATTGAGCACCTTGCAACACCTATTTTCTTGATAAATCTACATACAAAAGTCTACAATACACACATGCAAAAGGGGGAAATTGGTTAAGGGTTAGAGTATAGGGATTTTCCTTGGTCATATCCCACTTTGGTAATCAAACCCTTAATAAAGAAATGAAATTAAATGAAGAAGGAAATGATGAATAAAAACATGCAAATGTCCTAAAATGACCACAACCTTATTGAAGAAATTTGAAGATATGACAATGGATGCTCCAAGATGCTTGACAATTGCTTGATTGAATGATGCTATGATGCTTAAGTGCATGAATGGAATTGAATGCAAGGATGAATGCTTGAATTAATTAGGTGTAAAATGGATGGAAAAATACTTATTTATATGCAGTTATACTCTAACAACCTAATAATACAACATCTCAAACCAACATAAGGTATTTTTGAATAAAAATCCGAAAGAAAATTTAAATTATTTTGAATTTGGAGCTAAGAGGGACTCATTCGCCACCTGTGGAAAATGGGTCCCACATTAGGCTTGTAAGTGGGTGTTGGGAATTAAGTTGCATTTAATGTTGTTTGTCAGGATTACATTCGAAAAGACACTTAATTAAGTCTTATGAGTGCATAAAGGGGTCAAATAAAGCATAAGAAAGGTGTAAATAGTGATAACAAGCCTAGAAAAGCATGAAATCTTGTTACAAGACTTTACAACACTTTAGAATAGAACTTGATAAGTGATGAAAAGGTGATTTTTAGGTGAATTATAATGAGAAGAGTCTAGAAAGGTGTAGAAATGTGTTACAAAACTTCACAACACCTTCTCAAGTCATCAAAATTTGAATTTTTAGGACCTAATGTGAATACAGAAGTTACATTACAACATTAAATCAAAGAAAAATAGATCAAACATCATGAGAGAAAGACGTAAAAGACCATGAAAATTTCAATGATCCATTTTTATATGGTACAATGAGCTCTCAAGATTATAGTTGATGAAGAATTTGCAAAAGAAAAAGGAGTTAAAATGCCCTTTTTGGTATGGTACTCTTATCATTTTCTTGATGTTTTACTTTCTCAATGAGTTACCTTAAGCAAAGAATGTAGTATGGCTAGAGAGTATTCTTGTAGATATTGAAATTAGTGATCATTTAAGGAGATTTACATATTTTGAGTCTCATAAGACAATGTTCTGGGTATTTTTTAGAACATTTCAAGAAAATATGAAAGAAAGAGAAAAAATTGCAAGAGCAATTTTAGAAAAGTATAAGAATGAAATGACATTTATGGTTAACAAAGATTATTGCTACATGTGGAAGTAGTTGAACACAAAACTAATTGGGTTCTAGAGTTTCCTTATGAGGTAGTTGAATCTAAAGTCACTAGTCTTATAGATATTATGTTGAGAAAAACCAGGAGATACATTTTTTGAAAGGTTTGGTACTTATTAAGAGAAAATATGTCAAGTAAACCTAGAAAAGAAGAAGAAAGACATTGAAGAAAGGTTGAAAATATGATATATGGTTTGGAAAGGGAATTTTGTGCCCCTTTGGAGCATACAAAGAAATCTAAAGGTACATCTAATCCTCCATAGACTCCAAAAAATTCAAAAAGGAAAGGTACATCTAGCATCACTATGTAACAAAAGTCTCTCAATAGAAGAAGGAAAGAAAAAAGAAAGAAGAGAAAATTATGTTAGTTGTGAAGAAGAATAATTAAATGAAGTGGAAGAACATAAATTAGTATAGAAAAGAAAGACTTAAGCCTCTTGGGAAGAGACCGGTACAAAATGAAAGAAAATTAATGTGGTTGATACATAAAGTGAAGAGGAAGTAGAGAAGGAAAAGAAATCTTTCATTTTTCAAAGAAGAGAGAAGAGTTCTAGGTTAAAAGAAGAAGAAGGTCCATCTAAATATAGCATAAAAAGAAAGGAAATAGCTATTAAATCTAATATCCCTCCACAAGTCTATGAATATGATCCTTTACAACTCAATTCTACTTTCAATGCAATTGCAAATCATGGTGCACTAAAGGAAATAACACTACTATTTGAAGAGTTGCTTCCTACTAACAAAGCAACAATTGAAAAGGAAATAGAGAAGTATATGATATCCTTCGATCTGAATATAGGTGATATTCATGATTAAATATTGGTGAGTCTTACAGGTTCACTAGGTTCCAATAGACAAGAAGTTGTGGTGGAAGAAGAAAAGATAAGAAACCAAGCCCTAGAGAATACCCGAGTAACCCTTAATCATGAAGAAAAAATAAGATTTTCTTAATTGAAAGTAAAAGAAACCAAGACCAAACAAAACTTAGATACCCTAATGGGGAAGGAAACAAAATAAATCAAGAGGATGGAGAGGAAAAAAAAGGAGATAATAGTCAAGATTCTTATAGAGATGAACAAAGTTGTTCCTAGAGATAAGGAAACTACTCCAAATGTTGAAGATAAATTGACAAGCCTATCACTAAGCAACACGAGCATCAGCACAAAGAAATTTTAATAGATAACACCCATTCAAATGTGTAGATAATTTCTAAGAAGATTAAAAAAGATAAGAAAGATGCCTTAGAGAAGACTAAAGCACAAAAGAAGATACTTTTCCTCCTCCAGATGTTGAGAATATTATCAAAGAGTGCTCTGGTAGTGGAGAGAAAGAAAATAGTGATAAGTTCATGCACATGAAAGTAATAAAGTAGGTGGTGAATCCTCTAAACCCTCTGAAGATTTATTCAAATATTTTTTAGATATACAATTACAGTTTCAACTAGTGGCATGTTTATAAAACTACTGCAAATTCCTATCCAACAAGGTCAAGTGGACATGGAGAAGATTTCACCTCTACATAAGTTCCAACTTGGTAATGTATTTCATGCCTCTGCAAGAAAGGATATTTTAAAAGTCACTAGAAGAGCATAAAATTGGTTGATGCAACAGTCAAGTTATTACAAGAAGGCCTTCCTGGAGTATTGATTGATACTTCTTTTCCAGGTATTCAACAATTGAAGTTGTTGTTAGACTCTTTTAAGGAGTACTCTATTGGATTGGAAGAGAAGGCTAAGAAGGAAGTAGTATGGAAGCTAAATGATAAGAGGCTAGATAATGCCTCAAATAAATGTACTACTACTCATGACAAGCTACAAGGCAACTTAAAGGAAGTTTAAAAGTGTTTGGAGGAATCCAAAAAATTGTTTGAATTCTATTTGAATATTTTGATATCTACAAAGAGCATAAAGGATCAAATGGTTTCAATTGAATATCAAATTACTTAGGCATCAAGTGTATATGATCCGGTGAATGATGGAGAAGGAGATACTAGAGTAGTCATTGAAAATATACATGGTCAATTATTTTTACAATAGGAGAAGAAAGAAAAAATTATAATGCAACATAGTCAGCTCAAATATATGATAGTTGCAATGCTTCAATCCTTCACTAGAGTTTTGAAAAATGCAGAGAAATTTGTACAAATGACAGTAGTACCTAGTGTTGAAAGGTGCAAGAAAACTGAGAGGGGTGGTGAATTAGTTGTCACCAAACACAAACTCAAATCTTCAAGAATTTATCAATTTCTTATCCACTTAATCCTATTATTAAGTATGAACATGAAATGCAAATAACAGAGAGCAATATCAACATAGGAAACACCACATTTACATGGAAAACCTTATGAGGGAAAAACCATGGTGAGGATTAACTCACAATATAAATTAGTTCTAGAATTGAATACAAAAATGTCGATTTCCCAAGATAGGACTCCTTGTCTAGATACAAAAGCTCACTACTTACAAAGAGGATTACAATACTAAAGTGGCTTCACAACCAGAATGAACTAGTAAGAGTACACATAACAAGTGTTGATCCAACTCCTTTGATGCTCAATAAACTAACTTAACACACTTCATCATCTTTGCACTTCTTCATATTTGTAACTCCACATCTTTGATCTCAAAACTATTCAACATATATATCTGATTCAACCACAAGCATCAATTAGGTTAGCCTAATTAGATGCAATCTTTATTCACCAAAAAGACAAACTATCAGCCCCAATTTAGTACAAAACTTTTCCAAAAGATAATCGAAGTGTGTAGCACATTAAATCATGTCAACATGGACCACATATAGGTCACACATTTATCCACAAAACAAATTAATTCTTCACAATATCAACTATACATTAGGTCGGCCATAAATAAACCTAATAAAAAAAGGTAATCAATAGAATAATGCCAACTCACCATACGAGCACATGACCACACAAGATCTTAAACATACGACCTTTCAACATCCATAAACCTTTTCCCAAAACCATAAGAAGAAACAATCAACTATGGAAGATTGCAAACCAAAATTCCAACACTAGTATGTGATTCAGGGTAAGTGCAAGAAGTTGAGTCCACGAAACGTGGAAGTTTTTGCCTTAGCAAAAAAAAAAAATCGGCATTACAAAAATGGGTTCCCGCTTCTAAGAAACGGGATCTCGTTTTTAAAAAACGGGATCCCGTCTAGCTTCGGGATCCTGAGCCTAAATTAAAAATGGGATCCCGCTTTTTAAAAAATCGGGATCCCATTTTTAAAAATTGCTGAAAATTTCAAAACGATCCGTGATTGAAAATTTTCCAAAAGAAATTTCAAAAAATGGAAAGTTTCAAAACGGATCCCGATTTGAAAATTTTCCATTTTTAAAAAATTTCCATTTTGGGAAATTTTCAAAACAGGATCCCATTTTTAAAAATTCCAAAAATGGAAATTTCCTGCTTTTGGCGAGTTTGAAAACAGGATCCCGCTTTACAAACGTGATCCCGCTTTGTAAATGGGATCCCGTTTCCAAAAATTTGAAATTGGGTTTTGTAGGCGGGTTTTTGCCTTGTATTTTGGTTCGGGAAAAGCATTGGGAATCCGATCCTAGGCCTTCAACCTGGTTTGACCTGCAAGTTGAAGGTCCTAACAATGTCAGAGAAAAATACCGAGTTTGGACATATGGCTGACAACTTTTTTTGCAGAATTTTTTGACGAAATTAAAACCCATTTTAGATGAGACAATGTAGATTCCAAATATATAATTTTTTTTACAATTGGATTATTTTTTCTATTTTTCAATTAATTTCTAATCAAACCAGTCCATAAATTTTAAATATAAGGGCTTTAAATATTTTAATAACTTTTGATCAACATAACATTTTGACGAATGGATTGCACGAGAACAAACTTCAGACAATTCTTTTCAATTTAAAAAAAAAAAATCAAAAAATGATAAGTTAAGGTCATCTTATGCATGTCGTACACGACGATTTTTCAAAACGACAAATATGCCTAATAAAAAATTAACAAAAAAAAAAGTATTCAATAAAAAATTACAAAAAAATATCGAGAACAAGCTTCAGTGAGTCACAAGTCTTTTCCCAAAAGGATTTAGAAAAATACGATAATTTATGTCAAAATATGGATGTTGTACATGTGCATAGTATGGTTAAAAAAAGTGACTTTTAAACAGTGGTTTTTAGAAATGCCTATTGAAACTCAATTTGTACAATCTGGGTATTGAAATAAATTATATATTTGGAAACTAGACTTTGAATACTACATTTTATGATTAGTAACTTTTTTGAAGATTCCATCTTTAAGTGCTTCAAATTTTAAGGTCAAATGTGTCAAATGCTGAAAATCAGGGAAAACACTTCCACTTTTTGGCCAAAAAGTGGACTCAACTTCTTGCACACACCCTTCAATCAATCAACACTATTCCAATCAACATTGTGATATTCGTAACTTCTAATATAAAGATAAACACAATCTAAAATTAGCAACATAGATATATATATATGTAGTGAACACCATACATAAACCACAAGGATAGATCTTATATGTACTATATATGTGGACTAGAGTACTAGAAGATGTAAATTGGTTCTTCATACCGATTCAGATTACCGGATCAAACTAACAACCCAAACAACATGGGGTAAAAGCACAAACTTGTGTCACACTTTATAAAGGAATCGACCAACAACAATAAAAATTATGAACTTCAACCACATAAAAGTGGTCTTTATGTCTTGAATTTCAAAATGGTGTAAACTAAATAAATGTAGAACTTTTGGTGTAGTTTATTCCTGTAATTTTTATTTTTTTTTAAAATTTAAATTAGTATTTTTTAATCAATTCAAAGACAAATTTTAGAATGCTGAAAATTTCATAAAAGAGTGACTTCACAGGCCGTAAAGAAAAAAATTGAAACAAACTTCATTTCTCCCTTTTTTTTTTCAAATAGGTAATTTCAATATCTTGAGCATGGAAAAAAAAAATCACATTTTGATGTATATTTTTCTCGTAATAACGTTTTAAAGTCAAACATGTTAGAATTTGATAGTTTTCATGGACCGTAAACTAATTTCAATTTTTTTAATCATTTTCAAAAAACAAAACATTCCCTTTTCAAGTAGACTCTCTTCTCTTATGCCCCATATAAAATTTAAAACATTTTAATAAGTTTTACTATCTTTTTTTTAATACTTAATCAACCTCTTTTTTTTATTTTTAAAACCTACTTGCATTATTTTAAAAATAAAACATATTAAAACTAATCAAAATATTATAGAAATCATATATTTGGATTCTACACTTCAAGATCTACAAAAGGGTATTTTTATTTTTTGCAAAAAGATCAATCTGACTAGAGAAATACTCTGCCAAAGATGAATGTTTTAGAAAATTCTGAGAAATGATGAGTTGGCTATCATGTAGGATGCCAACTAGACATTTTCGGCCAACATTGTTTCGGCCTAAACCCTCTCGACCGGTAATGGATCGACCAAAAACTAATCGGTCGAAAACCTATCGGCTGATAAATACTCGGCCGAAAATAACTAAAATAAAATAAAATTATTTTGTTTCTAATTTCTCAAATTAAAAAAATTCAAAAATAACAAATATTTTGAAAAATTCTAGACTATTTTTTATTAAAGAAGGTTTATTTCGACATTTTAGAAGGTTTATAATTTTTGAAATTTACAAGACTTATTTCGACAAAAAAAAAGGCATTTGGAGAAGAGGAGAGATATTTTTAAGGTATGTATTGATCTTCAACTTATTTAATTGATTATGTTTTTATGAAAAATGCATTTGAAGTTTGTTTTCTCTATTTTTTTTATTAAAATATTAACATCAAATAAATATTTGTAGAAATATATTTATTATTCAATTAAAAATATTTTATGTTTTGCATGTTTATGTTTATTAATTTTTTTTTTAAATATTTTATGTTTATGTTTTGCATCTAGTTACAAGCTCTTTAAAATATTTATGCTATATTAAATGTACATGTTTCATGGAAAGCTTATGTGTGTACAAATTTGTATGTAGGAAATCATTCAAATTTGAGTGTAATTTGTGATGGAAAATTCAAGGGCTAGATCGAGGAAGTATGATCGAACACAAGTAAGACAAAGAAAGAGAAAAGCGGATGAAGGAACATCTACTGAACAACAACCCATGGAAAATATTGATGATCAAGGTGACATACAAGTACAAGAACAAATTGTTCAACCTAGTACTAATATAAATGTTTTGGACTATGGTATGGAAAATTTGATGGAGATGGATGAAGATTCTCTTTTCAATAATATTTTATTTTAAGATATGTTATTTGAAAGCACATTAAAATTACACTCTAAAAAATTATGGGATGAATTTTTTGAAGAGAAATCTCTAATTGGAAGAGCACAGTTAATTGTAAATTTATTTAGATGAAAATAAATGACCCCTGTTTTGGAGTTGTTAGGGGTTGATAATAGGAAAAGGTCATCAGATTTAAAACAAACAATTGTTGAAAACCAGCAAGAAGCATTAGAATGTATTAAAAAGAAGAGTTGATCTAGTGATTTAAGTGTTGCACATAGAGCATTGATGACTGTAATTTCTAGTAAGAAATTATCACATAGAAGACAAGTTCAAGCAATTTTTGAATTACTAAATGTTTCTAGGAGAACTGTTCAAAGATATATTGAAAAGAGAGATGAAATAGATGGAAAAATTGAGAAAAATTGGGTAAATATTTGTAGGGTTCCTCGAAAAGATAGAATTTTAGAAGATGTAAAGAAACAAGTAGTTGAATATTGGACCACCCACTGTCATGTTTCTTCCAATAGAAGGGATACTATACAAATAATAGGTGATGATGGTACACAAATTTCTCATCCAAAACATTTTATAGATACAACACAAAGTAAAAATTTTGAAGCATTTAAACAAGATTTTTTAAATGTGAAGATTTGTCAAAGGATGTTTGAAACACTACAACCATCATTTGTACGTATAAATAAAGTACGTGAAACTTGTTGTCGAAATCATGTTGAATTTTATCTACACCTACAATCATATAGAAAAGTTATGGCAACAATTGATCAAAATTTAGCCATCCCTAGAAGCACAACACAATTTGTGAAGTCTCTTCTATGTGAAAAATCAGAAAATTCGGATGAATTCAATGTTCAATATATAAAAAATGTATGTAATGATTGTGGAGATTTGAAGAATCTTTTACATGTTGACAATAATGAAAAGAAAGTTACTTGGAAGAGATTTGAATATGAGACATACTTAACGAAGTCAGGAGTTGAGGCCAAAAAAATTGTTCTCAAAGAGAGTGGATTGCCTTACAATGAATTCATGAGTAAATTTTGCAATATCATGTATCCACATATCCAACATTGTCATGGTGCAAGATGGAAAGCTAAGCAATTTCGTTATTCAAAGAATTGTTTTCCACCAGGTTGTATTCTCTCTATTGTAGATTTCTCTGAGAACTATACATTTAGTCCTCAAACTGAGATCTAAAGTCAATATTATCATTCAGAGCAAGTTGCAATCTTCGTGCAAGTTTGCTATAGGCATGCAGAGTTAGCAGTCAATGGAATAAAAAGTAGCAAAGATGATAGAATTATCATCAAAGAGGTTCAATTTTGTATCAGTGATGATACGAATCATGATAGAAGCTATGTAGCTCATTGTTTAAAAAAAAAAATTGAAGACCTAAGACGACGTGGCATAAATCAAGAACAACACTGGATATGGTCTGATGGATGTGCTGGTAAGTACATTTGTTTTTAAATTATTTTTTATTTAATTTATATTTACTTTTAACTTTGAGACTTAAAGTGTTTGATTGCTTAAATCTATATATATAATTACTTTTTTGAAGATAATTTGGTTTTCAAGTGTTTAATTATTTTTAACTTCACAGGACACTTTAAGTCTACAGAAGCCTTTGTTTGGTTAAGCAGTCAACATGTTAGACACAACACCAAAATTTTGTGGAATTTTTATGCGAGTGGACATGGAAAAGGAGAGCACAATGGAGCAGGAGCATGTGTGAAGTGTGCACTTCATCGACATGAACTTGTTGGTATGTAAAGTTTTCACCATATGTGTGTGTGTGTGTGTCCAATTTAGCTTGATAGTTTTTAAAAGATTCGATATATATATATATTTAACTTAACTAAATTAAATTCTTTTAAGTTCCTTGAAAGTAATAGGTGACAAATTGTGCCAACTTGTGTGTAACTTGTAGGTAATTCCATATGGAATGCAAAAAAAATTGTTGAATGGTGCAAAATTCATTTTTCTACTCGCGACTCAACATACAACACACGAAATTTTTGGGAAGTTACATGTATGTATGTCTAGTCAAAATTTGTTAATAATTTGAATTTCAAAGTTCAAGTACATACATGATTTCAAATTGAATTTTCAAGTTAGAATTTAAACAGATATTGATCGATCAAATCCTTATAATTGTCAAACAATTCATGGTATTAGAAATCTTCATCAAATCATGACAACGGGGAGTAGTAGGCCTTATGCAACGAATGTGAGAGAAAAATATCATGTTTTTGTATTGATTGCATTGATGACAATGCAAATATTGATCAATGTGAGAATATTAGAGATGGGTATGTTTCACAATGGGAAATGAAACAATTAATATCAATGCCTTCTTTTGTTGAAGATGACAATGTCGATGTCTATGATCCACTATATTCAGCTAATTACGAACGTGTATCTGATTTAGTTGTTACAGGCATGGAAATTGATTAATTTAGTTAAAATCAAGATTTAAATATATATATATATATATATTCTATGTTTAATTAATTTTCAAATATAAAATATAAATTTTTACAACTTTTAAATGTATAATTTACTTAAATATGTAAATATGTGGTGTGTACAGGAGATATTTTCATTGTAGTTGTAGATCCTGAAAACGCGGAAGGTGTAGATTACTATCTACTAAGATGTACACAACCAAAAAGAAAATTGGTTGAATCGATGACAGATGGTGATGGGCAAGAGTATCCCATTGGATCAGTTGTTATTGAAGGAACATATTATCAACAAATAAACATAGATAAAAATGGTATTATATTTGTTGATTATAGGCCAGGACAAAAGGTTCTACATTACAGTCACTTAGTTTTGGCAACAAAAATAAATTTAGAAACTTTACCTAAAAGAGGACGTGCCAAACAAAAGTGGAGGTTGCCTATTGAAGATCATGAGAAGATTTTAGAGATAATTAAAGATAGAGAGGATCCAGATTTTATGTACCAGGAGCTTTAAGTTTTTTTTTGGATATATGTACACATTTATGACTCCAAATCTAGATAATATATATTTGTATTGATTGGACATGTGACATGATTTAGAATGGATTTTTTTTTTAGAATGTGACATATATGTTAGATCATATATATGCTTGATACAAAACCTAGTGACTTTAAAAATGCTTTCATTTACATTTTTCCTAAATTCCTTTAAATCATCTAAATTTCGAATTGCATTTTTACATGTTGGACATGGTTCATTCTTTTAAGTTCACTCTTGAGAATCTCTAGAAATTCCTTTATATCATCTCTCTAGATTTCTTGATTGTCAATTTTTATGTTTGACATGGAATTTTTAAACTTTCACTTTCAAATCTTTGAATTTAAATATTTGTTCAACTCCACTTATATACATGAGCTAGATTGAATATATATATATATATATATATATATATATATACATGCAATAATTTGTACAAAACCTAGTTTATTTTCCAATTTTGCATTTAAATTTATTTATGTTTCATGGAATGCTTAAGTTCACATTCAAATCTTTCATTTCATTTGAACATTCAACTCCACAAACTTATATAATTATCTACTTGATTTGGTGTTTGAGTGGTGAAGAATCTAGACATAAATGTTGTCTTTAGTTTTCTTTATTTTTTATACATTACTAATGCACGACATTGAATAATTTTAAATGATCATCTGGATTTTCATGTATCCTAATATTCACATCCTAGTTTTATTATTTTCATCAAGTAAGCATCCCTCATCCTAATCATCATGTTAAGATCAAGTTTTAACAAGTAATAACCCATTTAACCATAATCATCCTAGAATCATTTAAAAATTATCCATCTAGATCCATCTCAACCATACATCCATTCTCCATCCTTAATAATAAAAAAAATCACTTGATCATCAAAATTTGGTTACTTGGTCTCAATCTAGTCCATACATCATATTTTCATTTCGTCATCACCCAAAGCTTTCAACATCTAGGGACCTTATCCTTAATTTGGACTATCATCCATTTCAAATCCAATCTCCTAATAAAAAATCACTTGACCTTATAATTTGATTTCATCTTTAAAATTCAAATTTTCTTAAGAACATTAGCTCCTATATTTTAAGTATAGAACTAGTATTTATCCATTTTGTTAGTGTTAGATTGTATCGAGGTTCTCTTGGTTTGGTCTTTCTTGTTCACCTCAAGGTGCATTGGAATATATGAACATTGTAGTGAATCATAGTGATGGTGTTTGGGGTACTTGAGATAGCTACATTTTGGCATCAATTTAACTTTGTTTACCATGTAGCTTTAGACTATGTATGTAATGGTCCATATTTCCAATACAATTAAATATGGATTGATCAATTTTTAATTTATATAGAATTGTCATCAATTTTTAATGTAATATTAAATGTGCATGACTTTCAAGATTTAAATATATATATATATATATATATATATATATATATATATATCAATTTCCAATTGCATATATATAAATGTTCCACATGGAATTCTTAAACTTTAAAGACTAGAAATTTGATTTCATTTACATTCAACTCCACTTATAGCTTACATGCTTACTTTGAATTATATGGTTCATTCTTAAGTGAACACTTTCAAATATATATATATATATGATTTCATTTATATTCAACTGGACATAAGTATAGCTCATCATCTAGTTCAAGAAATCTTTGCATGCACATTCAAATGAACATGTGTATTAGATTATATGGAATTAGAAATTAGGTTCATGTATAGCATGATATATGCACAATTTAAATGTATTTAACCTATACTGACTTTAAAAATGAACATTTAGAGCTTTAAAGAATTCAATCTAACTATCATCTATTTCCAATTGCATTTTTATGTTCTACTTTAAAATATAGCATTAATCTCAAGCATATTTGCATTCAATTTTTTCTATTTCTTGACCTATTTATTAAAGACAAATTCATTTGAACTATTTATTTAAATTAATTACATGTACATTTCCATATTTTTAAATTTACAAATAGCAACCATTAGATAGTGGAGTCCAACATTTTGATTTCACAATGTAAATTTATCTATATGTACAACAAGTGCATTTGAACAAACCATAATTTAAATTTAAATAAAGGTACTTGTTCCTTGCTAAATAAATAAAACCATAAACTAATTTAATGCACGATGTATTTATAGATGTAATGTAAGTGAACATAAAGCCATAATAATGCATGTATATAACAAACCTAGATTCAAACCATAAAACATAACTGTATGAATGTGACATGTAAATCATAACAATTATATATATGTGTACCAGAAAACATAAGTATGTAACACGTGCAAATGTTCAATACATAAATCATAAAAGTGTCTCCAGCATGTAATAATATGATCTCAAACATGTAATACTATAAAAAAAATCTCAAAGAGAGGGATGTCTGGTATGAATAGAATCATCATATCTCTAGCTCGATCTATGGCTCAATCTCTCCATCGACCTCTCCCTCGATCCATGGCTCGATCTCTCCCTTGATCCACAGCCTGATATCTCCCTCGATCCATGGACCAATCACTTTGCTAATCCAATATGTGTGGATCCATGTCCCGATCCACTATCTCTCGATCTGTGTCTTGAGCCTCGTCCCAACCCCTGCATGTGTTCAAGTACATATATATGTAAAATTATCTAAAATTACAATGTGCTTGAGTTCAATGTGTTCAAACTTAAACATCAAGTAATTTTTTTTTTAAATTAAATTTAAATGTACCTCATCTGCATACTGCATAGGATTGCCATCATGCTCCAAATTTCCAAATTTTGGCAAATCACCATACTGCCTAAAAAATTTTAGTACACAATTTCAATCAGAAGTTAAACAACTAGAAGTTTTTAAAATGCATTACATAATTTTTTAGAACACAATTTTAAATATATGTATTTACATTATAAATTGAAAGTACCTATTGTGTCTGCTAGATGGCTCTACCAATGTCACTAAGATCATAAGAATGTAAAGACATCATAGGGGGCTTTGTAGCATGTATAGTATCAGTAGCAAAAAGAAGTCGACTATATGTCCCATGGATAGGATCAGGTGTCGCAGTAGCCTCAACGTGACTTGTAACATCCTGATGACTACCTGGACAAGCTAAAGGATCAATAGAAACATGATGTGCATGGGATCATGTAGGCTGATGTGGAATATCCTGAGCTCCATTTTCCACCCTATGGATCATATGTGTATGAGGATATCATTGTCTAATAAAGTCTGGTACCCTGTCAAGAGCAATCTCATGGTCCTCACTGATAACTTGATATGCTGCTAGTAAATCCAAAATTGAGAGTCTACACATATTACGTAGAGTCGTGTGGGTCATATGTGTTGAAGTTGTGAAAGCCAACTTCACAAACCCCGAAGATCACCTGCATGCAAATAACCTGTCACAGAAAGAAGAGATGGAGACAAACAAGCAAGGGTGCTCTAAAAGCTTAAAAATGTATTCATCCAAGAGAGAGATAAATTACAATGATAAATCCTTATAAAAGGATATTGTGCAACCCTAAAAGAAACCCTAATAGGTAGACATTTATTAATTAATATAATTATTAAATGTCACAAAATGCAAACTAAAGTGAAATATTAAGAGAGGAATAAAGGTAATTTAATCAACATGATTAAATTAAAACCTTTACTCTAACACCCCGCCTTAAGATGAGCAAAAGTGAAGCTACAAACATATGCAAGAAAGCAAAGGTAACTACAATGCTAGAAAGTAAACTTGGGTCTTGGCAACAAGGCCTAATTAGGTACCCATCTTTGCTTTCATGCATTTCTTTCTTAGTGTTTTAGCTACTTCCTAAGTTCATCTTAAGGGGGGGTGTTAGAGTAATAATTTGTTTTACTTAATTAATTTAATCATATTGGTTAATTAATTAAGCCAGTTATAGGTCCCGGCAAAGATGGGTCCCGACAAACAAGGCCAAGTAAGGTACCCAATTACAACCAAATCTCTATAAAGTGGAGAAAATAGAGAAAACCTCATGGGAAAAACTCTACTCCAAAAAGAGATGAAAGAAATAAATGCACTAATAACAGAAGGATATGAGGTGGATAACATAAGACCCCCCATAGACAGCTTCTATCATATAAGTACATGTACAATGGTCTCCATAGGAGAAAAAGAAAGACACTAGAAGCCCCCCCCACAATGAAGAAACTCTTGTCGCACATATGGATGTCGTAGGTAGAATCCAGAAAGAGATCCTAAAGCGGCATATGATATTCCTCCCCTTGGGAAGAAATGGATCCAAAGGATGAAGATGAAGAAACACTGTGAAGAGAGAAGAATCAATCTGTCTCAAGATGTGTGCCATGATAGGATGCTGAAGAATCTCTCTGTCTAAACTGAAACAAAAGATGTCAAATCCAAACTGAACTGAAGACTCAAAAACTGCAACCTCTGAATGCACAGATGATGGTGGGCTAATAGCTGGAATATGGCTATCAACAAAGAGGAGCTTAAAATCCTTAAAGTAATCCTCTAGATCTACAATATAGGACTCTACAAACAAAGACGAAATGCCTGCAAGATAAGAATCCCAAGTAGCCATGTCTAAAAGATGTATGATGTCATGCTTAGCTGAATCAATAGAAGCCAAAGAAGAGGCAATATCAAACTGATCAAGAACAACAGGAGAAGATGCTGATACAAGTATAATCTTAGTCTAAAGAGTAGGAACTGTGAGACAATCCTTTGATTCATCGTAATATGTAATGGTGTCTAAATACTGAAGCTCCTTTAAAGTATCATGATCAAAAGGTGCATTCTCTCTCCAACTAATGGGTACAAGACAATCTGAAGTAGGATCCTCTAGGAATGGAGAAAGACTGGGGTCTCCATAGATCTTCCAAAGACGTGTCCAAAGTGAGTGAGGACAATCAATGCCCAATATAGCCCACATAGTGTCAAAATCAACACTAGACCGTATAAGTCCTACTATGTGATTTCTAATGATATCCCAAGCTATTTTTCCCTTTGAAGTTGTTGGTTCAGGTATGAGATCATACAAATAAGGCAAAATATTAAGCCACCTATAGTGTGTAAGTATGCCCTTTGCCCATGACTCATAATTACCCCGTTCCAGAAAAACAACTGAAGGGTGAGTAGAAAAACCCATGATAACTCTTCAAATTAAAAATATGAGACTACCTAACCTCAATACTAATAAACTAGATCAAATAAAGCCATCCCACGCAAACAAATCATTTCCAAGTGTTGAAACGTCCAAGTAATTGACATATGTGTGAAAACACAAAAAACTGAATAAAAAATACCTGGGGCAGATTCTAGAAAAATAAATTACAGATCTATAAAGAGCAGAGAAACCCCTTTCCAATGCCTATTCGTTTGTGAAAAATAGAGTTCGGACACAAAAGATATGGCTCTGGGAGTGCAAAAATTTGTTCTAATTTTGACTAAGGAAAACAGCATCAAAACGAAAAACTCAAGAAATCAGACCTGATTCATTAGAATGGCACTGGAACCAGCTTTCCAATGCCTATTTTCATTCGAAAATACAAGCTAAAACACTCGAGATATGCCCATTTTACTAAAAGTACCCATTTAGGCTTTAAACCAAAAAATATTCAGCTGAACCTTCATGCACAAAAATCGAGGCAGAAATCAAAAAGGCACGAAAAACAAGGCAGCTCAAAATTGATACAGCAACCAAAAATATGAAAGGAAAATCATCTCGTTCGTACGGATCCGTACAATCGTATGGATTTTTCTAGCCATTTTTTGAAATTGCCCAAAAACACTAAAAAATCAATTTTCAGCAAACCCTATCATATTTTATATGAAAATAGGGGTTTTTGGGCCTTCTGAGTGTAGCTATGAGGTCTATTTTTCACTAGCATGCACCATTTAAGATATCAAAGTGAAAATTTCTTAAAAAATGATGGAAAACCCCTCTAATCTGGCAAAAAAGAACTGGAATGAAACCCTTGCATAGAAAAAAGCTCTGTAAGCTAATATCTACAAAAAGAGAACAGGCAGCCACAAATCTGGAGCTTTGATACCATGTTGAAGTTGAGAAAGCCAACTTCACAGACCCCGAAGATCACCTGCATGCAAATAACCTTTCACAGAAAGAAGAGATGGAGACAAACAAGCAAGGGTGCTTTGAAAGCTAAAAAATGTATTCATCCAAGAGAGAGATAAATTACAATGATGAATCCTTATAAAAGGATATTGTGCAACCCTAAAAGAAACCCTAATAGGTAGATATTTAATAATTAATATAATTATTAAATGTTACAAAATGCAAACTAAAGTGAAATCTTAAGAGAGGAATAAAGGTAATTTAATCAACATGATTAAATTAAAACCTTTACTCTAACAATATGCTTGACATCTACAAGAGTAGGTAGATCAGCACTAATAAATGGATCATACAATGCAGATGTAGCCTTAGTGGGAGGAAGGTTGATCCGTTGGTGTAATAAGTATCTACCAACTCGATCAGATGAAATCTGATCAATCTACGTCGTAATAGAGGCAATGTTTTCAAAAATCTGACTCTGAGTGGAGCCTGCTGCCACCTCCCCTACTACTGCCAATTCCAAATGTTTTGGTAAAAGCAAAAGGTTTGGGAAAACTAATTCCCTTTTTTCCACAGGTGGTGGAAAATTTGAAGGTCTAAACTATGGTTTGTCAGAAAAATTATCCTTTACCTTGGCTAGCATGCTCAGGATAAGATGTGTAGTCCACCTCTATATGTAAATGAAATTTTGCATATAGTTGTTTGACAAAATACAATGGTAGCTCATCATTGTGAGGCCATATATGATGTGTTGCCAACCATCTAGGGTATATGAATGGTGCAACAAGAGGATCTTCACACCTCGTAACCACATATCCTCTAATTTTTTTTTTCCTCTATAAAATGGGAACATGGATAACACATTTTCACCTAAAACTAATTTGGCAACTTCTTTATGTTTCACTGTGCCAGTAACACTCCTGGCAAGAGAAAAATAAAACTACTCAATGCTGATTTCATCATAAGGATTGTATGATCGAATTGTCTCGATCATCTTAATAATATCCTATCTAATAGTGACTAATCTATCTCGATTAGCCAAATTGGGGGAGTTGTGAATTGTTTGCTCTAAACATTTTAGAGCATTGTCTAGTCTAGCAGTACTATCCTGAAATATATTTGATCTAGTTTGAGCTTATCGCTCAGAACAAGGGGAATGATGAGATCCCTCATTGTCCATGATATATATAAATAGATAGAGATCTGCATATCATTAAAACAAAATTACATGATGAACTAAACAAATTTAAATTGAAAACTTTTCAAAACTAAAATATATATATATATATTTAAATTAAAGGTAAAATTTTCAAGTTTCAAAACTAGAAAACATTTTTAAATTTAAATGAATCTAATGAGATCTAGTTCAAACTTTATACCTATCTATATGTGAACCTATTAAATCATAGATGCATGTAATATTCAACCAAGAATAAATATGGAAAAAATATATTTATCCTTTCAACCACTCTATACTAAAATTCTGATCAAAATAAAAAAATACTCTTCATTACAATTGGTCACATATATATCTATCCTTTCTTTGTAATCAATTATTTTTTAAATCAAACACTAAATAAAAAGGTTAACATTTCCTTAATTTTTTGATCTAACTTAAAACATATTAAAGTAATAAAGTTAAAATTCTTTGAAATAAATTCCTCAGGAATAAAATATAAACATTGTACACATGTTTTGTAGGAACAATATCTCCTTTGATATCATCTTTTTCTTTCATGAAATATGAATTTAGGCCTCAGGAATGCTATGTTTGATTAGAAAACCTTGCCCTTGTAAGCATGGAATGACCTTTATTTCATCATATAATTTATTTCTTCTTCAATGAACTTAGCTCAATAGTTCACCTTTTGCAACAACTTAGATAACATATTCTAAATTTGACAACTCCAAATCTGAGACTTTCAATACTTTTGTGTATATACATATATATACATTTATGTGTATGTATGCATGTACACATGTATGTATGTGGGAGTGCATGTGTGCATGTATATACATGCATATATATGTGTATGTGTTTATACATACATATGTACATGTACATATATCTGTATGTAAATGTATGTACACATGTATGTATGTGGAAGTGCATGTTTGTACACATGTATATATACATGTGTGTGTGTGTGTGTATGTACATGTATGTACATGCATATATATGTGTATATGTGTGTATGTACACATGTATGTATATGTATGTATGTCTATATACATACATGTACACACATGTACATATATATATATACATGCACGTGCATACATATACATACTTATATTTATGTACATGTACATTCTCAAGTACATACATACATACACACATACAAATATATGCATGTATATTTACATACACACATACACACATACATGTATGTATATATATATATATATATATATGCATACACACATACACATACATACATACTTTACATACATACATACACACATACACATATGTATCTATAATACATACATATGCGCATGTACATATGTACATGTATATATATCTACACATACATGTACGTGCATTATGTACACATGAATGTATACATGTACATGCATACACATATATATGTACACGTGCATGTGCATACATATATGTATACATACATATGGTGAACTAAAAATTTGGGGTTTTCAATTTTGAATTTATGGAAATGTAAATTTAGGCAAAATGTATGTATACATTACATACACACATGCATTTATATATATTATGTACACATGTATGTATGTATGTACACTCAAGTGCATACACATACATGTCCACACATACATACATATACACATGTGTATATGTGTATATTGTAGTTATCATACTAAGACATAGGAATTCATTACATGAATTCACATTGATAGAATTGATGTGCAACTGTTGATGGAGAAGTCTTACTTCTGTTGATTTGTTGAGATTAATTTCTATCCTATTTAGTCTTATAGTCAGTATAGTTTATAAGAAACTGGTATGCCACATTTTGTAGGTTCAAATTCTCAAGTTGATGCTTTGAAAGAAGTACTAATGGTTGGGATAAATGCAATGAAAGACCAAGTGGAATTGTCGCAACCATCAAGTGATAGTGATTGTTAGAGAACAAAGGCGTCTCATCATGAAGATAAGGAAACTAATTTGGGAAATGTAAATGAGGCCAAGAGTTTAGATGTACAAGATTTTAATGTGATCATATGAATAAATCTAATGGACTGACAGATTCTATCGTCCATTTGTTTGAAAATATAAAAGAAGTGGTTTTACAGCGGAAATTGACAAGCCAGCAAAAGCTATTATTTTTTTCAATGTAATTTGATGAGTAGATGAAGAATATATCATTTCACCTATGAGCCAATTGGGTTTTTGTCTTGAAGATAGATGACCTCAGGATAGAGATAAAGGCTAAGGAGCTAAATGCTTATAGAATATTTGGTGCAATCAAAAGATCTACCTTAACTATTTACAATGGTCTCAATTTAGGTAGGGAAGAATTATAATGAGCCCCACACATCTCACAATTAGTGCCAAAATAAGAATTAAATATGAACTTGATATCCATGCAGAAAAGAACGAAGGATATTGGAGCTAGTATACATTCAAATAAAGGATATTAGAGACATACACATGCAAATACAGAATAATTCTTCATGATATAAAGATAAGATATATGACACAAATAAAGGGGGAAATTGTTTTCAAGTTTAGTAAGATGCATTTTTTAGTTTATTTAAGGAACTAGAAAAAATAAAACCATGTAGAGGCTATACATGGATTTTTACAGGAATTCATAGATAGCTTTATGGCAAAGCAAAGATTTGTTAATTTTAGAAATGGTTTCCTTGTTTATGAGCAGTTGAGACTAATTAGATTAGGGGATGATTGACTGAAATTATGTGATTTGATTGAACTAGCACCTCTACACAGGAGATTGGTTGTCTTTGAAATTGGGAGCTAGAATGCATTGTCTCATTTGTTCTTTCTTTTGACTTACAATAACTGCATTGCCTATGATAGTTTGTAGGTTCTATTTCAGAACACTGTTTCCTAACCACTGTTATGGGAAAGAGTTTTTAGAATTTGCAACTGTTGATGGAGAAGTCTTACTTCTATTGATTTGTTGAGATTAATTTCCATCCTATTCAGTCTTATAGTCAATATAGTTTATATGTTGTGCTCTAACAAGATGTGTATACACAATGAAGTATAAAAAATTTATTTCAGTTTCATATTTAATCTCTTTTCATTCTTAATTAGATGATGCTATATGTTCATGTTTGGGTCATTTCTGCTGGTTATTAGGGTTTTCAAGGATTGGCACTTTGCTCTTGACAGTTTCTACTTGCATGTTTTTGAATTTTTTTGTTGCAAGAAATGATAATTGGTTTGGATTTCACACTAATAGGGAATCTCTTTGATCATCAACTCATACTTAATAGTGGTGATAGTCCAAAGCATAGCCAACGAGTAAACTTGCTATGTTCTAAAGCCCAAATATTTCATAAAATCAAATAGATAAAACAAATCTATGGAGGTATTTGATATTAGCCAACACACACACACACACACACACACATATATATTAAAAAATGTTAACAAAAACTTAGTTTTCTACTAGAAGCATTTAAAATCATTTACTAGACTGGAAATATCATGGCCATAATCAGGTGTTGAAGTTATGTTGTGTTGTTGACATGGTGATAATATATATTAAAACATGTTAACAAAAACTCAGTTTTCTACCAGAAGCATTCAAAATCATTTACTAGACTGGAAATATCATGGCCATAATTAGATGCTGAAGTTATGTTATGCTATTGACATGGTGATAATATATATTAAAAAATGTTAACAAAAACTTAGTTTTCTATCGGAAGCATTCAAAATCATTTACTAGACTGGAAATATCATGTCCATAATCAGATGCTAAAGTTATGTTGTGTTGTTGACATGGTGATAATATATATTAAAAAATGTTAACAAAAAACTCAATTTTCTACCAGAAGCATTCAAAATCATTTACTAGACTAGAAATATCATGGCCATAATCACATGTTGAAGTTATGTTGTGTTGTTGACATGGTGATAATATATAATAAAAAATGTTAACAAAAACTCAGTTTTCTACCAGAAGCATTCAAAATCATTTACTAGACTGGAAATATCAAGGCCATAATCAAATGTTGAAGTTATGTTGTGTTGTTGACATGGTGATAATAGAGACATCAAGTTTTTGGTTTGTTAACTATGCCAATTCCTAGCATTCTGGGGTTCTCTACTGGATGCGAACAATCAAATTTGTGAACTCTATAGGAGTTATCATGATTTTTTTTTCTTGCTTTGTTTATAATCATTCAAGACCTTTTCCTAGAATTGTTCGATCTTTAAATATTTCGAGCCTTAAAATATATATATATATATATATATACTATTAATGGCCTTTAATTATTTTTTATCAGTCAATTTCAACATAAGTCAATTTTAGTTTAAAAAATAGTGAAATATATCTTATGAACTGTGACATTGAATGGAACAATCCATGCATTTTAACATTGGACAATTATGATTTCATGTTGTGAATTCAAGCAATGTGTATGATCATTCTACTTTCTAGACAGAAAGAAAAAATTATAACAATGGTCGGAGGAGGTACTCTTCATATTCATGCAGTATAGTCAACTATCCCCACCTGAATAGTACGTTAACCAAAACTTACGGTAGATTTTTTTACTGAGAAAAGTAGCAGGATTATTCTTGGGTTGTTTTGATTAGTGTAATGCAGGGTTTAGGAAGATTTTTGTTGTTATTTTTGTGTAGCTTGCAAGTTAAGAAAAGGATGTGAGGTGAGCAAGCGTTTTCCTTCATTAAGTCAATTGATTAGTGTGGGTTTGGGCAGTGTTCAAGTTTGGTTGGAGACAAAACAAGAAGAATCCACAAGATATGTTGGCTAATAACAAATACCTCCCAAATATATATAGTATGGATGAATTTGACAATTAGGTCACTTTTCTGACAAAACCCCAAATTATTAAAACACTATAGAAAACTGTTTAAACATCAAAATCTAATAATGTTCCAAACATCACAACAAAATCTATATATTTCCTTTATCATTATCACAAACAACACAAACTTTCATATCTTTCCGCCAATAAAATCGATTGAAAACATTTCTTTTCACATTTCAATGAAACCCTAACCCAAAATACATTGAATAAATGTCCCAAACAAGATAGAACATAGAATGTGAATAAAAAAATCCAACAAATGACCCCAGATGGAACCTGGGTATATATGGTTGATGTTGATGTTGACCTCGGCCGACAAGCTCTCACCCTCAACCCTTTCGCTCGAGCGTTCAAAATGGTCGGCCTGGTTTTTTTATTATATTTTATTTTGATATTTTCAATCGACACATTTTCGGCTGATAAGGTTTTGGCCAAAAGTAATTCGCCTGAAAAAAGTGGAGCCATGTAGGTGCCATGTCATTGCCCCATGCATTCGGCTGAAACCCTATCGGTCGAAAACTAGTCGATCAAAAGTAATCCAATCAGATTACTTTATTTGGCCAAAAGTGTGACATAGTTTTGTGCTTTTACCCCATGTCCTTATGTAGAATCTTGATTTTCCATATTATAACTAGATTGCATACTCCTCTGTGTAGCTTGGAGTTGACTATTTTGGTTCCTTAGATAGGGTGCTACTATATTCAACTTATTCACTTTCTATGCCAGCTCCTCTTATCTCTCCTTTTCAGGATTACTACAAGGTACTGAATTTACATTGTTCTTAGGGTACCTAGATGCTACCCCTAAAACCATGAATTGGTTCAATACTTCAAAATTTTGCAGATATGTGTGGAAACTAGCTTTTTATTGTGAGTGAAGGTTTTTATTAACACTTTGTCGAAGATAACTGGTCATTGGTGGGATTTCATTCATTGGAGGGCCTGGGTTTGGAATTAAAGGCAGTTGTGGCATTGGATTTATAATAGGAGTATGGTTGGTTAGGGACTGATTAATTGCTTGAATTTTCCCTGGATGAGCAATAAGCCCTAAGGATGGTAGAGGTCAAGACAAGTTTTTCCTCAAATTGGTAATGACCTTGATAGCCTCTTTGTATGAATCAAGCAGGTTGTTCAGAGGGTTAGGTCTCCATTTAAGTAAAGTGGTTGTGAGACTATCAAGAGCTTCATAATAAACTTCTAAAGTAGTAGCATCATCACAATATAAGGATCCTGCAACCTAGTATATGCATGATGAAACCTATTATTGAATGAACCTATAGGCTCATTGACTTCTCTTTTAACCCTAGTGAATTGTAAATACAACTCATTAGCACTAGTTGGGATTTTGAATTTCTGTAGAAATGCATTCTCAAGCCTATTCCAATTGTGAATTGACCCAACATGAAGATGATTATACCAATAAAAAAATCTTCTCCCAGGGAATAAGGGAAAATTCTACATGCAACATCCTCATAATTGATCCCTCTATCATTAAGACAAGTCTAGAAAATCCTAATGTGTTCCTCTGTAGTTCTATTGGGATCGTTAACATGAAACTTGGAGTAGAAATGCTTAGGATTCTTTGGCATAACATTGTAGTTGTTGAAGGACAAAGGGGATGGGTTGTTTGCCAAGAAATACATTGGTGGAGGTGGAGGTGGTAGAGGTTGATTAACAACTAGTTGAGTTTGTTGTATGGGAATGGCTTTGGAATTAGATGATGATGGGCTTGATGAAGGTGAGGATGATGGAGCAGATGGAAATGATGGGGTAGATGAGGATTCTCCCCTTCTTTTGGTCATACTTGACCTAGTAGGGGATTGCAATTCTTGAAATTATTCCTCTCTTGGTGTAGATCTGGTTCTTCTTCAAAACCTTTTAGGAGAAATTGTAGACAAAAAGTGATCCAACTTGCTTTATTCATTCCTCCTTCTAGCGCCAATTTGTTGATGGTGTTTTCTGCACAGCAACAACTCAGACAAAATATAAGTATCATATATCTCTTGAAAGGTAAATATCTATTAGCAAGCCTCAAGAGATAGCCCCAAGGTCTCTAATGTCAGGTCTTGACAATTCATAAACAACTCAGTGATAAATGTGAAAATGTTGGTAATCACAAGGGACCTTACAAAACAAATGTTGGAAATTTTAGACTTATCAGATCTTGCAATAAGGTGATACTTTAAATCAAAAAATATAATTCATATTTTAAATGAAATAAAAAAAGATAAGGGTTTAGAGATATTTTAAAACTAAGCTATTCCCTAAGATCAACAATGTAGATGATTAAACACTCAAAGTGGACGAACACTTCAAAACCAATTCCTACTTAACCTAGATCAAATCTGCAATCTTACTGAAATAGTGCAATCTTCTAAGGAATGAAATATTTTCAGATCATGAAGCATTCACCCAATCCAACCTTATTTAACAATTGAAATGAATAAATACCCACAATTGAACTTAGCACAGATTCAAGGCCCATGCTAACTTTACACAGCAACTTACAATCAATAAGCTGCTAAAAGTATGGACCAAAGATTGCTCAAACACTTCAAATATCAAATCATCAACATCATTGCATTACATCTAAATCTGAAATCTAACATATAACCAATAATATCAAAGAAATCTTAAAGATATGGAATAACAGGAATCTTGTAAAATGAAACAACACAAGAAAGAGCACAAAACCACAATGCCTTTACTTATATCGAATCACCCAATATTGCAACAATTCAAATATTCAATGTAGCAGTACTTGGTCTCAAAAAATGCTAACTCCTAACTCAACTCTAGCTATTGCAACTATAACTCAATTCTTTCTAACTCTCACAAATAAGGCATGATCCTCAATTTATAGACAATTCCTTTACTAGGTCGACCCAATTTAGGGTTTACATCAAAAGGTCAGACTAGAAAGTTCTTTGAAAAAATAAAATTTGCATTTAATGCTTGGGGCCTCATCTAGGTTGGCCTGAGTCTTCCAATAATATCCTCTTGGTGGCACAAAACTCAAGGCTTCTCATCTAGTTGGCTGGAGGTCACATGTTTGACACAAAAATATAGGTGGCTGGTTGCTGACTATTCTCCATTTCTCCCTCCTGATTGGCCTCTAATTTATTAAATAATTCCTTTTCCTTCTCCAATATTTCTTTCACATTTTAGGGGTCTAGAACTGGAATAAACTTAATTCTAGCTTTATGATTTTTAAATTCCTCCAAATATTGTGGCATAACTTTATTCCATTCAATTTGCAACTCATGATATTTGTCTAACTTTGAAATATAAATTGTTGCATCCTCCAATTTTTCCTTTGTAATTGGAGAACCATTAGAAGGATCATAGATATCATTCCACCAACCCTTCAATCTACCAATGTTCATGTTCTTATGTCCAAATTTCCTCCTTCTGGTCATTATCTCAAAGAAACTTATACAATTATTATAAATCTCTTTCATCTTTCCCCCCAACTTTACTATTTTCTTTAAGGCCTTTCTGAGGATCTCCTTCCTATAATTCTAGATTTCAACCCACTCCTTCGCTTTTCCAATCTCAACCCAAGAGAGGATATCCACCTTATCCATCTCTTCCTTTGACACTTGTAGAATCTTTTTCAGCTCATCAACAATTGACTCATCAATTTTATTGCAATCTGCAGCAAATTGTGAAGTATTATAGAAGAAGTCGGAAGCATTAGCGTATATCTTCAAAATATACTCAATTGCTTCATCTCCTCTACTGGTAACATCATGGAGCCATCTATGAGTACAATGCATGGAGGAATTTAATCTACAATTTTTGTAACTACCTCCTTGGGTAACAATCCTTTTGGAACAATCACTTCACTACCCATAGTCTACAAAGGCTTCATCAAATGTTGCACATATTTATAAACATCATTCAATTTCTTATGTAATTTTTCTTTTTCTTCTATCTCCTTATCCAATCTCCTCAAAATTGCTTGGGAAGATTCTTGGAACTCCTCCTTTTCTTGTTCCTTAGTTGTAGGTCCTAGATTGATTGTCTGAACCTTCTAATCAAATGGCTTAACTTCATCTTTAAAATTATTTGTTGTAGGCATAGCTACATGTATAACCATGTTATTAAATTCATCTCTAGATATCCTAGATACCATCTTATCCCTTTTCCTTTGATTGGGTTGTCCCCATGGTTCAAGCAATTTGTCCCAACTTGGGGTCTCCTCATGTACAATGATTGGCTTCTTGCTAATCCTCTTCTCCAATCATCTTGGAGTTGTAGATGACTCACTTATCACTTCCTTTTTGGTACTATCAACCACATTTATTTCAACATCCTGCTCAATTTCTAGTAGATTTTCTAGTTCACCTTTGTGCTAATGAGGATTGTCAGCAATTTCTTCTCTATTTTCCCCTTCCTCAGGATGATCACTTTGTTCATCAATTGTTGTCTCCTTAGGGGACTTTGATGCTTTTCCCTAAACAACCTCAAACCCTATGTTATTTCTTTCTACCCCAGAAGTGGATTTCCTTATTTCTTGCACAAATTTCTTCCACTCTCCACTCTCAAGGGTAGAAATTTCATCATCTTCTTCATTACACTATTTAGGATCATTAGATATGTTCCCCTTTTCATGAATTGATTCCTTAAAACCTTATACATTTTGGTGTGGAGATGGAATGGGTGAATTATTTCCTATAACTACTCTTCCTCCTACATCATCGGTAGGTGCCTCTTCATCTTGCATCTCCTCTTTTGCAGTTCTCACTTGATCTACTAGAGCAACCTTTTTCTTAGGAGAATTTCTCCTAACATATACCTAGGGATTTTCCCCTGAACTCTCCAATTCCACAACCTTTTCTGCAAAGGGAGCGTCTAGGGCAACATCATTTTTCTTTTCCTTCCTAGCCTTCCACCTCTTTGTGAGTATTCTTCTTTTCCTCACTAGTTGTGAGGCTTCACCTTCTCCAACATTAGTGTTGACCTAAGGAGTCTTCTTGTTGTTAAGAGATGGCCTTTCTCCCTATTTTACTTGTATTTGGATCTTGGTTCTCCTTTTAGTTGGGACTACTTCATATGCTTCCTCCTCGTGGGTTTCAACAACTTCATATTCTTTGCCTTAAAATTCTTCATCCTGAGACTCCAAATCTCCCATTAGGTCATAGGTGAATTTGACACCATCAACTTCCAGTTTCAACATTTTGTGCTTGACCCACAATCTGTAGTATTTCTTCATAGGTTTAGTAACCCGATTTAAGTCTATTATTTTTTCCTCAGACCAATTAATTGGAGGTAGTGGTTGATTCCTATAAGGTTCATAATCATGATACTAGATACAATTTACCTCCTCATCCTGTACCTAATCAGGCACTTATGCTATTTTATACAACCTTATTAATTTTAGGGGTAACCTAGAGAATATTCTTCTGAGAACATCAAATTCATCTATACAATTGGCCCAATAGTCCTCTATGTTATCTTTGTGCTTTAATGTTCTATTGGCCTACTTCGTGCAGCCTTACCAGAAGGATCAAAATTACTTCTCTTAGTGTGGGAATATAACTCAAATTGGGCCATCTCCTTCTTAGTTGTTGAGCACTTTGAATAGAAGGACAGGCCTCTAAAGTCCCCATTTTCAATGGGAATTTTGATCCTAATCCTTTCTTCTTTATGTTGCCTTGTTGTAGGATTTCTTCAAAACTTACCATCTGTTTTGTCAATTCTAGCATTAGGAGCTTGTTGGTGGGGTTCCTAGGTATTATGAGAGGAACAATTGGAGATCCATGTACTTGGATGTATGTGAACCTTTGGAATTGAATGAATCATTGGCCATATTGCTTGATCAAATCCATTGCATCAACACAAACCATCACAAGAAGAGCATCTTGTAACAATCTGGGAATATACATGAAGAAACCATCATTAGCCCTTCTATAGTTGGATGTTTTATGTTGTAGTTGTGGATACACATACCATATCTTATCCTTCCCTATGGTTCCTTTGCAGTTGAGACCCTTATACTTGGTCTTATGTGCCAGCATGTACACTAGATATGAGGTCATGGTGAACCTATTAGTTTCTTGCACACTTCTCAATTGATAATGTAGATTGTTGCTTATGATCCTTGCCCAATGATAATGTTTATTTTCCACAATCTGTGTGATAGGATGAAACATCCATGTTCAAAAGATGTGTTCCTCTTCCAATCCCATGACTCTACCCAAAAGAGTTATAATGTCATGTTATTCTAGCTTGAAGTCACTTTTGTGCAGCTGCTTGGGAAATTTTGAATAGTGTGGCATAGGCTTCAATGTCCATGCATTATTCATGATTTTCATGGCTCTATTGGGATCTTCATCGTAAAACTTGGTAACTTCCCCAATGTTCATTTCTTCAATGAGCTTGTGATGAGAGGCAATGTTGAAGACCTCTGTAATTGAATCCTCAGTTAAATTTGCAATGACCCTGCCTTGTGGCCAAATTATGATTCTTGTCTTGGAGTCATAATGCTTTGCACATTCCAAGACTAGATCTGGACATAGTTGTGTTGGTGAAAATCCTACTGCTTGTGCCAATCTAGTGTGGGTGATCTTTTGATCTAGCTCAGTTGGTGCATTCCCAAACATCCTTTTTTGGAAGTCATCATAATCTACATGGCCCATGTTTGAATTTGTAATCCTTGACCATGCAGAGGAAATCTTGGTCTCTAGAAAAATGCCCTTGAAGTCATACTTCATCCTTTTTTGTCTTCTCCTGACTTCTTCTTATACTAGAGTTGTTTTTTTCTTGGTGGTTTTTTCAAGACTAACCTCAACCTGCATCTATTAGAGAAAAGACCATAATCACCAAAATGAAATAAAAATATAGATCCACTCTATGAAGCACCAACATGAGAGGAGAATTCCATTAACTTATGATAATTAACCATTAAAATCCTAATGGCAACGCTATCTAAGCAACTTCATCAGATTCCAAAATTAAATATAAGTGAATCAAATCCAAATAGCTTGATATCCATTAAGAAATGCCAAGAAATAATCATATGCTAATTACTTATCAATGATACTCAAAATATAAGACCAAATAAGAAAGTTTGAATAATCTGAGAAGGCTTATATTTTTTTACTAGATTATGGTTCGGTTAATCTGAGCTAGCTCAGATTCACCAAAATCTGCATATTACTCATATTTTGGTCAAAAATCCTTCACAATCCTTAATAGATCAAGTTCATTATTGCATTAGATCACACTCAATCATTGATAACTTTCAAAGGACTTGGTCAACCATTTTAATTCAATGCTCAAGTGATTTTCACTCACTAGAACACTGGACTCAGAATCTCAGGGATTTCTAGGGAACTTGGATTACCTGGGTGAACTGTCATTCGGGTAATCTGAGCTGGCTTGGACTTATCGATGAGATGTTAAGCTCAAAATTAAATTAAATGTTCACTTTGAAGGTTGATGTTTAAATCAATCATGGGATTTGGATAATTTGAGGGGGTTCAAATTCTCTGAGTGGATTAGAGCTCAAAAAATTTGAGGTCCCTCAGAATTTTTGAGTTTCATACGAGTTCCATATTTTGTTGGCATGTGGCGACTGATCATGCTATACTGTATAGCCCATGGTATATTGTCATGACCAAAAAAGGGAAAAATCAACGAAAAAAGAAAAATATGATTTTGTAGAACCCAAAAATCTGGAAGCTTCTAAGCTTGTTAAAAAGGGGTTTCAGATGGGTATTATAGTATGATGAAAAACGTGATTATTCACAAGATTGTAATAGGTTTTACACTGGATAATAAAAGTATTGGATGGCTACGGTTTGGTGGATGTAGCCCGGATTGGGCGAACCACGTTAAATTTTGTGTTATGATTTATTATGTGTGTGTTTTAGTTTCTTTGTTTATTAATTAAATCTACATTTAATTGTTAGATATCTACCATCTCAACCCTAACAAGTGGTATTAGAGCGGGTTGTGTTTCGATTATCATCTATAGGAAGGTCTCACAGCTGAGTGGGAGTCTCACGATTGAGTGGGAGCAATGGCAGACGAGGGTAAGAAGGTTGAGAAGTTTAATGGGTAGAACTATCAGTTATGGAAGATGCAGATGGAGGACTATCTCTATCAAAAGGATTTATGGTAGCCATTGGAAGGGAAAACCAAGAAACCTGCAGCAATGTCAGATGAGGACTGGGAGCTCTTGGATAGAAAGGCTCTTGGCAGTATTCATCTATGCCTGGCACAATCAGTGGCATTCAATATTACAATAGCAAAGACAACTCAAGAGTTGATGGAAACCCTGGTGAAGTTATATGAAAAGCCTTTTGCTTCGAATAAGGTATTTCTTATGAAGTGTTTATTTAATATGAAAATGGTAGAAGGTGGGTTAGTTACTGATCATTTGAATGATTTTAATACGGTCACCAGTCAATTAACTTCTGTAAAAGTAAACTTTGATGAAGAAGTTAGGGCTCTTTTGATTTTTTGTTCTTTGCTTGAAACCCATAATAGCTTGGTAATGGCTATTAGCAATTCTATTTCTGGTTTGAATACATTGAAATTTGATGATGTTGGTGTTATTTTGAGTGAGGAAATTCATAGGAAAAGCTCAGGTGGAACATCCACATCAGGCAGTGTTTTGAATGCAGAAAGCAGGGGAAAAACAAAGGAGAGAGGAAACGATTCCGAAAATCATGGGAAGTCACAAGGAAAATCAAAGGATAGAAGTTCCCAATCTAGAAACAAGAAGGATTGCTGGTACTATGGTAAGTCAGGTCATTTGAAGAAAGATTGCTGGTCTTAGAAAAATAAAGGAGACAAAAAAGAAGGAAGTAAAGAGGCAAATGTGGTAAGTAATAAATTTGATGAGGATGCTTTGATTCTTTCCCTTGATAATGGTGATGATTCTTGGGTGTTAGATTCAAGGAATTCATTTCATGCTACCCCCCATAGAAGTTATTTTCTTGATTATGTCCAAGGGGATTTTGGGCTGGTTTATTTAGGAGATAACAAACCCTGTCAGATTGTTGCAAAAAGGAAGAATAAAGATTAAGTTGTAGAATGGGAATCATTGGCTACTATGTGAGAGAAGGCATGTTCCAAAGTTAAGCAAAATTTTAATTTCAGTAGGGCAAGTAGATGATGAAGGTTGTGTTGTTACATTTAGTGATAAAAATTGGAAGGTCACAAAGGGTGCCTTAGTGGTAGCAAAAGGTGTCAAAGTAGGCACCTTATATCTTTGTACAGGTCATATTGTTCCGTCTATTTTAATTGTTATGGAAAAAGGTCAATGTTCAGGAACAGTTGCTGCAGTTCAGTAGGTAGAAGATCATACAGTTGCTGTGGACTCTGAATCAGCACTGTGGCATAATAGACTTGGGCATATGAGTGCAAAAGGTATGAAATCACTTCATTCAAATAATGTTTTACTAGGTCTAAAATGTGTTAATATGGATTTTTGTGAAAGTTGTGTGTATGAAAAACAAAAGAGAGTAAGTTTTCTCAAGGATGGGAAGCAAAAGAAAGATGAGAAATTGGAGCTTGTGCATACAGATGTATGGGGACCAGCTCAGGTATTTTCTCTCGGTGGCTCTCTGTATTATGTTACATTCATTGATGATGCATATAGAAAGGTATGGATTTATTTCCTTAGGTAGAAATCTGATGTATTTGAAACTTTTAAAAAATGGAGAAGCTTGGTTGAGAATGAGACGAGTAAAAAAATAAAATGTCTCAGATCTGATAATGGTGGTGAGTATTACAACAAAGAGTTTGAAGATTATTGTTCTTCTAATGGTATTTGTAGGAAGAAAATGGTTCCAAGGACTCCACAGGAAAATGGAGTGGCTGAGCACATGAATAGAACAATAATGGAGCGTGCACGGACTATGAGATTGCATGCTGGGCTGCCTTTAAAAATGTGGGTAGAGACTGTAAACACTGCTATTTATTTAATTAATAGAGGTCCCTCTAATCCTTTGGGTTGTGGTATTCCAGAGGAAGCATGGAAAGGTAAGAAGGTGAGTTATTCTTTTCTAAAAACATTCGGTTGTGAAGCATTTGCACATGTAGATTCTAAAAATAGAACCAAGCTTGATACAAAATCAAAGAAATGTGCATTTTCTGGATATGGCATTAATGAATTTGGTTATAGGCTTTCGGATTTTGAAAATTAGAAAATTGTGAGAAGCAGGGATATCATATTTAATGAGAAAGTATTGTACAAAGATTTGTTGCTGCAGCATGAGAAGAAAGAAAATGACTATGCAGTGTTGGATGATATTCCAAACAATGATGTTTTAGTGGTTCCTCATGTTGGGAAACAACGACAACAACAAATACCACAAACTCCTTTTAGATGGTCTTCAAGGATAAGTAGACCTCCAGAAATATTATCTCCCTCTTTGTATACTATTTTGTTAATTGATGCTGGTGAACCAGAATATTATGATGAAGTTATGCAGGTGGATACCAAGGTTCAGTGGGAGCATGGAATGGAAGAAGAAATGAACTCCTTGTTGAAAAACCAGACTTGGGAATTATGCAAGTTGCCTACAGGTAAAAAGGCTTTACCAAACAAATGGGTTTATAGTCTGAAAGAGGAAGATGGAGGTAAGAAGAGATTTAAAGCCAAATTAGTTGTAAAGGGATTTGCATAGAAAAAGGGTATTGATTTTGATGAGATTTTTTCTCCAGTTGTTAAAATGACTTCTATTCGTATTGTTTTAAGTATTGTGGCTGCTGAAGATTTTCATTTAGAACAGTTTGATGTTAAAACAGCCTTTCTCCATGGTGATTTGGAAGAGGAAATATATATGGAACAGCCACAAGGATTTGAGGTCAAAGGTAAGGAGAAACTAGTGTGCAGATTGAAGAAAAGTTTATATGGCTTGAAGCAAGCACCTCGGCAATGGTACTTGAAATTTGATAGTTTTATGGTTGAGCAAGGCTACAGTCAGTGTAATTCTGACCATTGTGTTTATTTTAAGAGGTTGGATAATGATAACTACATTATTTTATGTTTATATGTTGATGACATGCTTGTAGCAGGGTCTAACATGGATCACATAAGTGAGCTAAAACAACAGTTAGCAAATTCTTTTGCTATTAAGGATTTGGGGGTAGTAAAACAAATCCTTCTTAAGAAAATTTGTAGAGATAGGAAAAATAGACAATTGTTTTTATCTCAGGCTAATTATGTTGAAAAGGTGTTGCAGAGATTTCATATGGAGAATGCAAAAGCTATCATGACACCTTTGCCTAGTCATGTTAAATTGACTAAGGATATGTGTCCAAAGACACAAGAGGAGGAAGAAAAAATGTCTAAGGTACGATATGCTTCAGCTATAGGTAGTTTAATGTATTCCATGGTATGCACGAGACCGGATATTGCACATACCGTAAGAGTTGTTAGCAGGTATTTGAGTCATCCAGGAGTTGAGCATTGGAATGAGGTAAAATGGATTCTCAGGTACTTGAGAGGTACATCCAATAAATGTTTATGTTTTGAGGGCTCTAATACTGATTTAAAAGGCTATGTTGACTCATATTTGGTAGGGGATATAGATACCAGGTGGAGTACCACAGGTTATGTATTTACAGTTGGTGGGACAATAGTGAGTTGGATTTCTCAATTGCAAAAGGTGGTTGCTTTATCCACCACATAGGCAGAGTATGTTGCTACAATAGAGGTGGAAAACGAGATGATATGGCTGCAACTTTTCATGGATGAGTTGGGAAAACAACAGGCTGGAAATTACTTGTTTACAGATAGCCATAGTGCTATACATCTTGCAAATAATTTTGCTTTGCATTCTAAAACAAAACACATCCAGTTGAGATATCATTTCATTCAGTCAGTGTTGGAGGATGGATAGGTTAAGTTGGCCAAGATACATACAGATGTCAATCCAGTGGATATGTTTATGAAGGCGGTGACAAGGGAGAAGTTGAGCTCCTCTTCAGCTTTGGTTGGCCTTCAAGGTTGAATTCAAGTATAATAGAGCAGCAGGGTCCAAGGTGCTTATTTCTAGTGGGAGTTGTAATTATAGCAGTGTCGTCCAGGATCAGTCTCCAAGTGGGAGATTGTGTTGGTATGGAGCCTGATCAGGCTCCAAGTGGGAGATTGTTGGTATGTGATGACAGATCATGCATATAGCACATGGTATATTGTGCACCCCAGCCCCTATCCTTGCCGAAAAAGGGAAATATCAATGAAATTTTTTTTGATTTTGTAGAACCCAAAAATCTCTAAGCTTCTAAGCTTGTTAAAAAAGAGGTTCAGATGGGTATTATAGTATGATGAAAAGCGTGATTATTCACAAGATTGTAATAGGTTTTACACTAGATAATAAAAGTATTGGATGGCTACAGTTTGGTGGATGTAGCTCGGATTGGGTGAAATATGTTAAATTTTGTGTTATGATTTATTCTATGTGTGTTTTAGTTTCTCTATTTATTAATTAAATCTGCATTTAATTGTTAGATATCTACCATCTCGAACCCTAATAGATTTCACTACGTACCAAATCCTGATCTCTTAAAATTGATAAAATATGAGTACTTAATTGTCCCTAAGGAAAAATCATTGAGATTACGCTATGGATTTCATTCAAGCAAAACTACATCTTAACCATCGACATTAATTGTGATCTCAAGCTTGTAATATCAATAACTAGGGTTTTAATCTCTTATGGAAAGAACAAATCACTACAAGTTCAAAATGTTAACTGCATACAAAAGGTGCAATGAGAAGGTATCAAAATAAATTGACTAGTTTATTCAATTAATGCATTCAAATGGAACCCAACCCTCGACTCCTTCAGAATAACTCCTTTAAGGAACTGTGAGTCCCAAATGAGAAAAAAAAACTCAACACCAAACCTTTCAAAATGAGTAGTTTACTCAAAGATTCATAAATAGATCCCAAAAAAACAAAATCACATTAGAAGAATCGAACCCATACCATGAAATCGTAGGAAACAAAGGAGAAACTTGATGACAGGATAGCAGCGAGGGTAAAGAACCCTAAATGATCATCAAAGAATGCAATCCCAACATTGAATCTCAATATCAAACTCAATACTAAATGGCTTATGATGGAAAATATATCCAACTTCGAGCCTTCAACAATAATGAATGACCAAATGACCTCTTGTTTTCAATTTATTCTCCAAATTAATCTTTTGAGCTCATTAATTTCAAGCAATAAATGAATATATGGGCTTCTGATGAAAACTTAGCAAAACGATAGAGGTCTGGATTCAGGTAATCCTAGGTAGCTCAGATTATCTATCCAGACTAAGGTTTGGGTAATCTAAGTTACCTTGAATTCACTGTACATGCTCATAACTAAGCCAATTTTTCCTGATTTTAGACTTCTTTGACCAGGGGTTGATTCTTAAGAGCTAGACTATCACTTGAAGTTGCAGGATGACATATCAAATGCTAGTTTTTCATTACACACATGGGTGAGATAGGACAAAGATCAAGAGACTCATCCCTTAAGGGGAACGAAGTTAGGACCCTATGAAAAGAAAACAAGAAAGCAAAGCAAGAGAAGAGGGTCCCTGCTTTTAGCGGGGTGTGTGTGTGGAAATTGCACAACAATTACTTTAGTTATTTCTTTTGTCACTTTTCTATAGACTTACTACACTTCCACAAAAATACTCATGCACACACACATTCACACACTCTCTATTAAACTATTCGCCATATACTTATATATATACTCGATCTCCATCACAAGAACTAATTAGGTTGGGCTAATTAGATGCAATTTATTTATAAAGGATATCAACTGTCAGCTCCACAAATTATTTTCAAAATGCTTTAACCATTATCACATTTCAATATTTTGGCTCGAACTAAGGAATAGATCATACATAAGTTTTCATGTCATATCCAAAATTTTCTTAACAAGTCAGCCATGAATAGTCTTCAATGTAAGCAACAAAATAATGTCACTTCATTGTATGAGCACGGGAACATGAAATAAGTTGATCATGCATGCCTTTAACATCCATCAGTAGTTTCCCAAAACTACAACTAGAAAATTTCAACTGTGCAGAAGTGAAAACTAGAATACCAGATCATCCACCAGAGAAGATAAGACAATCATATACATTGGTTTAGAGTACTGGACCAAACTACCAACATGGTGACATCAATGAAAACATATAGATAATCAAGGAAAACCATTATTCACTAACCCCACAATAATTTTCCCTCTCTTTGCATGTTATTTGTAGGTCTAGGTTGCAAATTTGTCAATGAGAAAGATTGGAAAAGTTGTCATAAGGTTTTCAAAGAAATTCAAAGTTTTCAAAGTTGAAAACAAGTCTTGGAGAAGAACTACAGGTTGAGTTTGGTAGCTTTAGACTTAGATCCATATCAGGAAGAGCAGATCATACCAAGAGCTACAAAATCCACATCAAAATTTCTAGAAAATAAGTGGACTGATTCACCACTATGGGCGAATGAGTCCAACTACCTAGGCCTAAACATATTTTTTGCATATTTGAGTACACTTTTGGTTGAAACCTGCTCCTACACACTTTTCCCGAAACTGGAGTGATTTTCCCAACTTGGCATATGAGTCCCAGTCAGCATCAACAATAATTTTTTTAGTAATCTAAAGCTCCATTCCATCTCCAACAAGTTTTCAGGTGCACATTTCTAGTTTCATAGCTTTCTGTTACATTTTACTTACATTCTTAGGTCATTTAGTATAAGTTTACATATCACACTATGTTTTTGAATATTTTATATTTTCCAAGTTTACACTTGGTGGTGAGCCCATTTCTTGTCTCCATCATCTCCAAGGGCTCCTTATAGTCATATCTCTCACATCCTTCAGTGGGTTGATGTCTCTAAGGTGTCCTTGAGTGTGAATATCATGAAATTAGATCCCTTTCCTTGTATCCATTTTCTGGACAAGGAGGTGAAGCATCCATTTTCGATGTCCACAAAAACAAATGACTTGGCACAGGTCTATCCAAATAAGCTCTCAGGTCTTCTTTATTGTTATCATTTATCATTTTCTACTTTAAATTAATTTCTTATAGCATGGTGTTTAGCAATTTATTTAAAGTGGGGGAATACATTGGAATTTCAACTCATGTTTCATTGTGTAGTCTTCTTACTTCATGCAATGTGTCATTCTCTTTGTGGTGACATTGGGTGTGATTTCCTTCAAGATCATGATCTCTTTTATCATATTACATTCCTCTTAGTGGATTGGTGTGATACACTACATCCCCTAAATTGTGAATCTTCTATTCTTTGATTGGTCCTCTCTTGGAGATGTTAGGAAAATTTTTCCCTCAGTTAATACCTTACATGAACTAAGGAAAACTCCTTTGAATGTACCTTACACTATTTTACATTTACAATAAATGTTATATGGCCACCTTGCATAACACACTTTTCTTGTTTATGGAGCCATCTTGTTTGTTCATGGGTGTCAAGCATACAAAACTTCACTTGCCTCATGGATATTTTTGTTCATGTTGTGTGGCACCTTATCAAAGTTATCATGAGGTATAGCTTTGGTATGGTTGTGCATGTGGGAACCAAACTTAAGCATGACTTTCCCATAGCCACTTTCTTGTCTATGTGAGCACATATCAGCCACTTGTGTATGCGTCTCACTGGGGGATCTCGTAGTGGATAGCTTGAGGTTCCACTAGCCCTTGTGAGCATGTGTTTCATTTGCATAGTGGACATCGTGTTCCACTTGTAATTTGTTTTGGAAAAACAACTTAGATCTGATCCAAAGCATGCGGGACAAATGGTCGAAGCTTGATACACCCCTTTTTGTTTATGTTTTTCTCTATTTTTCTTTGGAATGTATGCTTGTGCCTTGTCATTCTCATGCATGTTCTTTTGTTCCTATGTTTTTTTAGCATAGAATCTTGATCCTGGGGGATTGTGTAACCCTCTTGCTCATTATCATCCTATCTCACTAGCTTTTGTACACTTGGACCCCTCTTGATGTGATTTTGTCTACTTTAGTGTGAGTTTGAAGCAATTTCCTCCTCTCACTAAAGTTGGGGCTAAATGTAGTGTAGAAGAATGTACCCCTCTAAATTTTCACAGTTGTTTGTGCCCTTCGTGCTAAAATTGGGCTTCTTTATCCTTATTTGGTCCTATTTTGCATCGAAAAGCATTGTTTAATGCATCTTTCTAAAGATAATCTTGACACATATTAAGTAACAAATCATAATTTAATGTTTTTGGTTTGTATGTCCCAAATTTAGTGATATGGGACTCATACGCCACCTTGGGCATATGGGTTCCACCTAAGTTTTGGGACCTAAACCTGAATTTGGCATAGAACTTAACATTTCTTGAAATTTGTGTCCCAAGCTTAGCCTATTGGGACTTATATGCCCGAATTGGCATATCAATCCCACTTATCTTGGACCTATTTTGAATTCAAATTATTGGTGGGATTTAATTCTCCTAGATCTGATGTTGGCTTGTAGTGTCATAATTTCAAGAAATTTGGCATAAATAAGTATAAATACAATGTTATTTCACATAATTTCAACTAGTAAGTTGAAGAGAGAATTCTTATAGAAATTTGTGAACAAGAGCATTCAAGAGTAGATTATCAAGCATTTTGGAGCTATATTCAAGAATCAAGCATCATGTCAAAGTCATCATGCATCATATTTATTTTTGAGGTAACATTTGTGATGTAGGTATCTTATGATTCAAGCAAGCATTCAAGTCAAGATCTACATTCATGCTATCCATTTCATACATGATTGTATCCTTTGTTCCAAGGGTTTGGTGAGTTGCAATATTGCATATTTGTTCACTCATCATTCTTTCTTTCTATTTCATTTCATTTTAAGGTTTGATTACCAAAATGGGGTTTGACCAAGGCAAAACCCTATCCACTAAAAAAAAAACATTTTTTCCCTCTCTTTGATGTGTGATTTGTAGATTTAGATTGAAGATCCATTGAAGAGAAATAATGGAGAAATTTTTCAAAGTTACAAAGTTGTCAAAGTTGTCATCTACATTGCAAGATCACGAAAAGTCATCTACAAAGCAAAATTCAGAGTTTCAAATTCAAAGATTTTATAGGAGAGAAGCTACAAGAGAACATTAGAGGATATCAGACTTTTAGAGTAACCCTATGTGGATGTCAAAATATTCAAATGGTTAAAAAACTAACATACACAAGCATGGTTAGTGTATTTAAGCAAAACAAACCTTCAACATCCATATGAGATAATCTAACATGCTTTTTTTAAATGCAATAAATAACAAGATAACCAAAGCATCTATAGAAAAACATGAAGTATATCTATCCCATATTGGATTGGTGCTACTTTGATATGAAAAGTAGCCCTTTCCCAACCCTTGCTAAGCTTGATGTTGCAAATGATGATGGGAAAAATTAGTTCTTAGTTTAAGAGAGTAACTTTGCATGAGAGTGTAGATCAAGTTGTGGAGGATTAAACCAATGCAGATGATCTCTATTTATAGAATAAAATGATATAAGAATTCCAAACATGGAGGATGTGGGACTAAAAAAAAGCCAATGAAAAGAGGCCACTTGTCAACTTGTGATAGGTTGGAGGATGAGCACATTTTGGTCAATGTGCCAAAGAGGGGGAGATTCAAATTTGAATTTGAGAGATAAATGTTGAGTTTGACCTATGCAAGAGACATGTGAGAGACATGTAAGGCCTCATAAATGCTTTGTTGGATGTACATGTCCACTTGTTTTTGAATTCGAATTTGAGGGAATATTCCTCAAAGTTGCCATGTTGATGGAAAATGCTAAATTTATAAATGAATTAAAATTCTTTATTGGTGCAAGTGGGAAAAGCTAGAGGATGTGATGGGTGATTAGATTAGGTTAATCGGGATTAGATTAACTTAGATGATGATTAGTTAATTTTGACCCCTTTGACTTGAAGATTTTGATTTATTTAAATCAAGAGGGAGAAATATGACCTTTGAGATTTAATTAAATAAAGTTTTGTTTATTTAATTAAAAGGTTAATGTGAGACTTTTATTTATTTAATTTAAATGGATAACCTTAGGAATAAAGACCTGATTTACCTAGTGAATGGATTTTATGCGTTTGATTTATTTAATGAGTGGATGAATATGAACTAAGTGCATAATGCTAATTCCATGTGTCTACACCCTAATACTGGGACTAAATAACCACTTTAGGTGTATGAGTCCCAGTATACCAAATTTCAAGATTTTTTTTGTAGATCTTTTTTGTTTAGTAGTTTGAGATTCTGATTTCAGCCCAAAACCATAAACTAGGACTAAATCACCCCTGCTGGAATATGAGTCCTATTGTAAATTAAAATTCATAATTTTGGGAGCACATACTTGGTTTCAAGCATCTTTAATATTCCAGGTGTCCCTCTTTCCTTTCTCAGTTCTTTATTCTAATTTTCAGTTTTATCTTAGGTTGCATAATTAGGTTTACATATCATTTGTATCTTCTTTTTTACAAGCCTTCGATTGGTGGTGAACCCCCTTTTTTCTTTAATCACACCAAGGAAACCATCCTAATCCCCATGTCCATCCCTTAATCAAGCCAATTGGTTGAGGGAACTTGGCTTCTTGTATTGAAACTTGAGTGAAATAAGTGGAGGGACCCTAATCCCCCTTAAGTTCTATCTCCCAAAATGTGGAACCCTAAATATTTCAAGGTTCCAATATGACAAATGCTAGCCAAACTTGATCGAAAAAAATGATACACTACACCTAAAATTTAATATTCATGAGGATTTAGCAAAAATTCAAAAGAACACAAAGTTTATGAGACCTTTAAGACTTTAATCAGATCAAAAAATACAATACCACCAACATATTAGATATGCATTAATTATAATGTATATTTTTAGTTGATACTTTCATTTTACACCATTTAAATTCTTCACAATGTGTGATAATATAGTTGGAACATTTAATCCACACAAATAACATTCTTCTACAATGCATAATTTCTTTTTTAAATCAATGCACATATGCTATGCAAGAGTGGGTAAGAACATCATTCTAGTGTCAATCCATATAAGATTTTCTAATCCATTATTTATTTTTTCTATTTTTTTATCACTATTACAATGAAATCACCCAATTACACCCATTTTCATAACTTCTAAAATGATATAGTCAAGTAATAATGTTAAAAGGAATCCTAGAAAAAGTATACAATTTGGAGAATTCATTCATTGACCCAAATGATCTATTCTAAAAAATTCAACATTATCTTTTACACATTTACATATATATTTCACACATATGCTATATAGTCATCAAAGACCAATGCATAATTTACTTTAGTGAAGCATTACCATATCACTATTTTCTTCCATAGAGTAATCATATGAATGCAAAATCATCTCTCTCACACTTATATACAATACTTACAAGAGATTACACAATAATTAAATCCTAGAATTTTAATTTTTTTTCTCAAGAATATTTCCATAGTCATCATACCCTAAGAGAATATGCAATAAAAAATATGGTCCCAGAAGCTCATCTGACATTAAAATATAGCAAGAATCAAAATATCAAGAGGGGAATCACATAAAAAATAAAATTCCTAGCAAAATCCAAGTTCTAACTAGCCCTCCAAATAAGAACTCCTTAATCCTATCATATAAATAGAGAACCTAGGAAACATGTGCTACACACAAAACACACAACCAAATTATGGAATTACACATAATCATAAACAACATGAAAATATAAGATTGTAGTAAATCAAAATTTTAGCAAATTTCCAATGAGGGTTATCATTCCTTATCAGTCAAGCATGGTAAGGCCTACGAGGCACAATTCATTCACAATATATTTCATAATTTAGTGATACCTAAGGAGCATATGGAAAGAAAAAAAAAACTTCCCTCACAATAATAGAACTTGGGAAATCAAACATAAAGCATATATAAATCACATGGAAGATTACATAAATTGGATACCATATTTTTTAACATAGTCTTTGAGACTAAATAGTATTAGCACAATCAACACAAGTAGGACATAAGTCAAGATTGTTTTTAAATATCCACACAAGAATGAATTCATCATTCACAATACAACAATGGTATTTTGTACTCCATACTAACATGCACATAAATTTTGTTTCAACCACACCAACATAAGAACACTAATAACATGAAAAATCTTACCTTTTATTTGAGCAAGGTTTCTCAAGTAGAAGACTTACCAAGATCACAAAACAAAAGCACCATGATGCACCCATGAGACTATAAAATGACACCACATTGATTATTGGATACTGTTGATGGGTTTTTTTTCACTTTCTCAACATAGATAGAGCATAAGTGTGCTACCTCTCTTGTAAAGTGAAAATCTATAGCTAAGTTTTAGATAATCACCCCAAGGTCTCTCAAGTGTCAAGTTATGACTAAGATTGGAATAATTCAATTGGTTGATGTGATTTGCTGGTAATCACAAAGGGAATTTATGGTACTAAGCTTGGAGGGAAATTGATCTGCAAAAGGAGTTTGTGAATTCTGGAAATGAAGAACACGTACTGCAAGTTCAAAACAACAATCTAAACTCCATCTTTTGTCATTAGATTTAGCTTCACAATGATGCTAGAACTTTTTTAAAAACTTAGTTTTAAAAGAAAGATTAAAAGGGAAAATGGGATAAGAATTTCCCTAGACCTGCAACTAATGTTGAATAGTAACAATGGAGGATGCTACAGTGGACTACCTTCCTAAAACTAAGTTCCACTTAACCAAGGGCAGCCTATAGTCTCATGAAACTAGTGAAATATTCTAAGGTCTATAGATTTTCAACCATCCATTCACCATTAAAGCATGAACAATAGATGTAATTAAGTGTAGAAATGAATTTTTTCTCAAAATAACTTTACCCTGTTGTTTATCATCAATAGATATCAAAAATTATGAGTAAGGAAGATATCAATACCCTAGCATTCTTCACCATTAAAGTGCAACATGAACTAAAAACTAAGAGCAGCCTAAAACTAAAATAGAAATATAAATTTAAAATTGGGAGAATGAATCATGTACACATGAGAAGAAAAAAAAAGAATCCATCAAACAATGTTATTCTCATTAATTTTTTGTAGCATGCCTTTACAAAACAACTCATCTCTCTCTTTGAAAATGAGAGGAGACCCTATTTATAGTTTTCGAAAAGAAAAATGAATGAAAAAGTCTCACTTTCATTATGTGGCTCAGATTCATTTTACATTAGGGTTTCACCTACCCCCAAATATATAGCAATATAAATTACATTCTTGTCTTTTTCCCTATTTTGTTTTTAGTGGCCACTAGCCTTCATAGCTATTTTCACAATTATTCATCATCTATGATGGTATTTCCAACCACTTCCGAAGCATTTCCATACTCTATGAATTTACCAAATACAACTATAAGCTTCATTTCCTCATAGAGCTCATACTTGAGGATCTAGAAGGGCATCCTCTTGATTCTCTCAATAATTTCCTTATGATTCTCCATAAAATTTGAGGCAGCCTCAATCATTTTATTTTTTTTCAGATGAAATCCCTCGCAAAAAAACCCATAAATTTTGGTGATAGGAGATCACCAGCTCCTTGCTCCATTTTCTTATTGAACAAAGGTTTGACTCTCTCTGGATGTAGTTCCAATGTGGGCACCTCAAAATCAGTCATCAACTTTAAATATTCTACACTATTTTTCTAATGCTTAGTAGCCCATTTGTGATCCACCTCAAGGTTCTACAAGACCTTTTCCAAAACTTTTTTCCTATACTCCAAGTTCATCAACTAGGTTTCTACCAGCCAGTGGTATTCCTTTGGGATTTCCATCTCCTTTTCCTAGATATCTTATGGAAGCTTAAGTATTCACTCCAGCTTAGGATAAGTGATCCTATTTGTCTCTGGGAATTCCTTACAGGTGTTTATCATGTCTTCTGTATCCTTTCCCAAGCTTTGATACCTATTATACATTGCAACCACATGGTTGATCTCCTTGTTGCCAGTAGATATCATTTTGTTGAACCAATTAGTCATGGCCTTGGTCGAATTCTTCATTTTCTCCATCCTATTGATATCTTATTTTGAGAGAAATGAGGGCAGCACTGATGATTTTACTGGAGCTTCTTTCTCTATGGACGTCTATTTTTGAATGTAGGCAGTCAAGTTTGGCACTTGTTCTTTTAGTATTTCTTTGATGGAATGGTCCTTGTTCATATGTTGCATGATGGTGGCTACTAATCCTTGCAAGTCACCAATCTTTTGCTCATGTGTCATTGGGCCTAGTTTGATTGTTGTAATTTGATATTCCTTCCCTTGGATGGCACTTGTGTCCTTTCCTACTATTGGTGTGGCAACTTGTAGTGTTGTAGACCCAAAAGCATCCAATGTGATGTGTGATCTAATTTTGGGCTTTTTCTCCTTTTTGGTTTTGGTTTGTGATCTAGGTTTCATGGACATAGGAGCCTTCTTCTTCAATTATTGCTCTAGCCAATCAATAATCTTAGCTTTCCCCTTGGGTGATTCAAGATTACGTTCCTCTTTGTCCTATTCTTGTTGAGGCTCATCTTCCTCATCGTTGGAAATTTTTCCTTCATCTTGTTCTTCTTCATTTGAACCCTCTATCTACACAGCCTTTTCTCTATCTAGTTCAATGAAGGCTATGTTCTCCTCAGTGATTTCTTATTGTTGTAAGGAAGTCCCTTAATCTTCTTCATGCTCAACCTTGAAATTATTTTTAGGCTCGACATCCTTTTCTTTAATGTTATCTTCTTCTTTTTTTGGCTCTTTTGGAGGAATAAATTCCTCTTCTAAGTGCATTCCTTCTTGTATGAGGCCCTCATCTTGGCTATTTCATGGAAGATCCTCTAGGATTTCCACATTAGTATTAGTATCTATCTTTTCTTCTTTGGGGAGATGTCCTTCACGGTTAGCTTGTTCACCTACATCTTTGTGCTCTTGAGGTAGCTCTTCATCTAGCTCTTGATCCAAGATTTCCACCTCATAAGGATCATCCAATTTATCGTTGCCTTCATCCCAAGAGACTTGTTGTGATTCCTCATCAAAGGCCACCTTATCAATATTTACATTGAGTCTTCCCTCTGGATGCTCAAAGTATTCATCTTTATCAGAATCCTTTGGTTTGTCAACAATGTATTTTAAAGCCTCCTTGGGTTGATCTACATAGAGCCACTCCATTTCTTTGAAAATAAATTTTTTTTCCTCCATCTTTGGCGGCTCAGTTGGTGGTGGAGGAAGTGGAAATGTAGAGCAAGTTGAGCCATGAATTCCTAGACTTTGGGATTGAGCATTACCCTAGAAAGCTCGGTGAGAAGGTTATGAATATAGGCCACGAAGGCATGTGAAAAAGTGGGAAATTCCATAGTGGTTGTCATTAGGGAAGGAGGAGAAGTAGATAGAGTAGGAAATAGAGGTGGAAGTAAAGAAGTCCATAGTGAGGAAGTAGTGGAGGAAGAAGAGTCCAAAACCACTACTAGAGTAATGGGAGAGGTGGAGGAAAGGTGAACAGATATTTCCACCATAGGTGGAGATGAGATGTGAAAATACTGGATTGGAAGTAGTGGAGTGGTAGCAACAGTGACAATGAAAGTGGAAGTGGTCAGTGGTGGTGAGTGAGGCCACTCAAACTCTCTTCTTCATGCTAGGGCTCTTCCTATTGAATGGTTGGCATCTCTAGCACAAAGGTCCCCATTCTTCCTTTCTTTGGTGGAGGTGGTCATTCTATTGCATTCCTGGTATAGACTTTGTGCTTGGGCTTCCATTTTGGCACCTCCTTTCTCTTTTTGGATCTTGTAATAGGTAGGGATTTTGGTGCTTCACCATAGGATCCTGCAGTAGCACCGTTATCAACATCACTACTAACTTCATCCTCAATCTCCCCATATGTAAGCTCTACATCTTGTTCTTTCAATTTGACAATATATTCTTCTATCTATTGGTTTGTTCGATTCTCCATAGGGTGAGTGAGATCATCTAAGTCAATGACCTTCTTTTCGGCCTAGTCTATCATCAAAAAAGTTGTATTCATCAAGGCACCATATCTTTCATCTATCATATTCTAATCATTAAAAAATTGGTCTGTAACTTGAAACAAATTGATTAATTTCATGAATGTGATGGTCATTCTCATATAGTGGCGCATCCACACCTCCTTGTCATCATTGCAATTTTCAAAAAATTCTTTGATGTGAGGTTGATGGGAATATTCTCCCCCTACCCATTTCTTCAATGTACCCCTGGGATCTATTCCTCCTCTTTCTGTATGAAGGTCAAGATTATACCCAACCAATTCCTTCTCTAATTATTTCATACAGGGATCCATGGGGAAAGCATACATTCCTTGTCCAAGTGTGAGGGGATAAGGGACCCCTTCTCTATGTTTATTGCTTAACAAGGTGTGGTAAGTTTGTAGCTATCGAGTTACCTCTACCATGATAACCTTGTCATTAGGGTAGTGTGATAACCTGTAAGGTCTCCCTGAGAATCACTTAGCCCTAATGTAAATGAACTTCAGGAATTGGATAAAATATATCCAAAACCCTTATCGAAGGCCTTTACACTATGTGTTACCCTTCTCCCAAAATCTCCCCCCAGGAGTCTAATTATATGCTTGGTGAAGGCATCATTTACCCTTCTATACTCCTTAATGTTCTTGTACTATAGTTGAGGGTAGAAATCATATAATTTTAATTGTGCTTGCTTGGTTCTCAATTCTCCAATGCAAAACAATCCTTTATATTGGAACTAGGCTACTAGGAGGTAGACCAAATATGAAGTCATGTAGAAGCGAGAGGTCTTCTTTACCACCGTCAATTATTGATGCATGTTGTTACTAATTATCTTTTCCTAATGGAACTAAATCTTTCCTCTGAAGATCTCTTCTATGAAATAGAAAATCCAATTCTCAAAGAACATGGCTATGCGAAAAATGATTACTCTCCTTAAGAGTGTGACAAGATCATGGTGTTACTCGAAGAAGTCACTCTTTTATAGTGTTTGGGGAAGTTTGGAAGTGCTTGCTCTCTTTCCCTTCAACCAATTCTAATTGATTGTCTGTTTACACCTGATGGGATCTAGCTACCATACCTAGTTGGAAAATTATTTCTTAACTTCTTCCATCTTATCAAAAATTGGGATGCCAAAGGTCTTATCAATGGATGTGGTAGACAAATCCACCAATACTCTTCCATCATGATCAAGTATCTTTCTATTAGAGTGGTAGCACTCCTAGTAGGCCATTACCAACTCTAGGGATATAAGCGTAGGAGGGAAACTAACTACTTTAGCTAGGCCACTCCTCTTGATTTTCAAGGCCTTGTCTATTTTGGGGTTAAGCATAACCCTCTCCTTGAATTCATCTATATTGACATGTCCAAAGCTATTATCTGAGATTGTCTCCCATCAGGAGGTAATCTTTGACGTGTGCTCAAATCAATGAAACTTATACTTCCTTTGTTCTTTCTCTTCTTTTCCTCTATAAGTGTGAGCATGCTTCTTTCCCTTATCAGGCTTTGGCAAAGGCTTCTCAAATGGACCCATAGTAGGTTCTATAAGTCCTACACACAAAATATGTAGTAGGTTTGTTTACATATAAATCGAGTGAATGCCAATCAAATCATGCAAATCAAGCATTAGATCCATTAATACATCATCAAAAGGTCATAAAATTCATCATTGCCAATCATTTAGGGCTCATTTGGATCATTTCGGTCAATTCAGGCCCAAGGGTGTGTGTTTCCCCTAGGAAAAAGCTATTAAGATGAAGGTAGTGAGAAAATGACTTTGGGGTCATAGAGACCCGTAAGAAGCTTCCTATAGTGAAATTTCCACATAGTTCATATGGCAACCAAATTTCTTATAGAATGATTAGGAGCATGTGAAACTTAGGTACAAGGCACTTGAAGTTACTAGATTAGGCTTGGATGTTATTGCGGGTTTGAGGCATGCGAGCATCATAGCATAGAAAGATGTTGAGGATTGGCCATTAAGCAACAACATTAAGGGGATGGTGACCCACATGTGGATGCATGCACTATGGAATCTTTGGGTGTTTTGGATGTTGGGTATTAGGCCTTAGAGTTTGACCGTTTTGTGGATTGTGGGAATAAACCTATTGGGACTATAAAATCTGATGTTTTTACATGTGTTTTCACTCATAAATTTCTAGATTTGGTCCTACCGTATGCACTTTTCACCCATTCTTGCCATATTGTCCCATTGAATCCATTGGGTCATGCATATTTTTTATTCTGGTTCATATCGACATAGGTCTCCCATTGTCTCCCTGACCCACTGTGTTTTTCTGCTAATATCTTTTGTTTCAGGTGTTTCGGTGTAACAACATTTGGGCCTCTCTAATCCAGTTTTCTACTAGCAAACATTTGATGCCTATCAGTAAGACGTTTTTGTTCTTTCAGTGACCGTGGTGGCTTCTATTGACATTTGTCTTGGTGGTCGGGCTAGCGTCTTGCTGACTTCTGGATGTCTCAACGATAGGTGCACTATGGGTTTCTTTTCGACAAAGGCTTGGAGGTTTCAACATTATGTCTTAGTGAAGTTTTTCTATCTTACCAAATGGTGGTGGAAAGATATAACATATCAGTCTAGATCTGATCCTTGGTGTAAGCTCTCAACAATTTCATCTTGTCTTGACGACTAGGGAAACATAATACAGTATCAGCATGAGTTAATGTTTTCGAGGGGATGTCATGGCGATATCTATATGTCTCACCGACGGTGCAAAGGTTTTCTACCAAATGACTTTCAGCTAGAGTATTCTTATGTCTTGGCGAAGATTATTTTAACAAGGGATTCTTTAGTATGAGTTGGGGCGATTGTCGTAAGGTCTCGGCAAGTGACCTTCGGTCTCGCCGATGGAAAGCGATGAAAGATCTTATCGGTAGGAGTGTGAATTTTCCTCAGCGACATTCAGAATGTATGAAGATCTTCAGTGGAAGCTATGGAGACATACCTAATGGGCTCATCGGCGAGAGGAACTTTAAGATATAGCGATGCGCAAAAGGTAAAGGTGCTCTCGGGAAAACATAAAGGGATCTACAGGATGTCTCGACGACCCAGATGAGCTACAACAAATATGAATGAAGCTAAAGGAGTTCATCAGCGAGAGATACCTGTGTGTCTCAACGACAGGAAAGCATGTAAGGAAAAGTTTGTTTCGGTGCAACATAATTGAAATCTCTATGACTTCTCCCCAATGGTCAATGGTCACAGCGATAGCAGAATGCACGTGGGATGTCTAACAATTGAATTGCCTTCGGCAGGATGATATATTATGTCTCATCAACTGTTCATAGGTGATTAACAAAAATGCAAAACACTGAGGCAGACATGTATCTGCCTAAGATTCATTGCTTGCCAGATCAATTGGAGCCTGATTTTTGTGCTAAGCCAACATGTTCTCATATTTTAACATTTTATCCAAATGCTTGTGTATAAAAAAGCATTCTTTCAATTGTAAAAGAGGATCATGAGCTATTAGTTATTTGATATACAGTAGGAAATTTCTGATGGATACAATACTATGAATTCATTAGATCAGAGACTATGATGCAGGTTTTCAAATCGGAGGTATTTATGAGAGTCAATTGATGTTGCTGCACATTTTTCATCTCAACTATCTATTGAATTTGATGAAAGTATGGTTGAGCTGTCTCCAAGATGGACTCTTTCTGGTTGTTGAAATTGATATGACAAGTTTGTATTTGATTTATTAGTACACATTTTTTGTACTTGTGTGATTGATTGATTTGTTCTTTCAAGTAAAGACTAAATCCTCTTAGTTAATCATAGTAATTAGAGAGATTCAATTGGATTATTCAAGTCGAGCTTAGCAGTCACAATTTTGCATGTTTATACAAGTTATAAACAAAATATATGCTAGATAATTTGAGTTTTCTCCAGAGAGTCTTGCTCATTTGATCTCATTTGACTCCGCATACCCAATAAGGTACTGGTCTCTACTTTTTATCATTTTGAATTCATTCATTCTCTTTATGTCTTTTAAAATTGAGCATCTAGACCAGAGTGTTGTTACCATTTTCAAGTTGAATTATAATTGTTCACTCCCATCTTCCATTGTGAACAAGTTGTTATAAGAATATTTTTTACAAGTTAAGTCAGCATTATTTAGAGAGGTACACCCACCTAGGTTTTGCAGCACCTAAAGAGTAGAAGGTTGAATTCTTCCAACCTTGTCTGTTACCCTGAAGTGTATCAAGAGACTGGCAGCCTCTTGATGCATCTTGCCTGCATTTTTGAGAGCTAACAAATTGATAACTCTACTGGGGAACAATCATAATCAAAGCCTTACTTATAGAGTCAGAATTATTGCATAGACTCCACTGGGAACTAGAAGTATAAAACATTTTTCTCATTTTTGATAAAAGTGAGTGGCGACTCTGACATAAATTTTGTAGCTATTCATCATGAATGGAAGAATATTTCAGTACAGGGGAGGTCGTACTAGAGATCCTTCTAGTAGTAGTAAATGGGCACATAAATATAACAGAGTTGATAAGGGAAAGAAGATCAATGAGGATATGTACATAAATGACAAAGGTAAAACATCAAGAGCACAGGGTGAAACATATACTTGCTATGATACATGGAGAGATGATTCAAGCACAGAACCCTGTACCCCTGAAGATCAAAGAAATCCCTTCCCTCATGTAGATCCTCATAAACAGGCTGAGTTTGAAGCTAAGAAAGGGGCTGAGTTTGAAGTTGAATTGGAGGCTAAACGAATCAGAATTCAGCATGAATATGATCAAAGGATGGAGGGTAATCATGAAACTCCTAAAGAGCTCTCAATTTTTGATGAAGTAAAAGCATAGTTAGAACTAAAAGAGAAGATAAAGAAATTGGAGGCTAAATTACAAAAAGCCCAAATTACTAATTAGATAGCTGGTGGCCCAAAGTATGTTCCAGCTCACAAATAAGGTGATCATGGCACAGGGACCTCCAATCAACAAAATTCTCCTCAAAATAAAATAGGGAATCACTACAAGTAGTAAAATTGTCCACCTCACACTCCCACACATCATACAGGTATGTATCCACCTCCTGGTTAGCATTATATCCCATAGCATAATGCACAGTATAATAATCACATGTCTCAGTATCAACATCCACCTATTCCTCCCCCTCATCAGCATACAACCACGATCAGATAGTTTGATTTAGCTGGTTTTCAATTGTATCCTTACCCTATTGATGGCAGTTGGAGGAATATGGTGCTAAAATTTACAGGGAGTAATGCAATCACAGCTGAAGAACATTTAAGGAGTTTTAATATTTTCATCCTAGACATAGATATGCCTTATGAAGATTTACACATGAAACTGTTCATGATGTCACTTCTTGAAGATGCCAGGGATTGGTTCAATAGCCTGCTAGCATTCTCAATTAATTCTCTCCAAGCATTTCAAGACAAACTCTTAGAGAAATATGGGAATCAAAATGCTCCAGATGCAGCTCTTCACGAATTAATAAGAATTCAAAAAAATCAGAATGATTCAATTTATGATTTCAACAGAAAATTCAACAAGTTGCATACTAAAGTACCTCCTGGATCAAGGTTGCTAGATTTTGTTGCACCAAGTGTTTATTTAAATGCATTTGATCCTAAGATAGGGTATGAACTGAGAAGTAAATCCCCAAGAGATGTAACTGAAGCACAAAAGATCGCTTTGACAATTGAAAACAACAGGAAGGCTGTTGGTATAACTAATAAGAGAGACAACCTGAGGCCTCCTCAACAAAACAATAATTATCAGTATAGACAAGATAATACATACAAAAATGAAAACATAAATGAAATGCCAAGGCTACATGATATGCCTTACAATACAGACTGGAAAGATGGGAAACCTATATCAGCTAGGCCCAGAAATAAAGAAACTCCAAATCCATTAAGCAAGAAAGGGACTTACATGGTGAGTAATAATTACTTTTGTGACATTTGTAATCAGCCACATTCTCTAGACTATTGTGTTGTAGCTCAAAGGATGCATGAAGAGGGAATGTTGATGGAGAATGATGGAGAAGATCACAAAGTGTATTTGACTTCAAATATTTTTCACCATGTTGAGGAAAGAAATTCATCTTCAGAGGATGAAGGTTATGAATATGATGTTTCAAATTAGAAATATAATGTCCATATGGTTGAACAGTAGATATTTTATGATTCTAATGAAAATTACATAGAGCCACATTTTGTTGAGGTGTTTGTTCAGTGTAGTGTTAGAAGAATCACTAAAGATGAAATAGAAAGAATAACTATTGATGCAGTTGAGAAAGCCAAAAGTCAATACTATTTGAGAAACAGAAAACTAAATGAGGTAGATGGAGTTCCTTGGAGAATTTTTATAAAAGATCAAAAGGAAACATGGGAAATTGTAAAAAAGCCAAAAAACAAGCAGCATGATAAAATTGAAAAGAAGCCCATCCAAGAGCAAAAAGTTGCAGAATTATACAAGGAAATTCAAAATTTTGATCAACCTAATAAAAAAGAAAAAGAAGAGAACAAAGGAGAAGCGCCAAAACTGAAAAAGACTGTTAAGATGGAGTGCTCCTCTTTTGACTTCACATAGGTGTTATCCCGGGTAAAAATGTTTGTTCCATCACTTGAATTGATGAAAATTAAGGAGTACAGAGATAATGTTGTCCAATTAATTACAAATGGAAATGAAAAACATATGAATTCTGAAGAAGTCAATAGGCCGAAAAAGATAAATAAACCAGATGTCTATTTGAGTGATGTTTTATCAACTCCTCCTCAAGTTGATCCTTTTTTCACCACATTGCTTATAAATAATAAATTTCTGAGGAACTGCATGATAGATTCTAGTGCTACTATAAATATTATGCCAGTAGGTGTTATGAAGCAGCTGTGCTTGTGTGTGGATACATATGAAAGGAAGTGTTATGCAATGGATAATAGACCTGTACCTATGATAGGCATTATGAGAGGAGTTGAAGTCAAGCTGGCTACTTTTCCATAGGTGGCTTATAATATAGATATCACAGTGATTGATACTCCTCCATAGTTTGGTATACTTTTGTCAAGACAGTGGACAGCTGTTGTTGGTGGAAATATTCAATTTGATTTGTCTTATGCTACTATTCAAGTGAATGGTCAAGATGCGAAGTTATACAAGGAGCCAAGAATGAGTCAACTTGTTGAATGTGTGCTACAAGATCAAATTAATTGTTTTTGTGATATTGATCTTGGGAATTTTAAAATTGAACCAGCCCAGCCAGAATTAACAAATAGTGATCCAATTGAAAAACATGCTGCACAAAATTGTAATGGCATATGGAAGATGTACTTTGATGGAGCCTGTAGTCAAGAGGGTAATGGCACTGGGATTTTTTTTGTTTCCCCTAAAGGTACTACTTTTAAATATTCATTCTTGTTGGAATTTGAATGTACAAACAATGTGGCAGAATATGAAGCTTTGTTGACAGGCTTGAATATAGCTGTGAAACACAAGATTAAGTTGCTAGCTATTTTGGGCAATTCTAAGTTGGTTGTTTCACATATTAAATCAAAATATGTAGCAAAACACAAAAGATTAAAAAAATATAGGAATGTTGTATGGGATACAATTGAATTGTTTGATGCTTTCTCAATTGAGTGGATTGACAGGTCAAAGAATATAATGGCTGATTTTTTAGCAAATGTGGCACTCAAAAGAGATGATATTACACTAGTTGTGGTGTCACAGATTGAATTCAAGACAAGGCCTAATGTTCCTGATAACGTTTATAGCTGGAAATTTTTCAATGATGATACTGACCTTTTGAAATTCCTCAATTGTATAGATCAATATGAAGCTCAGTAGATTGATTTCAACGCCTTTGTTGAGGAAGTAGATGGGAAACAAACTATGTTTGGCAAGGAGATCTTATAGCTCAAAACAAACAAGCTTCCTAAAGGATTAGTGGCACTAGAAAGGGTGTATGACAAAAGTGATCAGTCCTTTATGAAGCAAACACCAGTCAGAAAGGAAGATGTTGAAGAGATTAACTTGGCGATTGAAATAGCACCAAGAAAGGTATACATTGGAAAGAAGATCAGCCCTGCAATTAGAAGAATGTTGATTGAGTTATTAAGAAAATATAAACATGTTTTTGCTTGGTCTTATGAGGATTTGAAAGCATATAGGGATGATTTATTTTAGCATGAAATACCATTGAAACCAGACGCCAAACCTTTTAGACAGAAGCAAAGACCTATAAATCCAACATTGGAGCCTAAAATGCAAGAAGAAATGACAAAGCTCAGAGATGGAGCAATTATCAAACCAATTAGACATTCAACATGGGTTTCTAATTTGGTTCCTATAAGAAAAAAGAATGGTGATATCAGATTATGTGTGGACTTTAGAAATCTGAACATGGCATCTCTCAAGGATAATTATCCTCTACCCAACATGCAAGCAATATTGCATAAGGTGATAGGTTGTTAGCTATTATCTATGATGGATGGGTTTTCTGGATACAATTAGGTCAAAGTCAAGGAATCTGAGCAATACAAGACATCATTCACTACTCCTTGGGGAACATATGTATAAATAAGAATTCCATTTGGTCTCACCAATGCTGGAGTGACTTTCCAAAGAGCTATGGATATGGCATTTTCTGATTTGATTAATATTATCATGGTGGTGTACCAAGTTGACTTGACTGTTTATTCGAAGAAGGATGAAGATCATGTTCAACATCTTGAAAAGGTATTTATCAAAGCTCTTGAATATGGTATTAGTTTAAATCCAAAGAAGTGTCATTTTGCAGTCACAGAAGGTAAACTCTTCGGTCATATTTTTTCAAAAGAAGGAATTAAATAGATCCTAAGAGAGTTGAAGCTATTGATAAAATTTCTATTCCAAAAATAGTTAAGGTAGTACAATCATTCTTTGGACAAATTAATTTTGTCAGAAGATTTGTTTATAATTTTGTTGAGATCATCAAGCCCATATCTAAAATGCTGAAGAAAGGACGAAAAATGGATTGGACTGTTGAAGCCTTGGATGCTTTTATGTCTATCAAGAAGGCTATCAAGGAGGCTCCTATTATTAATTCTCCAGATTTTACAAAGCCTTTTCAAATTTTTTCATTTGCCTCAATGCATACTATTGTTGTTGTTATGTTACAAAAGAATGAGGGTGGTTATGAACAGCATGTGTCTTTCTTTAGTAAATCATTACAAGGGTCTGAATTTGGAAAAGTAGGAATTTGGACTAGTAAAGGCTATTAAAGCATTTAGACCATATTTGGTTGGAGCCAAGGTGATTGCTTATGTCCCTCATGTTGTTGTCAAAGACATTTTAACACAATTTGAAGTTACAGGGAAAAGATGCAGATGGATCAACAACACTCAAGAATTTGACATGGAAATACAAATTACTAAGTTGGTAAGAGGCCAAGGCTTGGCTAAGCTAATGGCAGAAACTAATATTGAGGCAAATCGGATTTGCAATACTGAAGAAGAGGTTGCAATTGCAAGCATTGAACACACTCCTTGGTATACTGATGTTATGCATTATCTTAAATATATGAAGTGTCCAGATGGATTGTGTGATAGCCAAAAGAGAAATTTGAAGTTGCAGGCATCAAAGTATGTCTTCATGGATGGAGATTTGTTTTGAAAAAATAGAGATGGCATATTGTTATTATGTCTGAATGAATCATAGGCCAAACATGTTTTAAATGAAATGCATGAAGGAGTTTGTGGAGGGCACTATTCAGCAAAGACAACTGCACACAAAATTCTTAGGGTAGGTTATTATTGGCCAAAGGTTTTTAATGATTCTTTTACACATGTGAGAATATGTGAGGCCTACCAAAAGTTTTCTGGAAAGTTGAAGTACTAGGGTTCTCTGCCACTTCGACCCTTGCAGGTTGATGCCCCTTTCCATCAATGGGGAATTGATTTCATTGGAGAGATACAAAAGAAGTCAAGTGGAGGACATAGATGGATACTAGTTGCCACTGATTATTTTACAAAGTGGATGGAGGAAATCCCAACCAAGCAGGTTACAAGTAAAGTTGTAACAAATTTCTTGATAGACAACATTATCACTAGATTTGGTACACCATTGAGGATAATCACAGATAATGGGATGTGCTTCAGGTCAGATGAATTCAAAAGCTTTTTTGATAAGTATGGCATTACTATTTTTTATGCAGCTCCTTATCATCCACAAGCCAATGGTCAAGCAAAGTCCAGCAATAAGAGTCTCTTGAAGATTATAAAAAGGATATTGGGATAGAACAAGAAGGCTTGGGATTCAAAGTTAAAATTGGCTGTGTGGGCCAATAGGATCACTGTGAAAAAGGAAATTGGAAAATATCCATTTGAATTAGTGTATGGAGCACAAGCTAGGATGCCTCTACAAAATTTGTTACTAGTCTATCAATTTGTCTTACAGGAAGATTTGGAAGTTCTTGAACCCATGGAAGACAGGATGGAGCAACTTGTTGAACTGGATGAAGTAAGGAGAGAGGCCCAAAGTCAAACTATAAAGTTATAGGAACAGATGAAGTATCTATTTGACAAGAAGGCAAAGAATAGAAATTTTGAAGAGAATGATTTGGTGTTGATGTGGAATGCAAGGTGTCAGGAGAAAGGAAATCATGGTAAATTTGAAGCTCTTTGGCTGGGACCTTTTGTTGTTGTTGGAAAGAAGGGTGAAGACTCGTATTATCTACATAACATGGCTAGTGAAGATCAGGAATTACCTGTTCATGGGAAATTCTTGAAGCTTTTCTTCTCTTGAGCAACATAGAGGATTAAGGGTTGCCAGTGGATGGACAACTCTTGTGTATCCTCTTTAAAATTATTCTCCATGCACAGTAGTCTAAGATTCTATCATTTTCCATTCACCTCCATCTTGCATTCAATTTTCATTCACTTCCACTTTACATTCATTTCCATTACCATTCATTCTTTTCATTGCATTGCTGCACATCGGTTCATCATTTTTTTCTGGTCTGTTAATCAGAGATTCTGGATCCTTGCAATGATCTCACAATCATTCATCCCCAGATAGAGCCACTGTTGGGACTATAAAATTTAATGTTTTTACATATGTTTTCACTCATAAATTTCTATATTTGGTCCTATCGTATGCATTTTTCACCCATTCTTGCCATATTGTCCCATTGAATCCATTGGGTCATGCATATTTTTCATTCTGGTTCTTATTGGCATAGGTCTCCCATTGTCTCCCCGACACACTATGTTTTTCTGCTAATATCTTCTATTTCAGGTGTTTCGATGTGACAGCATTTGGGTCTCTCCAATTTGTTTTTCTACTAGCAAACGTCTGTTGCCTATTGGCAAGACGTTTATGTTGTTTTGACGACCGTGGTGGCTTCTATTGGCATTTGTCTTGGTAGACGGGCTAGCTTCTTGCCGAATTCTAGATGTCTCAGTGATAGGTGCACTATGGGTTTCTTTTCGGCAAAGGCTTGGAGGTTTCAGCATTATGTCTTAGCAAAGTTTTTCTATCTTGCCGAACGGTGGTGGAAAGATATAACATATCGGTGTAGGTTTGATCCTCAGTGGAAGCTCTCAGCGATTTCATCTTGTCCTGACGATCAGGGAAACATAATACAGTATCGACATGAGTTAATGTTTTCAAGGGGATGTCATGGCAATATCTATATGTCTCACTGACGGTGCAAAGGTTTTCTAACAAATGAATTTCGGCTGGAGTCTTCTTATGTCTTGGAAAAGATGATTTTAACAAGGGATGCTTTGGTATGAGTTGGGGTCATTGCCGTAACGTCTTGACGAGTGACCTTCGGTCTCGCTGATGGAAAGCGATGAAATATCTTATCGGTAGGAGTGTGAATTTTTCTCAGCGACATTTAGAATGTATGAAGATCTTCGGTGGAAGCTATGGCGACATACATGACGGGCTCATCGGCAAGAGGAACTTTAAGTTATAGCAACGTGCGAAAGGTAAAGGTGCTCTCAGGAAAACATAAAGGGATCTACAGGATGTCTCCACGACCTAGATGAGCTACAACGAATATGAATAAAGCTAAAGGAGTTCATCAGCAAGAGATACTTGTGTGTCTCAGCGAAAGGAAAGCACGTAAGGAAAAGTTTGTTTCGATGCAACATAATTGAAATCTCTATGACTTCTCCACGACAGTCGATGGTCGCAGTGATAGTAGAATGCACGCGGGATGTCTAATGATTGAATTTCCTTCAGCAGGATGATATATTATGTCTCGCCGACTGTTCATAGGTGTTTAACAGAAATACAAAACACTGAGGCTGACATGTATCTGCCTGAGAGCCATTGCTTGCTAGCTTGATTGGAGCTCGATTTTTGTGCTAAGCTGACATGTTCTCATATTTTAACATTTTATCCAAATGCTTGTGTATAAATAAGCATTCTTTCAATTGTAAAAGAGGATCATGAGTTATTAGTTATTTGATATACAGTAGGCAATTTCTGATGGATATAGTACTATAAATTCATTAGATCAGAGACTATGATGTATGTTTTCAAATCAAAGGTATTTATGAGAGTCAATTGATGTTGCTGCACATTTTTGGTCTCAATTATCTGTTGAATTTGATGAAAGTATGGCTGAGTTGTCTCCAAGATGGACTCTTTCTAGTTGTTTAAATTGATATAACAAGTTTTTATTCAATTTATCAGTGCACATTTGTTGTACTTGTGTGATTGATTGATTGGTTCTTTCAAGTAAAGACTAAATCTTTTTAGTTAATCACAGTAATTAGAGAGATTCAATTGGATTATTCAAGTAGAGCTTATCAGTCATAGTTTTGCATGTTTATACAAGTTATAAACAAAATATATGCTAGATAATTTGAGTTTTCTCCAGAGAGTCTTGCTCATTTGATCTCATTTGACTCCGCATACCCAATAAGGCACTGGTCTCTACTTTTTATCATTTTGAATTCATTCATTCTCTTTATGTCTTTTAAAACTGAGCATCTAGACTAGAGTATTGTTACCATTTTCAAGTTGAATTATAATTGTTCACTCCCATCTACCATTGTGAACAAGTTGTTATAAGAAGATTGATTACATGTTAAGTCTACATTATTTAGAGAGGTACACCCACCCAGGTTTTGTAGCACCTAAAGAGTAGAAGGTTGAATTATTCCAACCTTGTCTGTTACCCTAAAGCGTATCAAGAGACTGGCAGCGTCTTGAGGCATCTTTCTTGTGTTTTTGAGAGCTAACAAAACCATTGGGCTATGGGTAGATGCTCACCATTAAGGAATGGCCTTGAAGGGATGGGGGTCCATAGGTGGTAGTCTACATAGATGGGCCATAAGTGACCACACAAACTTAAGTTTTGTGTTGGTGAACTTCAAAATTTGTAAGGGGAAATGAATCCTGTGGAATCCACCATACAGGTGGACATGGCCGCCTTGCCATTAGATAGTAGCACATGGAGAATAGCATCCCATAGGGGGGGAATCCCACAAAGATAGACCCACAGGGGCATCTGGCTAATAACCCAATGTTAGCAAGTTCAGAATTTGATACATAGGAGATGCACCATGCAGAGCCTACAAAGCGGAAGGGTATCATGACTTGGAACCTAGAATAATAGTAAGAGGGAGATGGCAACCTGATGCTAGTAAACCGCATGGGTGGGCCTACAATGAGATTTACTTAGTAGTTCTGTCAAAGGCCTAAGGTCGGGTATAGGACCGAGCATGCGAAAGGACATTAAGTCTTAGCCCTTAAAGAGACAGTAAAAATAAGGGTTCCACCTACAAGAGGGCTTATACACTCAGTAGAAGAATTAGCTATTTTTTATAGATTTTTCCCAAAGTTATTAGGAACGATCGAGGTGACGATGTAGGCCACAAGGATTTTTCTGCTATGCAAAGAACGATTAAGGTAGAGCAAGAATCAACATGAATGTGAAGATGCATTTTAATTGAGGTTGATGGATTTCAAGGCGTTAAACAGATACCTAATGTGGTGCCGATGGCTAAGGAAAACTTTTATGGGATCGCCGCAATAAAGGAGGGTTTAGATTCCAAATATTTTAACATTTACCGAAACCCCAACCCATTAAAATAAACATTACTTAAAGGTTTGAATGTGAACTTACATAGAACAGTGCAAAAAATCCAATGAAGAATTGACTTAAATTTGCAATGGGATCTTGTGTGAGCGGGAGCAACTTGTTCCTTGTCAAAATTTCAAACTATTAGGGTGAAAATGACAATTTCGGCCCCTCTATTTATAGGTAGAGCATCATTAATTGTGCACATTTAATTTCAATACAACGATAGGTCAGGTTGGTGGGGGGTGTGGAAACCTAAGTTGGCACGGTCGTAGTCAAGACTCAAATGGAGAAGGGAGGTGTGGGACACACAATGTGGGTGGATGTTGGGTTTTTGCTACTACTTAGCAGTGGAGTGATAATGGTGGTCTGCAAATAAAGACCAAAATATGCAGGCCTGCGGGGCTTGGCAGATGCAACGACAAAAGACTAAAGGAAACCTGTAGGTCTAAACCCACAAAAGAAAATGACTTAACCAATTTTGAGTAGGTGAATTTGGTCAATTGGAATGTGATGAATTTATTTCATGTGACCAACTTAAGCTCAGAATTAGGGGCACACAAAATTATTTAAAGGAAAAAATGACCAGGCGAAGGGAAAAAGGAAAGAGGGGGTCCCCAGTCTGAATGGGGCATGTGTGTTATAGGCATAACAAATACTAACCTTTAATCACATTTTCCCATGAACATAATGTAAATGTAGGATGGGGGAGTCATCTACCTTAAATCAACACCTTAACACACTTAACAAAATTCATATTTCCAAGGATAACCTAGATAAGAAATAGGAAAACTAGGAGGTTCCATACAAACCATATAATATATTATGTGTAAATACAAAGAGTGCACACAATTTATCACACCAAATAAGATAGCATAGAAATGTCTACTACCATTCTTACCACCTTTGGAAACATTATTTACAAGAACAGTTTTGATCTAGGAAAGATACTATTAGAATAGTTATCAAAGAATGTGGACTCGAAAAACAAATTAATTATAAACTCAAGTATCTAATTGATAATTTTCCTTGATATTTACTTCATTTGGGAAAATTCAATAAAAATGTAATCTCAAACAAATAAGATGTGAATATTTTAAACCAAGGCTTTTTAAAAAATATTTGAAGTAGATATGTAAAATAAAGACTACATATCCTTAGAGATAGTGGTAAAATAATAAGGCATCACAATAGTGGCAAACACTAATTTTTCCTATGTGCATGTAGTAGGTTTAGATACCTCATGAGAAACACGACTAACATATGAAGTGAGTGAAGAATTTATAAATGATAGAGTTTAATCATTATTTATAGTAACCAAATATTTGAAGGAAAAAAAAATGGAACAAAGAAGGAAAATGTGAAAATAAACAAAAGGAGTCTCAAGAAAAAATAGATAAAGGTATTAAAGTATACATTTTATTAAAAGTGATATTTTTTAATGGATCCAAATATTCCAAGAGTAGTAAAAATTATCACTAGCAATAAGGCAAATGGGTTAAACATAAGTGTGGAAATATAAAAGAATAAAACTAGATCCTTGGGGTTTGAAATTGTTGATTCCAAAAATATTGAGAGACTAGAAGAGGATGGTCTTGATAAAATATCCCTACCATTGGCAACAAGGTGAGAATTGTCTACCAAACCATTACAATAATCTATAATTCACCACCCTAGTTCTAACCACCCTCTTAGGTTCCCTTACACTAGGGTATAAACTACAAACTTGAATAGTGTACATGTAGATCATTTTTTTCCACTCCAACTTTCATTAATAGATATGATGATGCTACTAATGATGATGATGAATGCTTAAGTGCATTGAGTGGAAGTAATTTCACTTTAAAAAAAATTAAATAAAAAAATAAAACATTAAATGTGGATCCAGGGGAATGCAAGGATGACAATTATAAGTCCATGTGTACAATGAATAACAAATTGTAAAAGGATAGACATGGCTCTATAAAACACTAACAACCGGGAACATATTGCTAGGAAGATATGAAAATTATAGAGAATTATAGAATAAAAATTAAAAAATCCCTTTTGGTAAATAGGGGAAATATTTAAGGAAAAACAATAGGGGCTCTACAAATGTCAAAATGATAAAAATGTGAACAAAAAAACCATAGAATTTAAATCTAGGTTGATATAAAGATGCAAACAATTAGGCTCAAATTAATATTGATTTAATTATAAGTTGGGAACAATAATAAATTGAAAATATATCTATGAAATTAAATGCAATAGATAGATGGGCTTACCTCTCAAATAAATTATGGGATATAGAAGTTGAAAATGTGTGGAATCAATTTGTCATGGTATAAAAATTGTTGTCTTTGATGAGGTGACCATCATCATTGCTACATTGATCCAAAAAATATTGTGGTTGAAATCTAAGTGGCTCATATTCAACCTTGAGTGATGCAAATTGGCATTTAATGCATGAACCTTTTTGGACAATCAAATAGAAATGTGTCTTGATAATACGGTGAATGTATATAAATAGGTGAAAATAAAGAGAAGGCTGAGTAAAATGTGTGGACATAAGTGTTGGTGAGAATAAATCTAAATGGATAGGAACTAAGAAATTAGTGAAATTTAACGCAAGAATATGCCGCTTATTAATAGATAATTGTATGGAATTGTTGAACAAAAAATAAAACCAGTAAATAAGTCTAAATTGACATGAATATTCTAATTTCACCATTACAATACTAAAAATAATTATTACTAATTTTAATAAAATACTAATATAAATTAGAAATAACATTTTAATCATACAAATATAGGTTGGCAATAATTGAACGTTAAATATTCAAAATAGCATCATATTATATAATTAAATCAGCTATTAAATTTGACAATTCACTCTTATTGTCAAAGAGATTTCCATGAAAGCTGTTCACTCAACTTTGCCACACAAATCGTCCTATCCTTATATTTTTTCCTGGTTTGCTTATAATCTCCTCTTTCAGTTGATTTGGTGTGAAAATAAGTTAACGTGTATCTCGTGAAGCTCTTTTATAATCACGTAATGTCTGTCAAACTGTGATTGCAGGATATCTAATGAATGAACCATATTGAGCATTGGTGGGGTAGTTGGATTGAGATTTGCTTTCTTTTCATTTCTTGAAAGTGAATAATCTATTCAAGGCAGAAGATTCCCTTAGGTCCATCAGTGACCTGGTACTTGACTCAGTTTATAATTTACTATTGTCAATTGTCTGTTTACTTTATTCTCTTCATACATTTGATTAAACCTCGTGCAGAATTGTCTTTCAACGGTGCAGTAGAGTATTTTACATTATTGTTGTGGCAATCTTCATAGATATGGAGTAGAGTATTTTACATTATCAGTTTGTCTAATGAAAAAGTAGACAGTTAGTTTAATATAAATTGTAAAAGATTGTCACAAAGTTTTATGATATTTTAATCTTCAATATAAGAATCCGTGACACATTAAAAAGATAGAGGTACTACAAAATTCCATATAATTATTGTATGGGATCAAAGTTATCATGTATGACTACTAGCTTTTCTCACCTACAATATTTATAAATTAAAACCTTAAAACCTTGATTGCATTTCTCCCCAAAAGTAGTTGAATTTGATTTTCAATTTGCTTCATTAATTTCCCTTGCACATAGGATATGATCAAGCTTTTAATTCTAAACGGTGAATTTCATTAAACTATAACTTTAAATTTTAATTAAGAAAATAGAGGAGCTAAATATGATTGATATAACTTTGTATATTTTCTTAATATGACTTCAACATCTCTACACTCATTTTGGTTGAAAAATAATTATAAAATTGTATTGCCATGGGGCATTTGTGTAGCGTGTGATTACATTACATAAATAATTCTTTACTTGATTGTGGTTTAGGTGATTGTGTTTGTTTAAAGTTTTATTTTATTTGGTTTGCGTTAGTTTGAAACACAAATAAAATTTAGTATGCTTTTGAAGATCAATCCCTCAAACCTTGAATTTGTTTTTCTAAATACCTAAATTAGAGTAATATATCACATGTGTAATTTTTTTGTTGGGATTTTAGAACACCTATTTTGACTACCTAATCATAGCAATAATCAAACACACATATGGAATTTTCATATTTATTTTATATCATGTTTGATGCTCTTAATTCTATAGTGTGCATTGGGATATGACTAGGTTTCTTGTGGCTATCATTACTCTTAGAAAAACTATATGAACATTAAATTATCTTAGATAGGTAGTTACGTCAACTCTAGTGGCATCCTAGGCATAGGTAACATATATATAGATGCTATTGGTTAGTTTATTATCATTGAATTGTAAATTGTGTTCTTCTTAGCTAACTTTTAGGGTTTTTTCCCTTAAAATAGCATATTATTTTCCAATATTATCACATTTCTAGCATTCTTTTTATTATATTGTTTCCTTATGTAATTTATTTCACTAAAAGTGGTATTTTCCACTGCTACTAGAGAGGCAGGTCTAGGAATAATAAGGACCACAAAAGGATGGAAGACCTAAGTGAAAGATCTATGAAACATGGTTTCCTTTCCCCATTGTCATAGAGACAAGTGGAGGAACAAAAGACACCACCAACTTTAGGCTATGAGACCTTAAGGGGAACATTAGGTTATCCTAATAATGAATGCTTTATGTTAGCTACCATGAGTGTAGGCATATGTACAAAGAAGATACAATAGTTGGGTGACCAATAGGGAAACAATCACAATGAAGGAAGAAGTAGAATCAATTTTAATCTTGTATATCATTTGAATAAAATATCATCATGAGGTTTCAAGGGTCCTAGAGGTGAAGGCTAGAAATTATCAAGAAAAAAGCATACGTGTGTCATGAGTGGTTTGTATCCATTATGCTAGATAGTTTTCCTTATGGTACCATGTGGAAACTTTAGGAATTTATTAACCATTTAGTCAATTACTTCCATGGAAATCGTACATGGAAGTCCCAACTTCATATGGAATTACTCAAATTCAAGGCTAACAAAATATATGGTTTCCATGTAATTATCCTTAACTAATAAAGTGATATTATCCATGGTGGGAAGAGACGATCTATCATGTTTGCATATGTAGATTTGTGAATCAACAAACCTTTCTTAATGAAATTTAATGGAATAGATATTTATTTTGGTTCTAACATTAACCCTACTAGCAAGGTTAATGGGAACTACATTGATGGTTTTCTCACTAAAAGGAAGAATTTTTGTTGTTGCTTTAGGGTGGCTCCTATGCTTAGGAGATAAAACAACAAAACTCAATGCTCTCATTGAAGGATAAAGACCTAGAGATATCAATGCAAAGGAGAAAGAGATCTTGCAATAGATTTTTCCAAGGGGCTAATTATAAACTAATAAGGAGTTCACCACCAAGCTAGGGATTCAAAAGACAAATCCAATGCAAGATGTAATGCCTAACTTTATGCAATCCTTCACTAAATGGCCTAAAAATGCATGTAAAATAGAACTAAAAGATGCCTTATGAAATGTGTGCACCTAGAAATTTGAAGATGAATGGATATAGGTTTGAATTACTTAAAATAATGAATTTATTGTTGACTAGGAATCATAGGGTAGGCTATGTGAATCAGTCCTAGATCTGGGTTTCTGTGCAGAAACAAGAATCTGGCAAATGGGTGTCTGAAATTCCAAAAACTTGAAAGTTGACCTAAACTGGGACTTATACGCCAAAATATGCATATCAATCTAGTTAAGATTTTTTAAAACTTCAAAGTCTAAATCTCATCTACAAGGTCTACTCTATGCTTCCCAATTGATTTATGGATCTGAATCCCTAATTTGTAGCCTATAGAAGTCTTCCATGTATCTCCAATGCAAGGTGACAACTTTGAACACTTTGAAAACTTTCTCCAAACTTTCCATTCAATGTTCCATCAACCTAAGCTTTCAAATCACATACTAAAGAGAGGGGAAAATATGTTGTTTTGTTAGTGGAGAGGGGTTTTCCTTGGTCAAACCTCATTTTGGTAATCAAAACTTGAAATGAAATGTAATAGAAATGGAGAAAGATGAATGAACAAAATAAGATATTGCAACTCACCAAACCCTAGCAATAAGAGGTTGCAAACATGTTTGAGATGGCTCCAATGGATGTAGATCTTGACTCTTGCTTGAATAGGTTAGATCTTGAATTAAATGCTATCTTGAATCATAAGAACTCTACATCACAATTGTTAGCTCAACAAAAACATGATGCATGAAGACTTTGACATGATGATTGATGCTTGAATAATGCTGCAAATGTATTGGTATGCCTTGAATACCTTGAATGATCAAGTAAACACTTGAATTGCTCCTACTAAGACTCAAACCTACTATGATGGAATGCTCTCACAAGTATTGGAATTTGAAAATGGGTAGAAATAACTTAGCTATGTTATACTTAATTATGCAAATTCCAAAATTACAACACTAAAGAAGCCAACATCGGATCTAGGATGATAAAAGAATCAGTAAGAATTTGAATTAAGTTTTCAATTTTGGGCCACTTGGAACCTCTCATACAAAGATGGCATATAGGAGTCCCATTAGGCATACTATGGGACCAAATTTGAAAATTCTTAGAAAGGTACAAAATCGGGTCGGGATGCAAAGAGCCACAAGATTGGGACTCATATGCCCAAGGTAGTGATATGAGTCCCAGAGCTTCCTAAAATCTAAGGCCACACAATGGCCTAAAAAAGAGCCTTAATTATGATTGTTTGTTGTACAGTTTTTTTTATGTCAGGATTAATATGAAAGATCACAATAAATGGGGAGGCAATGGATTACAAAATCTATTGAGTCAAAGCATAAAAGAATCAATTATTAATGAAAACCCTAGAAGTGTGAGAGTGTGTTACAACACTTTGCAACACTCCAAATAAAGTGCAATTAAGTTTATTTAGTTCACAAGGGTCCAGGACCTAATGTGAATGTGTTAAACACATTACAGCACTAAGTCAAGGTAGCACTAAGCTTAATTTTATAACGAGGGCCCGAACAAGTGTGAAAATGACACTAACAGCATTTTTCAACACTACATTTAGAAAACTACATTAGTGAGAGGATGAACTTTTATTTAAACTCACTAAAACTAGAAAAAATGTATCCAGCAGTGATTCAGAATTGCCTAATACTAGTAAGATAGAGATGACAGCTGATTAATGGGGTGATGTCCAGGCCCGAGGGATCAAGATCCATGGAAAACCAACACTTATAGGCACAAAAGGAACACACATAAAAGAAATGATATAAAAGAGGAGAATCATAAAGGCACAAGAAGCATACACTATCAAAGACAAAGAAAAAGAAGAATAAAATGGGTGGACCAATCTTCAATCGTTTGTCCATTGTGATGTGGATTAGATCTTGGCTATTTGTCTGAGAATGCATACTCACTATGAGGCAATAGAACTCTACATTGTTCACTAGGTGAGGATCCAAAAGAGGTGAGACACATACACACATGACCGGTATGCACTCACACACACACAAGTGGCTATGGGAAAGTCTTTCCTTGGTCAACCTTCCCATCAAACTAAACCAAAGTTATATACCTCTTGATAACTTTGATAAGGCACCATGCAAAAGTGACCTTTGAGCTTCATGAGGAAAGAAAAAATTTGTGCGCTTGGAGCTCATGAACAATGATCTTCGAGCTTCATGAGGCAGGTAAAACATTGTATGCTTGGAACTCATGAACAAAAAATATGGCTCCATAGGAATGTAAGGTGGCCGCATAACCAAAAAATTTCAAAATGGGGATTGTTCAAATGAGTCTTGCTTAGTTCATGTAAGGTCTTTAACATAGGGGACATTGTGTCTAATTTCTCCAAGAGAGGATCAATCGAAGAATAGAAGATTCACAACTTAGGGGATGCAATGTGTACATCAAGCAACTAAGAGGAATATAATATGCTAAGAGAGATCATGTTCTTGAGGGACATCACACCCAATGTCACCACAAAGTGAAAAACACATCGCATGAAGTAAGAAGACTACGCTATGAACCATGAAAAAGAAGAATGCAAAATAATAATTCCAATGTATGCCCCCACTTTAAATAAATTTATAAACACCATACTAAGAGAAATTACTTTAAAGTTGCAAATGATAAATGCAAACAATAAAGAGGACATGATAGCCTATTTGGAAAGACCTATTCCATTTCATATGTTTCCAAATAAAGCTACGTCATGCAAAAAATAAAAGAGAGGGGTTCCCCCAAAATCAAAATCTAGATACATAAGGGATCTATGGATTTGGGGTCAGTATGTTCTTGCTGAAATGTTTTAAGAGAGTTAAAAATTGTCATCATTCCAAAAATAATCATAGAACTATAAGAGTGACAAAAAGAGAGTAAAAACAAAGAAAAATCATTTCGGGTCAACATGGAAGACACATGAATGTCGATGCCTTACATCATCAAAGAGAGAAACACAAGACAAGAAAGAGATAAAAGCAAATAAAAGTAAAAGAAATTTTTTTGAGTCCAACATGGAAGGAACATAGAATGCCTTGATGCAGCAATGTCCACCATAAAGGGGAAAGGAAACCTGAAGAAAATAAAGAGATAAAAGGAAAATTAAAGAAAAAGATGTCTGACATAGAAGAATAAAAGATGCACAAAATAGAAGGGAATGCCACAAAAGGGGTAAAGATCAAAGCAGGGATGTCATGGGGATCACATTACACACACACACAAAAGAAAAATAATTGAAATTACCGCCGAAAGACTAGTAAAGGCATGTAGGTCAACCTATTAGGGCATCGTATGCATCCCACAATCATGTTCATCCCTTTATTCCAAAAGGAAGGTGAACTAGCTATTAGAAAGGGACAATAGAAAGTACCAGACAGTAATTTCCAAGTTCAACTGCCTCTTCTTAGAGGGAAGAGATGCATCGTTTTAAAGATCATAGAAGAAGACAACAATGTGTTCAATTAACTATGCATCTCTTCGTAAATTTTAGTAATATCTTCATTATCATCATCGAAGTTAATCACAATAGGAGGTTGAATGATAATGTCCAAAGAAGTATTTAACTCTTGTTGAGGCTACACTATAGGATCAATTTTCTTTGGGGAGGTGGTAGACTCATTATGCCTTGCATTAGTCAAGTTTGGATTTTGGTTTTCTTTTTTTATTTCTTTGTTTAACCTATGAGCAAGGGCATGACATCTACACCTATGCTCTCTAGAAAATCTATTTATTTTAATTCAATTTTCAAGTTGCATCTATGTAGGAGTAGGTTGATCAATCATAGGTTTCTTTTCTTCCTTTAGAGGATGAACAAAAGGAACCTTGGAAGGTTGTTCAACCACTTTCTCTTTGACTTTATAAAATTGTTTTATTCTAGGTTGAATTATGGGATTGTTTTCGTTGTTTCTTGGTATTTTGTAGAAAGTAGGTGAAGGTTATGTCTTAGGTTGGTCTTGGTCATTTGGATTGATTTAGGTTCAATCATGGTTTCTTCAAGGATGGTAGTCTCAGTGGTGGGTGGAGGCATGTTTTAGAGGGATAACTCTACTATTTTCTTCACCTTGAACTTTTGGTAGGATGTGAAAAAGAATTCTTCACATAGTTTGATGGGTTCTATAGGCTCTGGCCAAAAGAAATCTAATGAAAAGTTTACATGGGAAGACAAAGGATTGAAGCCACTATGATGGACAATGAAAATTTAATTGTCAAAGGGAAACTTTAAGAATTTTTTTACAACCAAAGGAACTACATTCATGGAGCGAAGGCATGGATAGCCTAGCTTCACATGAAATTGGTCCAACTGTGGGATGATGGAGAATGAGATATTGAATGTTTTTGGTCTGATTTGCAAAGGTAAGGTGATCGATCCCATTGTAGGGCAAGAAAAAACATTATGGGTCTTGATCCATGCTTTTGGTTTATCATATATATCTTGATAGAGTTCATGGAGAAGTAAGAATTCCTCAGTGATCACATTCTCTCCATAGATGGGATCTATTAATATCCCATTAGCGGGCTTATCATAGATATGGTCAGCTATGTAAAGAGGACCATCAGGTACATGTTTAAGTATATCTTGTGAGGAAAAAACAATCTCAAGAGACTTTTTAGTTCGGCCCTTATAATTTTGAGTTTTGACCAATGCAACCAAATCATTGATAGGATTTTGTTCTTGTTGATCATTATCCATAAAACTTTGTTGAATTGTATCTATGCTCTCATCATCTGTGTCAACATTCATCACTTCAATCTTTGTAGTTTCATTGTATTTGACAAATGAAATATTATGTTTTGACATGGGATTGGTAAAGATTTACAAGTTTTTGTTAGGAGGGGAAATGGATTTATTTTATTGATCATTAACAACTCCAATGAAAAGTCGACTGAAATCAATGAGGTCTTGCACAAGATGCTTAAGACACAATGTTTCTTATCATGTCCATTGTGTTGGTGATAATGGAAATAAGCATTTGATCTAAATTTTCAAGGTAGAGTTTTATTAGGATTGGCTATTTTAACATGAGGAAAAGTTATCTGACGAGGGAGAAAACCTGAGACACAAAACAATACTCACAGAATATAGAATAATATTTTATTCAAAAATATGGAACTCTTACATGCAGAGGATCTCAAATCCTTGAGCTCTATGATACATGCAAGCTATAGAAGTTTCAGAAAGATTACATAAATTACAGAAAATCCCCTTTTCGCAGCATGCGAACTCTTTCCCCCAAAAAGCTACCCAAAAATTAGAAACTAGCTCATAAATAGCCCCTTTTCCGTTTGGAGCCAAAAAAAACATTCGAGTTATGAGTTTTGGCGGTTTGGCACCAAAAATTACAATTTTAAATTCAAATTTAAATTCACATTCAAAAATTAGCACATTTCTAAAAATGCACCAACTTCTGGCAGCCATAACTTTTAATTTGATCATCGGATTTTCAATGATAATACCTTTTCAGAAAGCTATTGAAAAGATGATGTGGCAAAAAATAGGCTATGGCTAACTACTTTGGGATTTTCGCGAATTTTCAGGCCCATCCGAAGCCTCTAAGGACCTCAAAAGGGGTATCCAGAAATGCAAAGACAACTACAAAAAGCTAACCAAACGGAACATAAATGGAAAGCCTCTTTTTGGATGATGCAAGATTGCCTTCACACCACTGGATGCTCCTGCATCAACATCTACCCTTGAATTTGGTTCTTTGTAGAAGTTTGACATTTTTTAAAATGATTTTGAACAATTAATGAATCAGTTTCATAGGATGTGACTCCTAACATTGTGGTTTTGCAAATAACTATATTGGGGGTTTCATTCTCCCTATTCACAAATGAATTATAATATTCATATGTGTATCCTTTTATGAAGCATGATTTACTTTCATTACTTTATTTTGCATATGTACATAGTTTCATATGGCCACTAAAGTGGGGGCTAAATATAGCATAGAAAATTGTACTCCCTTGTAGGTGATATTACAATTTCATGCTTAGTTTGGACATATTTTGGTGACCTTACATTTATGCATTTTCACACTTCCTAAATAGAACCTAATTCCCTTTATTATGCATCCCAAGGCCTATTTTAATCATTTTCCAACATTGACACATGCATTGAATAAATGTATTGAAATATTAATTTTCCTTGGATCATGTGTGTCTTGGACTTGGATCATGTGTGTCTTGGACTTATAGGCCAGGACCCATTCGCCTCCCCTTTAAGTGCCCTTGAGACCCATTTTAAAATATGCTTCACTGGCATTTTAAGGTCTCAAATTCAAATTATAAATATTAGCTATTGGGATCTAATATTTGTGAAATTAGATAAATTTCTATAAAAGCCTAATCTTTTCACCATTTAGATAAAAAAGAGATAACATTCAAGAAAGAAAAATTTAGAGTCTTAGAGCAACAGTATTTGTAATTGTGGGTTTTCAAGTCCATTTATAGATTTTGAGCAAGCTTTTGTCACATGAATGAAGGTTGATGCTAATAGAAGAGTATGATGGATTCTAGTTTTGGGAGATGCATTTGGCTGTTTCCTCTAACCTAATTACTTGTTTCCTAGTATTTTCATCGTCATGCTTAGTTTTACTAGAAATCTACACAAAGGTATCATTGTGTTTCAAATTTATTTAGGGTGTTTGACTTCTCCCTAAGTGATTCTTGTCATTATCATATAGGAATCATATTCTAATACACTTGAGTAAGTTTTCTTTGCATTTTAGCTCATAACAAGCTTCAATGCACTTAAGGTTAGGGCTCACACACTATCATTTATCATATCTTTATCTTTTATCAAGGTTTAATACAAACTAACTAACATTTTATGTTGATTTATTGTAGGTTTGGATCCAAAAAAAAGATTTGTAGGTATAGGAATAGAGTGCAGACAAAGGGCTACAAATTTAGTTTTTGTAGTTTTAGAAAGGCCTACAAAGACTCATTTTCCCAAGTGTGAACCAAAACCTTAGTAGACCTTTCCTATTGTCCTAAGGACTAAGATCCAAGTCTAATTGGCTCACCATTGAGGTTGAAAGTCAATCTTTACACCTTGTGATCTCTTTCCTTAATGAAATAGGAAAAGGTCACCACTAAGATTCCTAAGGTTCTATATACCTGTCTATTAAAACCTTTGGGGATCCCTTTCCCCAAATTTCACTTACCATGGCCTAGATCTCACTTGTCAAGAAAAAATCTCTAAGAAATTTATTGATTTGTAGCCTTGAGGGAAATTTTGGTGGAAAGACTATTTTTTTAATGAATTCTTCAATTATATTATAAGTGACCAAATATTAAGTGTGTGTAAGCTTTGATATTCCTTTGATCAACCCTATACAAAATAAATTAAAATTTAATATTTTAGAGCCCCAGGAATAAATTTTGTGGAAAACCTATTTTATAGTAATTCCTTTAAATCCACTTCATATGACTTCAAACCTAGACTCTAGTAGCTTTAATGTCTTTGTTCAAATCTCCAAAAGGTAGTATTTGCTTTGTTAAATTAAAATAAGTATGTACTTTACAATTTCACTTGCTAAATTAAACAAAAAATAAAAACCACTTGTTTATTGCCTTTCAAATGTCAAGATCATGCTCTAAAATGAATTGTAATGAAATTATGAAGTGCTCCAATGAAAATATATTTCTATCAAGTATTTTTTCACATAACAAAAATAATTGTTTAGATGAGCACCCTATTTTATAAATGACATGCTTTGATTAGATAGCTATGATATTTCATTAAAAGAAAAAAATGTTTATTACACTTGTTAAAGAATATTTTCATGATTTTTTATATGATATTCATAGGTTCTCATATGTTCATATAATGATCTATCTTGAGAAACATTTGATCATATGTTGATTTACATGTGCAATAATTATTAACAATATATATTATAAATATGTTCCAAGACTAAATCTTATAACCTGAAGTACTATACCAACAATAAGACTCCATCCAACAATTAGGTTGTCTCCCCTACATAGATTTTCTATAAAGCTAAATTTAGATCCATAAATAGAGCCGATGGAATCTACCTAGACATCAAGATGTACATTTGAATAGACATCAAGATAAAGCCATTGTTGCAAGCACCTAAATGATGTGAAGTTCAAGTCTTCTACAATATAATAATAATAAAAGATAAAAGATTCTCAGTTCAGGTACGTAATGATATTAGGTATGTGGAAAAACATAGAAAAATTAGGTGTTTGATCAACTTCCAGATGCAGAGGAATCATATAGTATAGCAGATGGCCATTGTGTACGAATTTTAATCAAATGGATTTAGGAAATAAAATAGATAATTGTGTACAAGATCTAATCAAATGTACCAAGGAAATAAAGCAAACAGAAAATGGACAAATATCTTGCACGCTGTTAAATGAATGAATGATTTTAATTACGTCCATGAGACTAGCTAGTCTATGGGACCGAAGAGATAAAACCGTAAAACCACCTTTTCCAACACAACAAAACTGTTGTACCAAACTACCTATTGTTGTTTTCAATCTCTTTGCTGATTTTTTTTCTTCTGCTGTGAATTTTCGTCAGGTAAGTTGTTGTTTTATCAATTTTTTCCTCTTCAAACATAGCCACTAATGATTTGACTTTTAACAAATCTAAGTAACAATACTGGATGTCCTCATAATCTTTTCACTCCATAATGTAGTGCCACTCTATCTCCACTAACTTGAAGAGTGGAAACAACAAATATGCTAAAGAGGTTTTTTTCGTCTGTGCAATAAATATGCTTGCTAATTCATTTAGGAAGTGGAATTTAGAGTGTTATGGTACGAATCCACTCACTTATCTTTTTTACAATGATTTGACATTGTTGTAGATCTCACATCTGAAAATGCCAAGTGATGGGAATGGTATTGATTCATTTTGGTACAATTAAAATGTTGAAATGATCGACAACACTACTTACTGGATCCTCTACCCAAGTGATATGTTTCCAACTAAAAAACCAGTTGAACATAGTTTCTCTGCAGTTAAGAATAGTGTTGAGATAGTCGCTTCATTACAACAGCATTGCATTTCCATATCCATTTCCATTTATTAAATTAAAAATAAAAATAATTGAAGTTAGTATTGTAATGATGAAATTAGAATATTTTTGTTAATTTATATTTAATTGTTGCCTCATATTTGATGAAACAATTTAATATAATTATGCAACCACAATAAAAATATCTTGTCATTTGGAAAATGTATCCCATTTGTCTTCCTGCACATGACCTATTTGTTGTAGGGAACCATTGTTCTAGTGTTGGTGTCAATTCATCTGTTATGGGTGTGTTGTATATGGTTAATTTATCTATTGTTGGTGTATCGTTTGTTGTTCATTTGTCTGTTGTTGAACTATTTTTGTTGTTGAGTTATATGTTGTTGATTCCTCTACTATGCATTCATTATTAGGTTCATGACCCTCACATATTGTAGGTGCATCATTTTTGGGGTTTCCTACTATTGGTGGGGTGCATGCTCTTGTTGCTCATTCTAATGGCACTACCATTGTAAACTTTGTAAAGATCACTTATGTGGAGGATCTCCCCTATTGTTGGCTATTTATTGTTGTTGAGTTATATTTTGTTGATTCCTCTATTATGCATTCACTATTAGGTTCTTTGCCCTCACATATTGTAGGTGCATAATTTTTTTGGGGTTCCCACTATTGGGGGTGCATGCTCTTGTTGCTCATTATAATGGCACTACCACTGCAAACTTTGTAAAGAGAACTTATGTGAACATTTTTGTGGAGGATCTCCCCTATTGTTGGTTCGTTATTGTTGTCAAGTTATATGTTGTTGATTCCTCTATTATGCATTCAATATTAGGTTCTTCGACCTCACATATTAAAGGTGCATCATTTTTTTTTAGGTTCCTACTATTGATGCAATCATGCTCTTACTGCTTGCTCTAATGGAACTACCACTACAAACTTTCTAATTAAAGAGCATTTATGTGAAAATTTTTGTGGAAGATCTCTCCTATTGTTGGTTTCTCCATACAAACCTATTATTGGTGTTTCTTATGCTCTCCCTTTATTTGGGAGGCATGTGATTTAATGTAGTTTGTCTCCCCTATAGTGGTTTTGAGGGGAGGTTTTAAAATATGAGGATCATTTCTCTTAAAAGGGTATGCGCATGATCATGATGGGGCAAAAAGTGGTGATCTAATGGGTATGTGTTGTTAGCATAATAAGTTATTTCACTTAATTCATCTAATCATATTGTTTAATTAATTAAGTCACTTATCATTTTAGTTTTACTAAAGCTAAACTTAGGCACATTAATAATTAATTATTTATTAATTATTAAGTGTGCACACTAGGGTTTCCTTTTAAGGTTATGCATACATTGCTTTTATAAATTAATTCATCTCTTGTATTTACTCAATTCCTGAATAATATTCATTTATACATCTTCATGCAAATTGCTCTAGCTTTTTTTGTTTTTCTCTTGTTGAAGGTATTTTCAAGTTTGTATGTCTCATCTTGGATTCTAACATGGTATCAGAGCCTTGATTTGCAGCCCCTTCTCAGTTTTTTGGAGAATTTCATTGCAAAGCACATTTTGGATTCCTCAAGGGTTTCATTCCTTGAGCTTATTTATGAAGTGTTTGGATTAGATCAGGCATCTCCATTGGATTTAGAGCACTATAAAAAGTTAGGATTGGCTTTTGTTTCATTGATTTTTGTCATTGTTGAAGAAATCCGTGAGGGATTCAAGCTCGATGATTTTTTTATAAGATCTAGGGGTAGCTTATTTTTTTGGGAACTTTGGGCACAAGCAGAGGTCACCATTGCATTCAGGTGGATGTTTCCAAGTTTTTTGATATAAAATTTTCCTATATTCAGAGAAAGTTGATTCTAGGGAAAAAAAAAATTCCAGGGAGGCTGTACAGTCTCCCCAACACACACTCCAAGGCAGAAAAATTAAAAATAAATAAAAAAGGAATTTTAAAAATACACCTCCCATTCAAAAAGAGCCACCCCATAGGACCACCAACCATCATTCCAGCCCCTGAGGGCTCCTTTGCACATGCAACCAGTCATATTGGGGACCAAGCGCCCAACGCCTAGCCCCCACTATGGTCACGTGAGTGATCGGGGGCTCCACCCCAGGCCCCTACCCACCAGCCCCTAGTCACGCACAGGACCAAGGGAAAAAAAAATTTAGCCCCCTGGGTTGCCTATAGGCCTAATTGGCCTTTTTTGGAGCACTTTTACAAAATCGGGCATAACTTTTGTGTACAGTGTCCATTTTTTGCAAACGAGATACCGTTGGAAAGCCGATTCCAATTTCAATCTAGTGGTAGAGGTAGTTTTTCTATAATTTTCTCCAATTTTATTTCATAGGCCTCTGAAGTCAGATGAAGTAGTTTTTACTTCGAACAACATATCTTTTGCATCGGTTGTCCATTTTTCATGATTCAAGCGGCACCATAAAGTTGATTCAATCCTCTACACAAATCTAAGGTCCTTTTTAATTAGGGAGATATATGTGAACATTGGTTTATGCATGCACTCTTTCTTTTTCATGCACTAGGTTTGCATTTTCTCTTTAATTTATGTATGTTTTGCATTCTCTCATTTTACAATCATGGGTTATTGTAATAAATGAACTTATATAAAGTTCCATCAGGGGGGTTTCTTGCATAATAATTTGATTAGAGTGTAGTTGAATTGCATACACTTTTATCTCATCTTCATATTGATGAAAAATCATATGAGTTGTATCTAGATTATGTAGTTTCTTTTGGCCACATCTTTCTCATAGCTTGACACATTTTGATTCACATCGGGTCACATCTCAGTTTGAGGGCCATTCATTTTATGGTTAATGTTCCAGAATCTTCATGGTACTTGCTCTTATGGATCAATTTTAGTCACAATTTGGAATCGGAATCGAGATACACATAACATCCAGATTCTTTCATTATATCATTCCCTCTTATGGGGGGCATCATTTATTCATATATTGTTGCTTCATAGATTCCAAGGTTGTTCCATTTTGTGAGATTTCCAGTGTTCCTTGGCATCAGGTCTGTTGTTGCATTATTATGACTTCGCCTGAGTCCTTCAGTGACTCTCATATGGTTTCTTGTAAACAAAGGTATCTTTCCTTGCTTGCCAGATTCAGGATTCCAGTGTTACTCCACCAGTGTTCTTCCAGTGCTTCTTCACAATAGGTCATCTCATTGACGAGGGGTTTTGTCCCATTGGGTTTCCTCCTCTTTCTCATTCATTCCATTTGTACATGGGTACCTGATTAGGCCTTGTTGTGAGGACCCATCTTTTCTTACATGCATCTTTTCTTTAGTGTTTTAGCTACTTCATATGTTCAACTTAAGGGGGGGTGTTAGAGTAATAAGTTATTTCACTTAATTAATCTAATCATATCAGTTAATTAATTAAGTCACTTATCACTTTAATTTTACTTAAGCTAAACTTAGGCACATTAATAATTAATTATTTATTAATTATTAAGTGTGCACAATAGGGTTTCCTTTTAGGGTTATGCATACATTGCTTTTATAAAGCAATTCATCTCTTGTATTTACTCAATTCTTGAATAATATTCATTTGTGCATCTTCACGCAAATTGCTCTGGGTTTTTCTATTTTTCTCTTGTGGAAGGTATTTTGTGGTTTCCATATCTGATCTTGGATTCTAACATGTGTAGGGTATGTGTCTGATGACTTTTTTTATTATCCAAAATTGATGAAATGGAAAGGGTTTTAAAAGTAAATTCTCAGCTTTCCACCAATATAAATTATACTCTACTTTGAATTTAATAAATAATTATTATTCATTTTCTATTTGAATTACGACTAAAGTCATGATTGATAGGCTAATTAAAAATCATCTATAGTTTTCAAATGGTATCACATTGTTTGAATCTAAAACATGTGTCACATTGTATGTTTTGCATACTATAGGATTAAAAAAAATGAATTTCATGAAGTTTTGACCAAGTTAAGGTGGTCATGAGTTTTTATATTTTTTAAAAGTTGTAATAAAAAATTCATAATTAATTACTTGAAAAAAATTACCAAAAAATATGCATCACATTGGGACATGAGTCCTCTACTTATATCTAAAATCTTATAAAAAAATATTATCATTTTATTGTGGTTAGGGTGGTCAGACTGACACCTACTTCTTGTTTTTTCCCTAAAATTTAAGTCCTATTGCATTGAAATTTCAAATTTTCATCAAATAGATTTAAAAAAAAAATAAAGCTAGTAGTTTAGAAACTAGATTCAATCTTCTACAGTTTCTATTCTTACATATTTTTGAAATAATATAGATAGCGTATTCAAATTTTTATGTCAAGTTTCCTAACTTTGATTTTTCTTAATTTTATCGCCACTTAAGGGCCTGTTTTTTCCATGATGATCCTGCACATGCCCAAAAGGGTATAATCTATATATTTGATAGATTATGACCTTGACTTAGTGATCATGATTGTTGGATTTTTGAGCAATGGTGACCTATTACAAGAAAAAAAATTCAAATTTATCCTTGTGCCAAGGGTTTCTTTATTGATTTTTTTTTTTAACTCTTCCAAGGATCAAGAAGCTATCCTTTATGGTCTTTCATGATTTTGGGGCCATCACACCCTCTTGTCGAAACCTTGGGATCCCTTCTTTAATCCCCTTACCAAATATTTTAATGTGTTTTTTATTTGGACTTTCCTCACTAATCTACTCCTTTATTTTTTTTGTGAATCTAGCTCTATGGCTATTGACAATTCATAGGATAATTTCATCAAAGTAGACAATGCTAATACAAACTTCACAAAAACCACTGGTTTTCCTACATTTTGGTTGAATTGTTTATGTCTAAGCCTCTCCCTGTAGAGGTTGTTTTGCATATTTTAGATCATACTTGAGGCTACTTTTGGATTATAAAGGAATTCCCTTTCATTCTAGGAAAATTCTTTTCCATGGATAATTTTGCTTCTAATTTCCCAAGTCTTAAGATCTCAAGATATTCCTCTTGGTGGAAGGATGCTCTTCATAAACATCTTATAATCGATGTGCTTGATTCAAATCCAAAGGCTCTTAAGCCCCCTATTGTTGATGGGGAGGTTGTCCCTCCACTAATGTTGTGCAAAGCTCTTGCTTTGACATCTTCCCCTATTTTGGATTATGGTGTTGTTGGGCCTCCTCTAGTTAGTGTTGAGATATCCAATTGACATTTAGTCTCTCCAATGGACACGAGCCCCTCCTCACACATTGATCCAAGGTCATAATTTTGAAATATTTTCCCTTCCCCTTCTCCTAATTATGTTGATTTTGATGATGGTCCAAAGAAGGAAGAAAGGTCTTCCAAAATATGTTTTAATGTCCCATTCCTAAGTGAAGGGTGTATATATTGCTATATCTAGTTATCTTATTGTGTAGTTCCTTTTCAGTAGCTTTGTTGTAAATGTGTTGTTTGGATGGTTTTTGTTTTCTAGTATTTTTGTTAAAGGGTTGGGGCCCTTTAAAAAATCCCTAACTTGGAATTAATCAAAACAATTCAATATAATTATATATCAATAAGTGGCATATACTCTTGTTTTAAAATTTACTCATTTCCTAATCCTTATCCATTTCTATTTACTCCCACTAACACTTATTTTCACACATTTGATTTAACCTTATCATTATTTACACCTATTTCTACACTTTCACTATGTTGTCAAGACACATTTCTAATTGATTCTCTATAAAGTTTTGTGCATTAGAGGTCAACTTACATCACTTGAGGTTGAGCATGAGCCACTTAGGATTCAACCACAAAAATTTAGATCAATGTAGAGTTGAAGATGGTGACCTCATCAAGTGCATCATTTTTTATACTATTGTGAATCAATTTTACACATTTTCAATAGATATATTCCATTATTGATTCAGATAAAATCCCATATATCTCTTGCATTTAATTTCACAAACATAATTTTAAGCAAGGTTAATGTGCATTTATTTTTTGCATCTTTCTAGTTAGCCTAGGTTTAAATGTAATGGGATTTTTTTCTCACCATTTTTGGAAAATCTAACATTCCTAGACCCCTACTATTTTTCCTTATAATGTTTTTCCCCTTTACCATAAGAGTTTTCATATTTGGATACTCTAATTCTTTATTTTTAAAATCTTGCTAAGGATATGCTCCCATTTTTTGGTGCTTTAGAGATCTATATATTTCCTTTTAGGGTTTGAGATTCATTGTGTGACATTGTTGTTGCCAACATTACCTACATTTGGATTCACCTTCAATGTTCCATTTTTATACTTAAAATATCTCAAAGAAAAATTAATACCATCTAACATAATCAAGTATTGATCATAATAATAATAATAATCATCATCTCTACTAGTGGAAGATGGAGTGCAAACTAAAGATCTAAGTGTATGATCATAATGTTTGTACAGTTTCTAATATGGTGTAAAGAGGTAAGAGGAGGATTCAAACTCAAGTTGTTAATTACAATTCAATGCAACTAAATATAGAAATAATTAAATTCACTTATACACATACATGCATTCAAACTTTGTTATATATACACATTAGTATATTAACTTACCAATGTCCTTCATACAATGATCAAATAATTCTCTTAGGTCTACTAGAATATCTCATTATAATTCATATTTCATTCTCTTATATTTGTTTTATCTATCTCATGTTTTTTCTATATATCTTTCTCTATCTTGCTTCCTCTCTCTTCCCATTCTCTCTCAAGTATATAATACACATGTGGTACATATATGTATATTACTATATTTATGGATGTTTATTTTTTTCTCCTTCATTTATATCTCATTCTATAGGTATTGTTAGTTGGTGTAGTCACAAATGGAGGGTCCAGAAAGGGACTGTCCAACTATGCAACTTAGAGTTCAACATGACAGAAACAACACAAGAAAAAATGATTAAATTTGGATCATATATTTAAAAATTAGAAATATTACATGCATCACATGCCTCATATGTTGAATAGCTAGAGCTCATACACCTGTCACATGGGAGTTACAACATTACAACTAGCTCAAAGGCATTATTCAGACAACTGATCCTAATTACTTGTGATCTATCTATCTAACTACTCCTTACTTGCTTTATAATGAATTACAATGATCTTAAATATGAATCTCCAACTCCAACTATGGTCTACATTAGCCTCAAGGGCTTAAAAACCCCAATGAATTATCAAGCGTGTTGGTTGACCTTAAAACATTAAAGATAATCTTTCACAAAATGAAACATATTGCAGATCTCCAAGAATGTTCCCCTAGGACCAAAAACCCATGTATGATGTTCCATTAAGCTCCACACACTCTAGAATAGGTTCATGTACAATGAATCTAAATTAAGTCAGCCTTGAATGCTCTGACTGAGAAGGACAGTGAAATTCTAAGAGCAATAAATTTTATTAGACAAATGTAAATGATCTAAAATCTAGATATGTGGTAGATGACCTCATGTGGATACTATATCTTGCTTTGTGAGCTAAGAAATGACAATTTGGTAAAATGTGAAATGACCTACTGAGACTGAGCATATAGACTAAAATGAAAGAAAAGAAATATTTTGGTTGATAGAAGATTTCTTGACAACTAGGGTTGCTCCTACATTAGACACCTGGGTATGTGTAGGATAATGATGGGCCAATAAGTGGCAATATGTAACTGATATGATGAACCATCTAGCTGATGATTTTCTTTTTACCCAAAAATTATGAAACAAAAAGGGTTTTTAAAGGAGATTCTCAGCTTTCCACCAATATAAATTATGGTTTACTTTGAATTTAAAAAAATATTATTATTCATTTTCTATTTGAATTATGACTAAAGTCCTAATTGATAGGCTGATTGGAAAAAATCTATAGTTTTCAAATGGTATCACAATTTTTGAATATGAAACATGAATCACATTCTATGCTTCACATACTATAGGATCAAAAAAAAGAAACTTGAATTTTATGAAGTTTTGACCAAGTTAAGGTGGTCAGACATACGAGTTTTTATATTTTTTAAAATTTGTAATAAAAAATTCATAATTAATTATTTACTTGGAAAAAAATTACAAAAAAATATGCATCACATTGGGACATAAGTCCTCTACTTATACCTAAAATATTATAAAAATAATATTATCATTTTATTGTTAGGGTGGTGCAGACACCTACTTATTTTTTCCCTGAAATTTAAGTACTATTGCATTGAAATTTCAAATTTTCACCAAATAGATTTTTTTTTAAATAAGCCTAGTAGTTTAGAAACTGCATTCAATTTTCTACAAATTCTGTTCTTACATATTTTTGAAATAATATAGATAACTTATTCAATTTTTTATTTCAAGTTGCCTAACTCTGATTTTTTTGAATTTTTTGCCACTTAAGGGCCTATTTTTTCCATGATGATCATGCACATACCCACCTGAGGTTGGGAAAAAGCTGAGTCCCTCACTTTCTAGGGGATTTAGGAAAACCAAAGAGGTCCTCCATAGCCAGAGAAATCCATGATGAATCCTCCATTAGTCAGGATTTCCACTCCACCAGATATTCTTTGTACTTCTTGTTCTTAGTGCTCCATTGATGGTTCATGTGGTAAATGCTCCTTCAAATCTAATTCTTTGTTACTACCACTTGATTGTCCTTCATGATACTCATAGATATCTAAAATATTGAAAATAGGTGATGTACCAAGTGTCTCCAATAAATCCACCTCATATGGATTTCCAAAATCAAACTTCCTGAGAATCTTACATGGTCCAAACTTCCTCATTTGCAGCTTATTGTAAGTTTTTACTTGAAGTGTTTCCTTCCTGAGATATACCATAACTTCATCTCCAACAACAAACTCCTTATGTCTCCTCTTCTCATTTTCCTTCTCCTTATACCTACTATTCATTTCTTCCAAGTTTTCTTGGACTTGATTGTGTAATGTTTCCATGAATCCTACAAACTCTTTTTCTTCTGCACTCCTCTTATTCTCCATACTAATGTCTTTGAGCTCTGCAACCCCTCTGGGATGTATTCCTGTCACAATCTCAAATGGTGTCTTCCATGTACTCTAGTTTACTAAGTTATTGTATGTAAATTCTTCTTACAATAGATCTATATCCCAATTTTTTTCCTTATCTCCAACCAAACATCTCAATAGGTTAACCAAATTCCTATTTACTACCTCAATTTTTCCATATGTTTGTGGGTGATATGTTGAATTGAACTTTAGGTCTATCTTCACCTTCTTCCACAATGACCTTCAAAAGTATCCAATGAACTTTGTGTCCCTATCTAAAAATATACTCATAGGTAATCCATGTTAAATCTCACAATCTTATTGAAAAATAGGTCAACAACATGCACAACATCATTAGTCTTCTTGCAAGGAATGAAATATGCCATCTTAGAAAATATATCCACTATTATCATTATAGAATCATATCCTCTCTGTGTTCTTGGAACTCCCAATATTAAATCCAAGCTTATATCTTCCCAAGGTCTCTCTAGTACTATCAAAGGTTTATACAATCCAATATTCTAACTTCTCCCTTTTGCTGCTGGAAAAATTCTACAATTTTGAACATGCTTCTTGACATCCTTACATATTTGCAGCCAAAAATAGTGTTCACTAACCAAAGCTACTATCTTCTCCACTCCAAGATGTCCTACTAGTCCTCCACTATGCTTCTCCTTAATTAGATTCTCCCTCGTTGAACTCCTCAAAACACACAACTAATTTCCCTTGAACAACATATCTTCTTAAATGAAATAATCCAACCATTGTGTCTAGTCTATCACTATTGGGTCCTTACATCCCTTCCATGCTTCAACAAAATCTAGATCATCCTCATAAAAATGTTTCAATTCTTCAAAACCCAATACTTATATCCTCATTTCTCCTTCTTAATGCATTTGGAACTTTATTTGACTTGCCACTTCTATGCTTCAACAAAAATGTATAAATTTGCAAGAACTTAACCCATCTCATATGTCTCTAATTCAACCTTCCTTAGTTGTTCAAATACTACAAAGCTTGATGGTCAAAATGTGTATCACAAACTCCTTAGGAAACAAATAGTGTCTCCACTTCTTCAAAGATTGAATTATGGCATAAAATTCTTGATCATAAATTGAATATCTTCTTCTGGCATCATTCAACTTCTCACTGAAATAGGCTATTGGTCTCCTTTCCTGACTTAACACTGCTCCTATTGTATTTCCACTTACATCACAATCAACTTGAAATACTGTGTCAAAATTTTATAATTCTAACACTAGCTACTTTGTCACCCTTTTGTTCAACAATTCAAAACTCCTTTGTGCTCTAGATGTCCACTTAAAGTCTTTCCTATATCCTCTCATTTTTTCATTCATACCTGTGTACAAATGCTACTAAATCTCTTAATGAATTTATAGTAGAAACTATCCAATCCATGAAATGATCTTACATCTCCAATGTTCACCGATTCAATCCACTCAACAATTGCTCTAACCTTCTCAAGGTCCATCTTCAATCCTTCAAAACAAATGAAAAAACCCAAGTACACCAACTCTATCTTCATAAAGTCACACTTGACATTAATCAACAACTTCTCTTCTCTCAGTTTTTGTAATACTTTTCTAATGTGCCACAAATTTTCTTCTCTAGTCTTACTAAAAATTAAAATATCATCCAAATAGACAATGAAAAACTTACCCAATAATTGATTCAATACCTCATTCATCAACCTCATGAAAATGCTAGGTGCATTGGTCAATCCAAAAGGCATCACTAACCACTCATAAAATCCTTCATTAGTCTTCAATGCAGTATTTCATTAATATTCTTCTCTAATTCTAATATGATGGTATCCAATCTTTAGGCCAATCTTTGTGAAATATTTAACTCTAGACTTAAACAGTCTATAATGCCATCCATCATTAGCAATGGAAATCTATACTTGACTATGAGCATAGTAATTTCTCTTGAGTCTATACACATTCACCATTCCCCATTTTTCTTTGGTGAAAGTACAATGGGTACCACACATGGCCTGAAGCTTTCTCTGATCAATCCTTTCTTCAACAACTCTTGTATCTACTGGTTCAATTCTGCATTCTCTATAGGTGCCATCCTATGTGTTGCTTTTTTTGGAAAACTTGCTCCTAGTATTAGATCTATGTGATGATTGATGCTTTGGACTAGGGGAAGTCACTCTAATACATTGTCTGATATGATGTATTCATAGTATGTCAACATTTTTTCTAGTTTTTTTTATGATGAATCTACTTCCTTCTCTACCTTGGATCTATCACCCATATTTGGAATCAATGCAAAAAACATGTCCCCATGTCTGAATTCATCCAAAAAATTCCTTCCATCAACCAAATATAGTTTGGTTGTGCCACAAGCTCTAAATTTTTTCTCTTCTTCCAAAGGTATTAATATAGTTCTTTTACCATTTGTAGTCACAATATAAGTATTATTTATTCCATCATGAATTTATATCATATCATATTCCATGGTCTTCCTCATATTAAATGCCATGCATCAATAGGCATAATATCACACAATACTTCATCATTATATGATCCTATATGAAATTTCATCAAATATTGTTCATTCACCAATATCTTATGCTAATCCTGAATCCATACTATATTGTAGGGGTTTGGATGTTTCAATCTCTTTAAATTCATCTTGGTTACCATATATTTTGAAACTAGATTATCAGTACTACCGCTATCAATGATAATTTTACATACCCTTCCTCTAGATTTACATCTTGTTACGAACAAACTCTTTCTTTGTTGTGGTTCCTCGATCACCTCATCATGCATCAAAGCTCTCCTCATCACTAATGGTTCATCTTTCTCTATCTTCCCAATTGAATTAGGGGATATAACAAGTTCTTCATCCATATAATTTGTTCTTCTAGTAAATTCTCAGTTCTCTTACCGATACTACCTTGATGGCATTCAAATGCTCTATGTCCACCTCCACACTTGAAACAAGTTCCTCTAAATGGTTTCTTCTCAAATATTCCTTCTTCTCTCCTATATCCACGACATTGTGGTAGGAATTATGACCTCCTTTTTCACTACAACAGAATTTTTTATCTTCTCTTCCTCTATGGTAAGCATTACAATCCTTTTCTTCACTACGGTAGGGTTTTCCATCCTTGTTCTTCTTTGCATAAGGTCTTCTCTTTCCAGATTGTGATCCACTCCTTTAGAATCTCCCTCTTACACTTCTCTACCTTTGTGAACAAACCTCTTGTTCATCTTTTCTTCTACCTTCAGTGTAAATTGCTATGATTCTTCAATTGTTGTCATCTTCACCAGACTCAATTCTTCTTGGATGTTTGTTCTCAATCCATTGATGTAGTATGAAACCTTTTCTTTGCTTGATTTACTATCTAGTCCTTATGATCATTTTGTAGAACTCTTCAATATAATGCACAAATTTCTCCTTTTGTCTCATGTTTTGCAATCTTTTCAACAATTCAAGCTCATAATCAGTAGGTATGAATTGATTCTTCAACTTTGTCACCATCTTGTCCCACTTTGTGATTTTCTATTTCTATCTAAGTGAACTTCTTTCCACCATATATCAGCATGTCCTTTCAACTTAGTTTTTATAAATATCATTCTTTATATATCTTTAATTTACTCATATTCAAAGTATTCTTCCAAAAGTATCCAATGAACTTGGTGTCCCTATCTAAAATTATATTAATAGGTAATCCATGCAATCTCATGTCTCCTTAAAAAATAGGTCAACAACATGCACAACATCATTAGTCTTTTTGCAAGGAATGAAATGTTCCATTTAAAAAAAAATTTCCACTACTAGTTACCATTATACAATCATATCCTCTATGTGTTCTTGGTAATCCCAATATGAAGTCCATGCTTATATCTTCCCAAGGTCTCTCCAATATGGTCAAAGGCTTGTATAATCTAGTATTTTGACAACTCCATTTTGTAACTTGACAAATTTTGCAACTCTAAATATACTTCCTAATATCCTTATATATCTGTAGCCAAAAATAATGTTCACTCATTGAAGCTATTGTCTTATCCACTCCAAAATGTCTTGCTAAACCTCCACTATGTTTCTCCTTGATTGAATTCTTTGTCATTGAACTCCTCAAAATATACAACTGATTTCTTTTGAACAACATGCCTTCTTGAATGAAATAATCCAACCATTGGCTCCAGTTTTTCACTATTGGTTCTTTACATGCTCTCCAAGCTTCATCAAAATCTAGATCATATTCATACATATGCTTCAGTTCTTCAAATCCCAATACTTCTATTCTCATCTCCGTCAACAAATTTTTTCTCCTACTTAATGCATCAACAACTTTGTTTGACTTTCCACTCCTATGCTTCAACACAAATGTATAACTCTACAAGAAATCAACCCACCTCATATGTCTTTGATTAAACTTTCCTTTAGTGTTCAAATACTGAAAACCTTGATGATCTATATACAACACAAACTCCATATGAAACAAGTAATGTGTCAACTTCTTTAAGTCTTGAACTATGGCATAAAATTCCTTATCATAAACTAAATATCTCCTTCTGGCATCCTTCAACTTCTGACTGAAATAAGATATATGTCTTCCTTACCAACTCAATAATACTGCTATTGCATTTCCACTTTCATCACAATCAACTTGAAATACTTTATCAAAATTTGGTAATGCTAATACTGGTTGTTCTGCCACCTTTTTCATTAGCAATTCAAAACTTCTTTGTGATCTGGATGTCCACTTAAAGTCCTTCTTATCTCATCTCATTGTCTCTATCATGGATGTACAAATAATAATAAAGCTCTTGATAAAATTATAGTAGAAACTAGCTAATCCATGGAATTATCTCACCTCTCTAATATTTACTAGTGTAGGCCAATAAACAATTTATCTAACCTTCTCAGGATCCATCTTCAATCCTTCAATAGAAATAACAAAACCTATATTTACAAACTTTGTTTTCATAAGGCTACACTTCTTGACATTAATCAACAACTTCTCTTCTCTCAACCTTTGCAATACTTGTTCGATGTACCACAAATGTTCTTCTCTAGTCTTCCTAAAAATTAGAATATCATCCAAGTAAATAATGATAAAATTACTTAAGAATTTATTTTTAAGGAAGCTAAGGTAGTAGAACAACTTCCTACACTAATCTTGAGAGGAGAATAATGCAAAAATTAAACAAAAATAAAAAAAAATCACGTGCATACCACAAAAAAATGATTTACGTAGGGAAAACCCTTTTGGGAGATAAACCACACATTCCAAAAGCTACCCATTCTTTTATTAAAAAATCATAAAGATTACAATATACTTGCAGAGTAGGCTTCTCACAAGAGTATCACCACTCAGAGATCTAAAGGCAATATGATCACTATCTGCCTAATATATTATTCTGAAATCACAAAGATTACAATATACATGAAAATCAAGCTTCTCACAGGAGTATCACCACTTAGAGATCCAAAGGTAACATGAACACTATCAGAATTTTAGAATACATCACTATCCACAACTATAATACAATTGATTTGGTGCAAAGTAGGATCTATCCCAAAAACTGAGATAGATCACTTGTGTTTTCCATTCCCAAATCACTTCAATTATGCAAAATAAGATGCAAGTAACATCTAGGAAATGAGTCTAACTATTATAGCAACTATGATGAATGCTTTTAGAGTGTAAAAAGTTGTGTACTTGTCTAGAAAGTTGTTATTTTTGAGCTATGGAGGACTCATTCTCCTTCAGAGGCCTTTGAATGGGTCCTTTTAGGGTAAATCAACAAACTAACTTCAAGATCCTATACTTTGATGTTTTCACTCTTAAAATCCCTGTTATCAAGTTCTAGAAGTCAATATTCAATTCTACAGGGTTCTTTCTATGATCTTGCACCTTGAATGACAACTTTACAACTTTGATAATCTTGCTCTTCAACTTGTAAATCTGCAATTACACACTCTAGGACAACAAACTTGTTGATTTTTTAGTGAATGGGGGTTTGCCTTATGGTATGTGTAGGATCATCATGGAAAAAATAGGCCCATAAGTGGTGAAAAATTTAGAAAAATTAGAGTTAGGCAACTTGACGTAAAAAATTGAATAAGTTATCTATATTATTTCAAAAATATGTAAGAATAGAATCTGTAGCAAATTAAATGTAGTTTTTAAACTACTAGGTTTATTTGAAAAATTGAAATCTATTTGGTGAAAATTTGAAATTTTAATGTAGTAGTACTTAAATTTCAGAGAAAAGATAAGTAGGTGTCTGTCTGACCACCCTAACCACAATAAAATGATAATTCTTTTTATAATATTTTAGATATAACTAGAGGACTCATGTCCCAATGTGATGCATATTTTTTTGTAATTTTTTTCCAAGTAAATAATTAATTATGAATTTTTTATTACAAATTTTAAAAAATATAAAAAATTGTATGTCTAACCACCTTAACTTGGTGAAAACTTTATGAAATTTTTTTTTTTTTAATGTGACACATGTTTCAGATTCAAAAAATGTGATACAGTTTGAAAGCTATAGATGCTTTTCAATCAACTTATCAATCATGACTTTAGTCATAATTCAAATAGAAAATGAATAATAATTATCTATTAAATTCAAAGTAAATCCTAATTTATATTGGTGGAAAGCTGAGAATCTCCTTTAAAAACCTTTTTCGTTTCATCAATTTTGGGTTAAAAAAAAGTCGTTAGCCACATAGTCTACACATACCCATCATATCGCCAATTTTTGGCCCATCATGATCCTGCACATACCTTTCATTCAAATAGCTTATAGGTAATTAAACCAAGTGATGAAATAAGATAAAGAAGCTTGAACATGAAATGATGCAATTAGAACCTTGCCATGATGATATGATCTTTGAATTGCTGCAATAATGACTTGAAATCTGCCTTGAAATGCCTTAAAAATTCTCTTGAAGTGCTCTAGTAGACTCCAATTTGCTATAAGGATGCTCTTGTAAACTTACTAGGTGAAAAAAATGTGAATTAACACCTTATTTATACTAAATTAGGAGATTAACCTCAAAATTCAAAGGACTAAGGCCAACACTAGATCTGGATAGAAAGATAATTTAATTCCCACTAGAATGAAATTCAAAAATTAAGGTCTATTCAGGGAGGACACATTCACCACCAAAGGTGAATGGGTCCTGGCTAAGTTTCTAGGACCAAGCTTCAGGGAGTTGAAAGGGGACCAAAAACCAATTCCAAATCACTAGAAAAAGGGGGGTCATATTAAGAGAGGACCCATTCACCATCAAGGGCGAATAGGTCTCAAATCAACTTAGCAGGACCAAATTTTTCCTAATGAAATAATTTGATATATGATTTAAGCTTGTCGGGAGGGATCCTCAAGAGGTGTCAAAATTAAGGCCTAAAGGTTAATAACTCCACTTAACCTTAATGAATTAAGACCACCTAGATAAATGTGAAAGTTCTTTAAAAAACTTCACAACACTTAAACAAGGTACAACTTATGCATATTTTATTTAGAATGGGGCCCATAAGGCTTAATTAAGAAAATAAGTCCTAGAAAAGTGTGAAAGTGTCTTACTATACTTCACAACACCTTTGCAAAGGAAAAATTAAATCCTAATTTAGCTAAATAAAGGTCTTAAAATATTGTGAATGCCTACAAGACAGTACAACACTAGTCCAAGACACCGTTTGTTCAATTTTAATGTCAATTATCCAAGCAAGAAAGGAAAAAGGCTACTTTTTCTATCACTACATTTTTCCCCCACTTTAGTGAGAGGATGACCCCATGTCAAACTCACACTAAAGTAGACATCCAAGATACATAAGTATGCAGCAATAACAAAGATACATGATCGTACCCTATGAAAGACAAAGAAAAATAAATAAATAAAAAGCATCAAGCACAACCAATTCAACACAATGTTAGGCGATGGCTATTTGTCCATTAACACATACTGCTCACTCTGGGGCAACAGAACCTTAGGTCATCCATTGGTGGATTTTTTCCCAGATATGTATACTCACTCTAGGGTAGTGGAACCTCAATCTATGCACTAGGTGAGTTATCCCAATGAGGTGGCAAATTAGAGAATTAATTTAGCCTCTCATACAATACCAAAGTCATCCTCCTGACAACTTCGATAGGGTAGCACGATGAAAATGATTTGTAAATTTTTTTTGAATGTCATCTAAAAGTTTTGCTAAATGGGATTTTTCTTTGTTCATGTAATGGTCTTCCTCTTAGGGAGAATTGTGCCTAATGTCTCCAAGAGAGGAAAAATTAAGGTGTCAGATCGCCCATGGGATGCCTCATTAATATCATTCCATGATAGCAGATCATACACTCTTGGATGGAATCAAACCCAATGACACCACCAAGAAGAGGAAAAATCACAGGAAAAAAAAAAAATCATGCAATGAAATTTTCCAAAATATGTCATCATTGTATTCCCTCACTTTAAAGCGGTTGCTACACAATTACTATGAGAAGTTGATTTAAAGTAGCCAAAGATTTAGCCTAAGACATGAGAGATTTCCTCAGAAAACCCTATGCTAATTCATATGTTTATGAAGCAAGCTACGCCATGAAATAGGAAGGAAGGGTTTCCCACAAAAAAACATAAGGGATCTATGGATTTGGGCTCAATATGTCTATGCTACAAAGTTGTCATAGAGCATGGAATTGTCATCATTCCCCAAATACTCATAGAATTGGAAGAATGACACAAAGAGAGCAAATAACAAAGAAAAATCCTTTCGGTTCAATGTGGAAGAAACATGAATGTTTTGATGCCTTACGTCATCCCAAAAAGGAAAACACAAGACAAATGAAAAAGATAAAGGAAAGATTTTGGGTCAACATGGAAGAGACATAAATTTCTCGACACCTTGCGTCATCCCCAAAAGGAAAACATAAGACAAATGAAAAATGATTATGAAATAGAGAAGAATGAAGATACATATAGAAGAGTGCACAAAATAGAGAGGAACATCAAAAAAAACTTCATGGGGGATCACATTACACACATGCAATCAAAAAAAAAGAAAAATGAAAAGGAAAAAGACTAGCAAGCAACATATGAGTCAGTCTAAAGCAAGCCATCCACCTCCCAATCTCAGTTAGTATAAACCAAAGGTGGGCAAGTAGCTAGAGGGACAATGATAAGTGCTAAAATAGGACATGCACCAAGTTCAACACTCTTATTAGGAGATTTGTCATCTAAGATCATAGAAGAAGAAATCAATGCATTCAACTCATCATGCTCTTGGTCATCAATCTTTGCAATGTGAATGTCATTGTCTAAGTCAATCACAACAGAAGGTCAAACAACAATTTCCATACAATGTTCTTTTTTATGTTGTGGCAAGGGTTGAGAGTCATCATTCATTGCTTTAGGTAGGTTTGGATTTCTATTTTATAAGTTGTTTTCTTGAGTTTACAATGTACAAGCAATAACATGATGTCTACATCTATGCTCCCTATCACTTTGATTTCATTTCAGTTTATTTTCAAAAAAAAATTGTGTAAGAGTGGGTTTTTCAATGAAAGGTTCTTTCTCTTCCTTGGGAGGACTAGAGGGAACAACAATAGGTTTCTCAACCATATTCTCTTTGACTTTGTAAACCTATTTGACTCTAGGAGGGACAACGAGATTGTTTGTGTTATCTCGTGGTCTCTTGTGGGAAATTGTGGGAGATTGTTCTTGTATATTTGGGATTATTTTTGGTTCAATCATTGTATCATTAAGGATGGTTGATTCGGTCATATGTTGAGGCATGTTACAAAGGGAATGTTCTTCTATTTTCCTTACCTTGAATTCTTGATATGATAAGAAAAATAAATCTTCATGAGGCTTGTTAGGTTCCATAGGCTTAGGCCAAAAGTAATCTAATGAAAAATTCCCTTTTGTCGAGCCTAGATGGAATTTTCTATGATGCACAGTGAAGATGTTATTTCCAAATGAAAACTTTAGACAGTTATGCACAATCAAAGGGATGAAATTCATGGAGCAAAGCCATATTGGATAGCCTAGCTTCACATGAAATTGGTTTGATTGTGGAATCATGGAGAATGATACTGTTAATGTTTTCAGTCCCACTTTTAAAGGATGATCTACCGAGCCTATCATAGGGAAAGTAAATGCATTATGTGTCTTGATCCATGCTTTTGGATTGTCATATGTATCTTGATATAGGTCATACACATATAAGAATTCTTTTATGATCACATTATCTCCATAGATGGGTTCAATCAATATCCCATTAGTGGGCTTATTGTTGATTTGGCCAGCTATGTAAAGAGGACCATCACGTGCACATTTAAGTATGTCATTTTGTGAGAAAGCAATGTCAAGAGGTTGTTTAGTCAAGACCTTACAAGGTTTAGCTTCGATAAATGTTATCACCTCATTTGGTGGAGGTAACTACATATGATCATGGTCCATGTTAACATTGTTCTTTGTTTCAGTAGGAGGATTGATTGTGGCATGTATGTTATTGTCTTGTTTGTTCAAGTACTCCTAAAGGAAGTAACTAAGGCTATAGATTATTTGTGTTTCATTTCGAGTTTTAAGCACTTTCCTTAGATTTTGTATGATAGGAACCAAGCTAATATCAAAGAATTCACTAAGGATATGGGCTTTTAAGTTTTCTAGTTCATGTAGCTTGTAAATAACATCATCCACATTGATTATAGAAGTTGAATCCATAGGAAATGAAGCATGCAAACTATGAGCCATGGAGGGTTGATTCTCAACACTATTAGAAAGAGAGTTAGAGCATTGAATATCCATGAAAAGTGAGAGAATGTTGGATGACATGAGCCTCAAACTATGTTTTATAATAGTATTGTGAATAGGACACCAAGTCGTAAAGCTCATGCAAATTTTACAAACCTAGTGTGCAAACCCTAGAATGGCAAAGGGACAATGCAATAACCTAGAATGAAATTCAATTTTTAGATTCTAAGCAATGCAATAAGCTGAAAATGAAATGTTTTGATGCAATTTTGAATTTTTACAATGCACTGAAATGAAGCAATTTTAGCTAAATGCAATGAAATTGATGAAACAACAAATCTGGAAATTGAAATAGCAAGATGAATGCACCAAACAGAAGCTAGAAACAAATATTTTGATGTCCTGAAATTGGAGATCTATAGCTAATAGGGGCTCATTCACCAGTAAGGGTGAATGGGTCCTAGTTCTAGGTTTTTCTAGGAGTTTTATGTGGATTTTATACTAAATTTTGATGTCTTTTCAGTTGCTAGAAGCTTCAAGTCAAACTTGATCAGGAACTTATTCACTAGTAAGGGAAAATGGGTCATGGTAAGGTATTTTTAAACTATTTTTTAATGGGTCATGTTAAGGTTTTTTTAAACTATTTTTTAATTATTTGCAATTTTTTAGATATATCTTTCAATTCTAGGTTGTAGTTAGTGAAAGGAAGCTTTAGATTTTCTAGAAATTCAATGCAAAAGTGCAATGGAAAGATGAAATGCAAGATCTAGTTTAAAAATCATTGATAGATTTTGACCCATTTTTTGATGACCGTCCGTCAGAATTTCGATAGCTGTTCATCGCTATTATTGTGTCAGAATTTCGATGATATTTGAAACGTCAAAATTTTGACCTGGCCTACCATCGAAATTTCGACGGACGGTTGTTGAAAAATGGGTCAAAATCTATCAGTGAATAATTTATTTTTTTTCAAATTTCATTGAATGAAATCTAAATGAGATTCAAAATGACTACCAATGCAAATCTAAACCTTATATGATATGAAAGATTGAAATGAAAAATAAGAAACCCTAATTCAATGCAAATCTAAATGCAATGAATGCAAGATTTAACTTGAGATGCAATGAAAGATTCCAAAAATTCAGAAAAGTGTAGTGTTGAATAAGTCGGGTTCAACAAAAATGTAATGAAGGAAAATAGGATCTTTCCCAAAAATGAGATAGATCACTTGATTTTTCCATGCCCAAATCACTTCAATTATGCAAAATAAGATGCAAATAACAACCAAAAAATGAGCATAACTATTATAGCAACTATGAGGAATGTTTTTAGAGCGCAAAAAGTTGTGTACCTATCTAGAAAGTTGTTGTTTTTGAGCTATGGAGGACTCATTTGCCTTCAAGGGTGAATGGGTCCTTTTAGAGTTTCAAAAAACTAATTTTAGGATCCTGTACTTTGATTTTTGCACTCGTGAAATCCCTTTTATCAAGTTCTGGAAGTCAATATTCAGTTCTGTAGGGCTCTTTCCATAATATTGCACCTTGAATGACAACTTTGCAACTTTTCCAATTTTGACAACTTTGATAATCTTGCTCTTCAACCTATAAATATACAGTCACACACTCTAGGAAAATAAACATATTTATTTGTTAGTGATGAGATAAGATAAAGAAGCATGAACATGAAATGATACAATTAGAACCATGCCATGATTATATGATCTTTGAATTACTGCAATAATGACTTGAAATCTGCCTTGAAATTCCTTGAAAATGCTCTTGAAATGCTCTAGTAGAATCCAATTTTCTATAAGGGTGCTCTTGTAAACTTGATAGGTGAAAAAAATGTGAATTAAGCCCTTATTTATATTAAATTAGGAGATTAACCCCAAAATTTAAAGAACTAAGGCCAACATCAGATCTCGAAAGAAAGATAATTAAATTCCTACCAGAATGAAATTCAAAAGATAATGTCTCATTAAGGGAGGACCCATTTTCCACCAAAGGTGAATGGGTCCTGGCTAAGTTTCTAGGACCAAGCTTCATGGAGATGAAAGAGGACCAAAAACCAATTTCAGATGATTAGAAAAAGGGGGGTCCTATTAAGAGAGGACCCATTTGCCATCAAGGTTGAATAGGTCCTAGCTTAACTTGCTAGGATTAATTTTTTCCCAATGAAATAATTTGATATTTAATTTTTTTCTTGGCGGGAGAGATCCTTGAGTGGTGTCAAAATTAAGGCCTAAAAGGGGGGTTAATAACTCCACTTAACCTTAATGAATTAAGACCACCTAGATAAATGTGAAAGTGCTTTAAAACACTTTACAACACTTAAACAAGGTACAAATTATGCATATTTTATTTAGAAAGGTTCCCATAAGGATTAATTAAGCAAATAAGTCCTAGAAAAGTGTGAAAGTGTGTTACAACACTTCACAACACCTTTGAAAAGTACATATTAAAGCATTATTTAGCTAAATAAAGGTATTAAAATAGTGTGAATGTATACATGACATTACAACACTTTTCCAAGACACGATTTGTTTAATTTTAATGTCAGTTATCAAGCAAGCAAGGAAAAAGGCTACTTTTTCTATCACTACAACAATGCCCTCGCAAAATAGGGTTGCCTTATAGGGAAAGTCAAGCTAATAAAATATCAACTGTCAGATATGATAAATAATGATGAATGGTAAGATTTACAATAATAAAATGCAAATAAAATTTTCCTTTTGGGGGCATTGCCCCCGAGACCCCCCCAACATCGTTGGATGAACAATACCTTATGTATCAACAGTACCTTATATAATTGCAAGGTTGAGACACATTTTCTCAACAAATATCTCACTTGTTGAACACTTTGCAAGGACAATAGAAGGGTGTCACCATCATCTCTTGATTGCTAGAGGCCGAAAGGTTGATAGTCTCTGAACACCATTTGAACTTTGATGTACTCACATGCTTAGTTAAAGAATCAACAAAATTCATCAAATTTTGTACCTTAACTAGCTTCACCCTACCATATTCAACCATGTCTCTAGCAAAATGGATATTTTACATCAATGTGCTTGGTCCTAGCATGAAATTTTGGGTTCTTGGCTAGACACATCACACTCTAACTATCGCAATAAATTGTCACTAAACCTTGTTTTATTCTACTATCTGAACACAGTATCCTAAGAAAAATGGATTCATTACAAGCATGGGTAGCTACCAAATACTCTGCTTCAGTAGTGGATAAAGAAACCACATCCTGTCACGTACACATCCAATTAATGGGTATATGCAAGATCATGATGGGCCAAAAAGTGGCAATATGATGGGTATGTGGCTAATGACTTTTTTTTACCCAAAATTGATGAAACGAAAAGGGTTTTTAAAGGATATTCTCAGCTTTCCACCAATATAAATTATGCTTTACTTTTAATTTAATAAGTAATTATTATTCATTTTCTATTCAAATTACGACTAAAGTCCTAATTGATAGACTGATTGAAAAACATCTATAGCAATGGTATCACATTTTTTGAATCCAAAACATGCATCACATTCTATGCTTCACATAATATAGGATTGAAAAAAAGTAAAATTGAATTTCATGAAGTTTTGTCCAAGGTGGTTAGACATACGAGTTTTTTATATTTTTTAAAAGTTGTAATAAAAAATTCATAATTAATTATTTACTTGGAAAAAAATTGCAAAAAAATATACATCACATCAGGACATGATTCCTCTACTTATATCTAAAATATTATAAAAAAATATTATCATAAATTATTGTGGTTAGGGTGGTCTGAAGACAAACACCTACTTCTTATTTTTTCCCTAAAATTTAAGTGCTACTGCATTGAAATTTCAAATTTTCACCAAATAGTTTTTTTTTTAAAGAAAACCTAGTAGTTTAGAAAGTATATTCAATTTGCTACAAATTCTACTCTTACATATTTTTTATATAATATAGATAACTTATTCAATTTTTTACGTCAAGTTTCCTAACTCTTATTTTTCTTATTTTTTTGCCACTTAAGGGCCTATTTTTTCCATGATGATCCTACACATACCCTAATTGTACCACCAAATAAAGTAAACACATAAGCACTAATGGATCTTCTATCAACATCACCTGCCTAGTCTAAATCCACATAACCATGAATATCAAGGGAAATCTCATCTTTAGTCATACTACTATGATAGCATAAGGAATAATTTGAGGTAATGCACAAATATCAAAAGACTCTTTTAACTGCATCCCAACGAACTCTACTAGGATTAGACATATATCTAGAAAGAACTCCCATTGCTTGGGAAATGTCTAGTCTAGTAAAAACCATAGCGTACATCAAACTTCCAACTGCACTCTGGTAAGGAACTTTTCTCATGTCTTCCATCTCTAATGGAGATGTTGGACAATCTAAAATAGATAAATTTATTCCAACTAAAACAAGAACACACAATGGTCTACAATCTTGCATATCAAACCTTTTTAAAATTGAGTTGACATACTTACTTTGGCCAAGCCATAGGTTTCTGTTTAGTCCATCTCTTCTAATTTCCATCCCAACAATGTGTTTAGCTGCACCAAGATCTTTCATTTCAAATTTAGCAGCAAGTTGAGATTCCAGTTCTGAAATCATACCTTTCCCTTTACCAATAAATAACATATCATCAACATATAATGCAATAAACATAAATTATCACCAAATGCTAGTTTTGTAATAAACATAATGATCTAATTTAGAATGCTCAAATCCAAAACTCAACACATATGTATCAAATTTATGGTATTGCATCCTAGGACTCTATTTTAGGCCATACAAAGATTTTTTTAATTTGCAAATCAAAATTTACTTTTACCTTTCACCACATAGTGCTCTGGTTGTGTCATATAAATATCCTCCTCCAAGTCACCATGAGGGAAAGAGGTTTGCTCATCTATTGGTTAAACCTCTAAATCATAAGTAGCAACAATAGAAAAAAAGAATCTAATGGATGTCATTTTTTGTAACAGGAGAAAATATCTCACCATAATAAACACCCTCAACTTGTGAGTAGCCTTTTACAACCAACCTTGCTTTGTATTTCTCAATAGTTTCATTTGAACCAATCATTTTCTTAAACACCCATTTGCAACCAATAGGTTTTCATCCTTCAGGAAATGGTACAAGATCCCACGTATAATTCTTTTTCAAAGCTTCCATTTCTTCATCCATAGTAGTCTTCTAGGATTCTACATAATTCATACCTAATGCCTCTTCTACTGATCTGGGTTCATCCATGTTAGTATTCAAAGAAAAAATACATCTCCAATCATCAAGTGAATACACTTCAAGTGGTTGTTTGTGCCTTGTAGACCTACGAACAAGCTGAGTTGAAGGTTCTTCCTCCTCTTATGAACTTTCAAAGCTAGATGATCTCTCCTCAACTTCTTGTCTATCCTTGGGCTCAATTCAACTTTCTCAAGTGCAAAAGGAAATTGAATTACATCTTCCAATTTACTTTGTTTTGGCTGTAATGTAATATAAGAAGGCTTAGTTTCTCTAAAAATAACACTTCTACTAGGTATTACCTTTTGTGCAATAGGATCCCAAAGCTTGTATACTTTCACACCATAACTATATCTAATGAAGATACATTTCATAGTCTTGTTCTCCAACTTTGTTCTCTTCTCCTTTGGCACATGTGCATATGCCTCACAACCAAAAAATCTAAGATGTCTTAATGAAGGATTGTGCCCTGACCATGCCTCTATAGGTGTCTTATCAACAAGAGTTAATGTAGGAGATCTGTTAACCAGGTAATAAGAAATGGCAGCAAATTCAACCCAAAACCTTTGTTCTAGACTAGCACCACTCAACATACTCCTAGCCTTATCCATCAATGTCCTATTCATTCTTTTTGCAACTCAACCATTGCTTTAAATTATTTAAATTAGCTAAAAACTTCAGATTTACTCTTTAGAAAGTATACCCATGTCCTACTATAATCATCAATAAATGAAGTATAATATATGGATTTACCAATTGAAGGAACATCTACAAGACCAAACACATCAGAATGAATAAGATCCAATGCACCACAAGATTTATGAGAACTCCATTAAAAATGAACATGGTTTTGTTTTCTGTAAATGCAATGCTCACAAAAATCAAATTCAAGATTAGAATAGGACAGACCTTAAAAAAGGTTTTTATTTTTTGAGGTCCTTAGACCCTTTTCTCCAATGTGGCCAAATCTTTGGTGCCATAACATAGTTTTCTCTATAGGTAACTTTGATTCAAAAGAAAGATCACCCTTGGGTATGCAAAAGTGATGACCATCTATTGAAAGTGAAACCCTCACTTCTTCTACAGACTTAATTTTCCAAGAAGTACTATTGAACTCAACAATGCATGTATCAAGATAATACAATGTTCCATATATGAAACATCTAGAAATCACCATAGAACCTCTGACCATCTTGCATCCTGCACAAGAAAATACTACCTAGACACTTGCATCTATTAGTTTTCTGATAGATAAAAAATTTCATGCTAAACCAAGGATATGCAACACACCATTAATCCTTTGTATTCTACCATTAGGAAACCTAATTTCAAATTTACCAAAGCCAAAAATGTCTAAATGGGAATCATAACCCAAATACACCTTGCCTCCATCAAATTTTTCATATTCTGATAACCAAACTCTAATAAAGGTCATATGGAAAGATGCACCTAAGTCAATTAACCAAGCATCATTACCTGTACAAGTTACCAAAGCTGCAATGAATGTGTCACCATCTTCCTTCTCAGACTCAGAATCATAATCAAATTTCTTCTTTTTCTTCTTCTTTTCTTCTTTGCAGTCCTTATGAAAATTTCCAAACTTACCATAGTTCCAACAAATAACTTTGGACTATCTAAGAGACTAAGATCTCCCCTTGGACTTGGATTTTTCACGCTTCTCATTCTTCTTTCAATTTTCCTTAGGTATTTCACAAACATTTAGGGCCTCCTTGGCACTGATGGATACATTCCTCTTCATCTCTTCAAAAAGGAAAGAACCCAATACATCTTTAGTATTTAGTGCAATAGAAGTACTCCCAATAGCCATAACAAGAGAATCCTACGTATCAAGCAAACAACAAAGCAAGATCTAATATTTCTCTTCCTCATCCATTTTGAAACGAACTGATGCCAATTGAGCCAATAGCATATTGCATGCTTTTAGGTGGTCTGTAATTCTCTTGCCCTCTTCCATTCTCAAGGAATACAATTTCTTCCTCAAAGAAAATCTTGTTCACTAAAGATTTGTCTTGATACATGTCACCAAGCTTCTTCCATAGTTTCTATGTAGAGGTCTCTTCATGGACATTAATTAAAATAGAGTCTTCCAAGCACAATCTGATTAGACACTTGGCTTTACAGTCCATAACATCATATTGAGTATCTTGAGTAGGATCCGCAGGCCTTGAAGAATTCTTTTCAACAACATCCCACAGATCTCGATTTATCAATAGATCCTCCATCTTCAACTTCCACATTTCAAAATTATTTCTAGAAAAATTATCCACCTCTATTCTCCCTGATGAACTTGTCATCTAAAAATTCCTATAAGATCACAAAGTTTCTTCTACACAAGATCCCACTCATATCCGTATTAGTTCAAAAAACTCAACAAATCACAACTAAAACCAAAGGTGATCAGGCTTTGATACCACTTGTAAGGAAGCTAAGGCAGCATAACATCTTCCTACAATAATATTGAGAGGAGAATAATGCAAAATTTTTATAAATATTTAATAGTTACAAAAAATTACACATAAATAAACACAAATATCATGGATACCACAACATAATGATTTATTGGGGGAAATCCCTTTTAGGAGAAAAAACCCACACTTCAAAAGCTAACCAATATATTATTCAGAAATCACAAAAATTACAATATACTTGCATAGAAAGCTTCTCACTAGAGTATCACCACTCAGAGATCCAGAGGTAACATGACCACTATCAAACTCTCAGAATACAATACAATCCACGACTCTAATAAAATACACTCATAAAATAGGGTTGTGTTCTAGGGAAATTCAAGCTAATAAAATATCATGGGGGGATCCCCCAACGTACCCCCATTGTCATCGGATGAATAGTACCTTATATGTATCAACAATACTTTGTGTACTTGCAAGGTTGAGACATATTTTATCAGCATTATCTAATACCTTATGAAAGTTCTTGGTACATTGCTCATTCCAAATGGAATTACTAACCACTCATATAATCCTTTATTAGTCTTAAATGTAGTCTTCCATTCATCTCCTTCTCTCATTCTAATATGATGGTATCCATGCTTTAATTCAATCTTTGTGAAATACTTTTGTCCATTCAAACACTCCATAATGCCATCCATCCTTGGCAATGGAAATCTCTACCTGACAATGATCCTATTGATCATTCTTGTATTTTTACACATTCTCCACTCTCCATTTTCCTTTGGTGCAAGTACAATAGGTATCACACATGAGCTCAAACTTTATCTGATCAATCCTTTCTTCAACAACTCTCATATCTACCAGTTCAACTCTGCATTCTCTATCAGTGTCATTCTATGTGCTTCCTTGTTTGGAAATCTTGGTCCTAGTATAAGATCTATATGATAACTAATACTTCAAATTGGTGGCAATCCATCTAGTATGTTATCTAACATGATTCCTTCATAATCTATCAACAATTCTACCACTTTTTTCTATGTTGTATCTTCATCTTTTACTATCTCCAGACTACCTCCCTTCTTTGGAATCAATGAAAAACACATATTCTCATCATTCAATCCATCTAAAAATTTCTTTCCACCTACCAAACATAGTCTAGTAGTACCACAAAATTCAGTCCTCTCCTCTTCCTCCAAAGGTATCAACTTGATTCTCTTTCCATTTGATGTCACAGTATAATTATTCCTTCTTCCATCACGAATAGCTTTCTTATCATATTTCCATGGTCTTCATAATAATAAATTACAAGCATCCTTAGGAATAATATCACACAATACTTCATCCCTATATGATCCAATATGAAATTTCACCAAACATTGCTCATTTACCAATATCTTATGCTCGTCTTGAATCCATACTATCTTATAAGGGTTTGAATGTTTAAATCTCTCCAAATTAAACTTGGTTACCATCTCATCTGAAACTACATTATCAGTGCTACCACTGTCAATAATAACTTTATATACCTTTCCTTCAAACTTACATCTAGTTCTGAATAAACTCTTCCTTTGTGGTTGTTCCTTAGTAACTTCTTCATGCATCAAATCTCTCCTCATCACTAATGATTCACCTTTCTAAAGCTTCCCAGCTAAATTAGGGGATTCAACATTTTCTCCATCCACATAGGCTACTCTTCTAGTATGCTTAGGTTTCTTTCTGATACCTCCTTGATGAAACTCAAATTATCTATGTCCTTCACATCCACACTTGAAACAAGTTCCTCATAATGGTATTCTTTCAAATCTCCCTTCATCTCTCCAGTATCCATCATTGTGGTCACAATTATGACATCCTCTATCACTATGGTATAAATTTCTATCTTCTCTTCCTCTATGGTATGAATTGGATGTAATGATAGAAAAAGTACTCCCTAACATGGCCTTTATTTAGTGTTGTAATATGTCTAACATATTCACATTAGGTCTTGGGCCCTTGTGAACTAAATAAGCTTATTGGTGCCTTATTTAAAGTGTTGTAAAGTGTTGTAAAGTGTTGTAACAAACTTTCACACTTTCTAGGGTTCTATTAAATAATTGGTATTTCTTATAATTTAATTGGCCTTAGTTTACATCCAAAAGCCTCATTTAATGCTTCTTTCCAAGGATAATCCCAACATAAATAAACATCCAATCATAATTGAAGTGCTTTTTGGCCGTGTGGCCTAAATTTAGTGATCTGGGATTTATACGCCACCTTGGGTGTATGAGTCTTAGCTAGGCTTTTGGGTCCTGATCTAGATTTTACACCTTTCTAAGCATTTTTTAAAATGGTCCCATAATTTGTGCCTAATGGGACTCATATTCCACCTTGGGCATATGAGTCTCGTGTGGCCCAAAATAAAATTTAATTCAAATTCTTGGCAGGATTTTATCCTCCTAGATCTGATGTTGGCTTGTAGTGTTGTAATTTTGGTAATTTTGGCATAATTAAGTATAAATACAAGGTTCTTTCACTCATTTTCACCTAAAATTTTTGTGAGAGCATATATCCTAGCAAATTTGAGTTCACAAGAACATTCAAGTGTTTAAAAGAGAATTTAAGAGCATTTAAGGGATGATTATCAAGTGTTTTAGAGCATTCTTCAAACATCAAGATTCATGTCAAAGTCATCATGCATCATATTTATTTTTGAGCTAAAAATTGTGATTTAGGGTTTCATGATTCAAGCTAGCATTCAAATCAAGATCTATCATATTCAAGAAAGAGTCAAGATCTACATCAATTGGAGCCATTTCATACATGTTTACAACACTTTATTGCTAGGGTTTGGTGAGTTGCAACATTACATTTTGTTCATTCATCATTGTCTTTTCCTATTTCATTTCATTTCAAGGTTTGATTACCAAAACGGGGTTTGACTAAGGAAAACCCCTTTTCACTAACAAAACAACATTTTCCCCTCTCTTTAGTGTGTGATTTGTAGATCTAGGTTGAGGACATATCGAAGAGAAAGTTTGGAGAAAGTTGTCGAAGTTGTCACCTTGCATTAAAGATCATTGGAGAACACCTACATGTTGCAAATTGAAGATTCAGACCCAAAAATCAGGTGGAAAGGATAGAGCAGACATAGAAGAGTAGTTTTAGACTTTGAATTTCCAAAAAAAACTAACCAGACTAATATGCCACTTCTATCGTATGAGTCCTAGTATAGGTCAATTTATAGATTTTTACAAATTCAAAATCACCACTACTAGAAACTTGTTCCTGCCCAGAAACCCTAATCTAGGACTAAATCTCCCAGAATGGTATATGAGTCCCAGTAGGCTTTAAAATTAGTGTTTTTCTGGTGGAAGAGTTTCAACTGGGTAGCTTTAACACTAGAATCTATAGTACCCTCTTAGACTCCTGCAAAAATGTTTATTTCCTTTTGAATCCTGCTGATAGTGAAGTTGTTTTTGATATTATTTCTGGTGATTTGATTTGGAAGGATGATTCTGCATTACATGAAATTAAAGCTAAAAGTGTTTATAAAGAGCTCATTGATACTAATGTTGTTTAGGACCATGTTAATGCTTGTTGGAATATCAATCTAACTAATGCTAGTTGGAATAAGGTGATCTTATCTTTATGGAAAAATACTATTGAGCCAAAGAAGGCATGTTTTAGGTGGCCACTGTTGCTACAAAAAATTTCTTATAAGACTAATCACAATGAAGTGAGTATGTGCAGTATTTGTAGGACACTTGAAACAATAATGCATATTTTCTTTGAGTTCTTTTATGCCAAAGAGGTTTGGAATATATTTTGTAATGAAATTATCATATGGAATGAATATGGATAGATTAATTGGTATGAAATAATGTTCATTTGTAGGAATATTCCAAAATATTATAATTTTTTTGGGATATTATTACAACTGAAATTCTTTGGTACCTATGGAAGGTTAGGAATGAGGAAAGATTCCAAGGGTGTAAGAGAGGGCTTAATGAGTCAAATAGGAGACTCACATATCTTATTGTTTCTTTGTAGGTAAATGCAGCATTAGAGATGGCATTAGAAAAAGTCAGGAGATTAATTACTAACAGTGGTGGGATGGCAAACAAATCTGAAGCTAAATTTGGACACAATCTAGGTGATGATGAGAACTTTCTAATAACGTTAAAGTAATTCCAACGGGTCTTCAATGAAGCTGTAGGAGTTGTTGGTGAGGATAGGCTCCATTCTTGAGAGATTTATGTTGTTGCAACTCTCCAAAAAAGAAAGTTCATTAAATTGTTGAAAGAAGGCATATTGGAAGTCAACAATTCATAATTCAAAAGCATGTGGTAAATTTGTTTTGATTAGTCCTATTTTGGGACAAAAATTTGTATGTAATCATGTTCTTAGACCTGAGTGGTCTTCCTCTTGCTATGACCCTACGTGGTATTTTTTATCTTGTGGCCTTCATGGTCCTCTTGCTGCATTTGAATAGTGTGAACTCTGATTTAGCATGTTCATTGTAATCCTTTTGTTATACTATCTTTAATACAAAAATTAGTGTTTTTAGCATTTCAGGCCTTCATCTAGTCTTCAAGTTTCTAGGTGCACACTTTTCATCTCTTAGCTTTTTGTTCTATTATACATGCATTTTTAGGTCATTTAGTAAAGTCTTGCATCCCATTAGGTTTAAGCATTTTATCTACATTTCATTAGTCTTTCCAAGCCCTAGCTTGCTGGTGAACCCCTCATTAGTTTATAATCAGATCCTTAGGAAACCCTATTTCTAGATATCTTATTCCTTTACATACTTTAGATATAGATCTCTAGGGTTTCCCTTCAATGGAATGGTTATGAAGTGTGTTGTTTTATTTCCTAAACCATAAATTAATCCATTTTCCATCATTTCATTTGCATCCTTTTCTTTTTTTTGGTAGGGTTTCATATCTTTGTTTTGTTCTAAATAAGGTTACTTTCTCTAGATTGGGATTTACTCCTCTAGAATCTTTCTCAAGTGCACTTTGTTGTCTTTGTTCAAACTTCTTATTCATCTTCTCTTCCACCTTTAATGAAAATTGATATGCTTGTTCAATTGATGTCATCTTCACTAAACTCAACTCTTCTTAGATGTGTGTGCTTAATCCATTGATGTATCTCACCACTTTCTCATTGCTTGCTTCACTATGACCAATTCTAATTATTACCTTGTAGAATTATTTAGTATACTCCTTCACAGATCTCTCCTTTTGTCTTAGTTTTTACAATATTTTCAATAGTTCTAGCTCATAATCTGCTCATATGAATTGATTCTTCAACTTTGTCACCATTCCATCCCATTTTATGATCTTATCTTTTCCTCTTCTATTTCTATCGAATTGAACTTCTTTCCACCATAAAGTAGCATGACCTTTCAACTTTTTCTTCATAAATCTAATTCTTTCTAGATCTTCAATTTCCTCATATTCAAAGTATTCTTCCATTTCATTGATCTAATTATTTAACTCTTTAGGATTCAAATTTCTCGTGTAATTTTGAATTTCAACTCTAGGTCTCATACCAATTTTTGAAATCACTTTCAACATATTCATTTGATATGATTATTATTCTTCTTCTTCTCCTGGGGTTTCTTCAATTTGATTCACAACATTATCTATTTCATCCTCACTTTCATACTTATGCCTAGGGTTTAGGCCTCACCTTCGGTCTTCTTCTACTACATCTAATCGGACTCACATCTTGCGCATCATTTCCAACATCTTATCAATTCTTCCAACAAAATTCTCCATAGTAGGCACTCTCCTTGGTGGTATCTCTCCCCTCAAATCGATGCAATTGCCTCAATTCAATGATCTGGCTACAAGGGTTTCAACTGCCTCACAATCGACAATCGGTTGAAAACACATGCAAGTTGCCTCAGGTTGATGATTTGTTCACCTCAAGGAATTCCTTTAGGTCTCAAACTCACAATGATACCACTTGGTGTAGTCATGGATGGAGGGTTCAAAAAGAACAATCCAAACCGTGCAACTTAGAGTCAACATAGTAGAAATAACACAATAAATTGATTTGTAAATATGATTCTTTATTGAAATGGAAATCTTACATGCAACATATGCCTCATGGGAAAATAAATAGGGCTCAGAGGCTTACTACAAGGACATTCATCATTACAAATATCCAGTAGCCTTATTACAGTTCCCTGAAGGGTTGATGTAAAAATCTAATTGTCAATCTATTCCTATCTGAATGAATGCTTTCCAAATGATTAAAAGTGCTTATAAATATGATTCTCTAGCTCAAAAAAAGGTCTGCATCAGCCACACGGTTCCTCAACTCAATGAATGAGCAATTGTGAATGTCGGTCTCAAAATATGAAAAGATAAATACTTCACAAATAGAAATGAGTTATGAATCTCCAAGATAGATCCCATTGAACCCAAAGTGCATGTATGATGTCCCATGAGGCTCTCCATGATTTGGAATAGGTCCACACTAAGAATATGGACCAAGTTGGCCTCAAATGCTCTAACTGGTAATTATAGTGAAATTTTGAGAGTGATAACTTATATAAAACAAATGCAAACAATCTAAAATCCGGATACACGATAGATATCCATGTGTAGATGTTATATCTTGCTCCATGAGCTGAGAAATGATATTGTGGTGAAATGCAAAATGAAATACTGAAACTACTACTAAATAAAATGCATGAAAGGAATTTTTTTTGTTGATATAAGATTGATATACAACCAAGATGCTCTTGCATCACACTATGAACACACTACAAGTGGAAATATGCCACACAAAAATTATGTTCTCTAAATATAAAAATCCTTTGTTGTTAGAGGGCACTAACATAGGTATGATAAAACTATGGAAAGATTTGCTATAATAAATATGGTTCAGATTTCAAGTGCAAGAATTCATTGAAAGATCATATCAAGGCCTTTGGTCATCAATTTTCTATAACACCATATAATTCTACTTTAGAAGATGAGGAAAATGATTTAGATTTGGGGTTTGAAGATGAAGTCATTTCTCGTAGACTCTATTGATTTTATAACTAATTTATTTGTTGAGGTTGAAGCTTTCATTTTTCATCTTTTCCTTTATGAAATTTTAAGAGACGAGTATATTTATTCTCTTATGTATTTAAGCTAATTACACTATTCCCATTGATCAACCTAGGTCACTTGTTGATAGTAATAATGTTCTAGAAAATGTTGCAATCTTAACATGATAGAAAAGAAGGTCATTGTGAGGCTCAATGTTATGAAATAACTTGTACAATAGAAGAATATGATATGAAATATGTTGCAAATACTAGATAATAGTTGAGAATAACAAGCCACTTCGAGGGGGAAAACCTCCAAATATCTCTAATGAGAACACACTTCACAACTTGATGATGAAATAAAACTCACAACCTCCTATATATACCTATTTATGCCTAGGATATCATCTAGGCCAACTTAGACACATCTATATAAGTCTTAGGCTGACCTAAACAACTAAATAACAATATACTAATGATAATATGACTTAATAGAGAGTTAAGATAGCCACAAGCCAACTATTCATAACCCGATGTACACTAATATTAAGGGAATAGCATGGCCCCCTTCTTCAAAGAAGCATTTTCCTCAATGCTAATCAAGTTTGGATTCTTTTGAATGAACTCCTCATCCTCCCATGTGGCATCTTCAACTGGTAAATTCTTCCATCAATTGGATGAGATACTCAGTGAGAGTTATATTCCTCAGCTTCTTTGTGCGTGTTTGACAAATGCACTCTAGTTACAAAATGATTCTTCCTTCTTCATCAAACTCTGGTAGTGCTGTTTGAGTTGGAATATTATGCCCAATGACCTTCTTCAAATAGTAAACATGAAAAACTAGATGTATCTTTGTTGTTGGTGGCCACTCTAGCTTGTAGGCAACACTACCGATCTTTTTCATGATTTGGTATGGATCATAATAACTTGGAGACAACTTATTATTATTTTTTTGTTGCTTTAGTGAGATTTTCTTATAAGGCTGCAATCTCAAGAAGACCCAATCCCCAACTTCAAAACTTCTTTCACTACGATGTTGGTCTGCTTGTTGTTTCATTTGATTTTGTGCCATGACTAAATTCTCCTTGAGTCCTAAAAGTACTTGTTGTTGATGAAGCAAGTGGTCTTCTATTGCCTGAACTCTTGGTGACACCTTTATTGATGATGTGATGGAAGGAAGATGATATCCATAAAGTGCCAAAAATGGAGACATTTTTGATGAGCTATGAAAATAAGTGTTATACCACCATTCTACAAGTGGTAGCCAATCTACCCATTGAGATTGTTTCTCTGAAGTGAAACAATGTAGATATCCTTCCAAACACTTATTAACAAAATTATTTTTCCCATTTGATTGAGGGAGGTTTGAAGAGCTATGAGCCAATTGAGTACCCAAACATGAGAATAAATCTTTCCAAAAGTGACTAGTGAAGATAGGATCACAATCACTAACAATAACCTTAGGTGTACCATGTAGCTTTTGGATATTCTCCAAAAAATATTTTTCCACTACACTTGTTATAAAAGGATGTGATAATGCAATGAAATGTGCATATTTAGTGGGGCGGTCAACTACCACCATGATGACATTATGACCTTTAGATTTGGGAAGCCCTGTGATGAAGTCCATGGATACCTCTTCCCAACACTGGCTAGGACTAGATAAGGGTTGCAAGAGACTTGGTGTCTTAATTGTCTCCCCTTTATTCCTTTGACAAACCAAACATTCAACCACAAATTTTTGAACATCACCTTTTAGCTCTTCCCAAAAAAAATCTTGCTTGACTCGATGATATGTCTTCAAGAATCCTGAATGACCACCCACTAGAGACTCATGCAACTCTGTGAGAATATTGTGTTTAAGAGTGGAATTCTTGCAGAGATACAAACACTCTTTATACCAAAGAGTATCTCCCTTCCAACAAAACTTATCTGAACTACTAGAATCACTTTTTAATTGTTCGATGAGATTACTTGTCGCAACATCATTTTTCCACTCTGCTTTGGCTTCCTCCACCCAATTTTCTTGTAATATTGAAAGGGCACCCAATAAGGCTTCATCTTTCTCATCCATCCTTGAAAGTGCATCTGCTACAATATTTTCTTTCCCTTTCTTATATACAATCTCAAAGTCATATCCTAACATCTTAGTGATCCATTTTTGTTGCTCTTCAAAAGATAGTCTTTGTTCCAAAAAATATTTTAGGCTATCATGATCTATCTTAACCTTGAAGTGTCTACCCAATAGATAAGGCCTCCATTTTTTAACTACATGGAGGATTGCTAGCATTTCCTTCTCATAAATAGGATTTAGTTGATTCTTACCCTTTAATTGATGACTCTCAAAAGCAATTGGTCGACCTTCTTGCATGAGCACTGCTCCTATCCCATTTCCAAAAGCATCACATTCCACAATGAATTCCTTGGTGAAGTCAGGAGTGGCAAGCATTGGAGTTGTACACATAGCCTCCTTCAATCTCTCAAATGCTGTATTGGTAGACTCGTTCCAATGAAAAGAATCCTTCTTCAATAGAGTGGTGAGAGGTGCTGCCATATGACCATAACTCTTCACAAATATTCTATAGTACCCTATCAATCCCAAGAAACCCTTAATTTTCTAATGGTTTTTGGAATAGGCCATTCCATGATAGCCTTAATTTTGTTAGGGTCCACCTTTACTCCTTCATGTGAAACTATGTGTCCCAAATACTCCACCTCCGTAAGACCAAAAGCACACTTGGATGGCTTAGCATAGATTTTATGATCTTCAAGTATTTATAATGCTTGATCCACATGTTGTAAATTTTCTTCCCAAGTCTTGCTATAAATCAATATATCATCAAATAATACTAACATGAACTTTCTCAAGAACTTAAAAATGGAATTCATCAAACTTTGGAATGTAGATGGTGCATTGGTAAGACCAAATGGCATCACCAAAAAATCATAATGACCCTCATGAGTCCATGAAATTCTATCTTACAAATATCTTCCTCCTTAATCTGAATTTGGTGATAACGAGATCTAAGATCTAACTTGGTAAAATACATAGCTTCATTCAATTCATCTAGCAAATCATCAATGACTAGAATAGGAAACTTATCCTTAATGGTGTATATGTTGAGCACTCTATAATCTAAACACATGCGCCAAGTATTATCCTTCTTATGTACCATCACCACAGGTGAGGAGTAAGCACTTTGGCTATGCCTGACAATTCCTGCCTCTAGCATCTCCTCAACAATTTTTTCTATCTCACTCTTTTGTATGTGTGGATATTTGTAAGGCCGGATGTTCGGTGGTTGGCTCCCTGGGACTAACTGTATGGAATGATGATGATCCCTCTTAGGAGGAAGTCTTTTAGGCATATCTCCAAGAACAATTGAGTGACGATCAATTATAGCTTGCAAATCTAGATGAGTAGGAGCATTAGATTGAGAGACTTCTAATGAACATAGTTGGGCCACAAATCCATCCACTCCTTTCTTAAGCAACTTTTGCATTTGATGAGAGCTTACCATTTGTGGGGATTTTTCCTTCAGCCCCCTTAGCTCTACTAGCCTTCCTTCTAATTGAAATCTCATGAATAGTTCTTGGAAGTTCATCTCAATTGTTCCCAATGTAGTAAGCCATTGTACTCCCAAAACAATATCTGCTGCACCCATAGATATCACATACATTGGGGTATCAAGTTGATAATCTCCCATGGATAATTTAATGCTATGAAACTTCCTTGAACAACTAATTGTACCACCATCTACAATCAAAACTTGAAACTCTGGAGATGGATATATAAAACAATTTAGACAAGTAGTTAACTTTTTTTTGATGAAATTATGAGTACTACCTAAGTCGATCAACACTATTACCTTCTTCTTCTTTAAGAACCCCACCACCTTGAGAGTTTGCGGAGCACTAAAACCTGAGAGTGCATGACAAGAAATGATTGGTTGAAAATCATGTGATTCCTCATTTGACTCCCTTTCATCCTCTAATATGGGTTCCTCATCTTCTTCCTCACTTGGACCTTCAATATAGAACAATTTCTTTTCACTGCATTTATGTCCTCGACTATATTTTCTATCACAATTGAAACACAACCCTTATGCTGTTTTCTCCTCAATTTTTTGTGGAGTCAACTTAGTAGGTTGTGTTGAATATTCTTTCTCTCTTGTCACATTAGCCCCTTGCTTCTTAGGAATCAAATACTTCTCCTCTACCCTGTGTGCTAAGATAAAAGACTCATTTATGGAGCTAGGGCTAAACATGCGTAGCTAATGTTGAATGTGATCCTTGAGACCACCCAAGAATAAATCAGTCAAGTTTTCCTCTATAATTGTATCCACTCTTAAGGATAGATTTTGGAATTGTTGAATATAATCCTTAACTGATCTTGTTTGTTGAAGCTTAGCCAGCTGCCTAAAGAAGTTGTCTGTCATGCTATTGCTATATTGTGCTTGGAGTTCCTCCGTAAAAATTGACCTTGAGATGGTGAGCCCCTTTTTCCTTCGATGAGTGCAAAGCCAATGATACCAAATGAATTGATCTGGTTCCAGATATAGGGAAGCCATCATGACCTTTTGTCCATTTGGGATTTGGTGTACTTAAAAAAAAATCTCCATTTGGTTTATCCATGTTAGAGGATCCTTTCCATCGAACTTGCGCATATCCACCTTTTGAAATAAATTCCTAGATCCCATAGGAGTACTAAAGCTTGTGTCAATGGTAGCTGACCTAGAATTTTCACCTTGGTCACTTGAGAACTCCTTTCTTGGTTCAGCCATGTAGGTGCTTAACATGTTTCATATGTCTGATATATCTCCTCTTAGCTCACACATATCCATCTTAATTGAGGAAATTTCTTCCTTGACCTTATTAATTTCCTCATTAGGAGTAATATCCTCTATTGTTACCCCATCCTTATTAGGAGTCTTCCCCGGAGTGACAACATTCTTTTTGCCCCGTGTTGCAGGCCCCATCATGATGTGAACCACTAATGTTGAAATAAATCACACAAATGAAACTTAAATTCTTTAAAAAATTTACCGTAACTTACTAGGGTCAAAATAACTCACCTAGAAAAATCTCCAAGAAATAAGCAAATTTGCAGCGTGGAGAGTGATAATTGTGAAAATTTTAATTTTTCAATAACTTTCTTATTTCTACTCCAATTCCTCCAAATTTTTTACTGTAATCTACTTTAGTAAGTCTTCAAAAACCTAATAAAAATAGGACTCCAATTCGACAAGATGTACAAGATATACAAATTCCAAAAAAAAGGTGTAGAAACCCTAATTATGCAATAATTCGCTTAATTATGCTCCAATTCTTCAGAAATCTGGACTGTAGCTTCTTTAATATGTTCTTCAAAACCATATAAAAATCAGAAAAAAAAATTAGCCAAAATCTAAAAGATATGCTCTTCCCAAAATTGCCTCCAAAATTGAGAAAAACCTTGCCTCTACGGTGCCAAGATCATGCTCTTATACCACTTGTTATGAAATATGTTGCAAATACTAGATAATAGCTGAGAATAACAAGCCACTTCGAGGGGGAAAACCTCCAAATATCTCTAATGAGAACACACTTCACAACTTGATGATGAAATAAGACTCACAACCTCCTATATATACCTATTTATGCCTAGGATATCACCTAGGCGAACTTAGACACATCTATATAAGTCTTAGTCTGACGTAAACAACTAAATAAAAATATACTAATGATAATATGACTTAATAGAGAGTTAAGATAGCCACAAGCCAACTATTCATAACCCGATATACACTATTATTAAGGGCGTAGCACTCAAATTTTTTGTTGTCTACTTTCAAACTTGGAAATACATGGGAGTCTCTTGTTAAGATTAATAAGAAGTGATAAAATATAGGAATACATTATATGATTTCGTGAGAAATATAGAAATGGATTTTTTTTTCTTAGTGATCAATATAAAAATGGATTGTTTTATTTAGTGAATATATCATGTGTGCAAGATAGAAGAATTTTCTATCCCACTCTCCTTCCATGTGCTTTATTTGGTCCATCAAGATCCTTAGAATTATTTAACTGAAGTGACACAAATTAAGATTTTATGAGGACATTCATATTCCAACACTAAAGATTTTAGAGAAAAAGTTTTAGCCAAATGGATGATAAGTAGTAAGTCAAGATCTCATGTTACATGATGGAGGTTGATGAGATAAGTGTAAATTCAACATACAATGTGATAACAAGATTTGAATCCTTCCCAACAATCCATTCTTTTGTAGTTTGATTTTCTCCCATTCTCAAAAGCAATAATCTATATGAGCAGTGCTACTTTCTATGCTACTTTTATCAAATTCATGGTGGATAAACTAGCTACTATTTGTTTGTACTCAAACATTCCTTAAAATTCAACAATCAATATAAAGAAAATACAACATATGGATCAACCCATGATTCAAAAACAAAATCCTTCCCCTTTCAAAGTTTTCAGATGATGCTTGTCATTTGTGTATTTGGTCATTGGTCAACTCCATGTTTGTTAAAGCTTCCCCATAGTAACTTTTTGTCTGTGATCTATAAAACATCAATTATAGTATTTTATTATGACATTAGTTATAATATTGTGCTATTAGCTAATCTTGTTTTATTGTTTTAATACAAAAATGAATAGGAATAATTCAAATTGCCTACAATTGATGATATATGTTTCTTTTAATAGAGTGCTACTTAAGCAATCAAATAAACTCTAGCTTCTACTTCAAATGCATTTTCAACTATTAAATCAATAGCAAGAATTAGATGCAATGCAATCAAGCACACCACGAATTGAAAAAACATGTTGCAAAGTTCATAAAATTTTAGAATTTTTTTGAATGTATTATAATCCTCATTTAAAACAGTAAACAATAAATTTGTAAAGGCTCTCCTCTAAAAACCACTTGATCATCAATAAATAATAGATTAATCATTATTATAATTCTCATTCATAATAGCAAAATTGTTTCACTGAGAAATCAATTGATCATCAATAACTACCCAATTCTTCTTTCATTATAACTTCACAAAGTAAAACATATTATATTATACAACAAATTCTATTCTTATGCAGAGAATAAAATTTATGGTGTCAACAACAGTATTTACGACTTTACTCTAATTCAAACTGCTCTTTGATAACTGTCAGTATTTAGTTTTATTGCTGTTTCTGTTTTTTTTTAAAGGAGTAAAAATTTATTGAAATCAAAGGAACATTACAAAGTAGAAAGCCACAAGCCCACAAAGAAACTACCCCCAGATAAGAAAAAACACATTCTATTCTTACAATATTTTAAAGACAAGCCCTAAGAACTCCATATACTATATAAACATAACTAGTATATGACAAATACTGACGACTCCATGAACTATATATAGCACTACTGTATGGCACTACAAACAACTACAAGGGCTACAGATATAATCACTATGTGGAACTAGAGAGACAAGTACTAGCAACGACATGGTCTCTAGGTAGAATCACCACACCGACATGGACTATAGGTACACCGACACGGACTACAGGGAGAACCACTACATTTATATGGACTACAGGGAGAAGCACTACATTTACATGGCACTACACCTATATACACGTTGCAGTTTGGACAAATGTTATCAAGGCGTTCAGAAATGTTGACAAGGTTCGCATTAATGCTGCCGATGTTCGTATTAACGCCGACGAGGGTCGTATTAACGTTCCGGATGCTCACTTCAATGTTGCCGAGGCGCGCAGGAATGTCGCGGAGGACCACTAAAATGCCTTGGAGGGTGTCTGAAATGACGTTGAGGGTCTGTGAAAAGCCTTTGAGGCCCGCTGAAAAGCTCCTACATCTCTTTTCCATGATGCAAAAGGCGACGAGAAGAACAATGAGTATGGTCGCCACCAAAACAATGAGCACAATATCGATTCCGCGCTTAGAGTCGTCATCATCACAGCAGGGGTATGGATCAGGCGGTGGTGGTGGTAGTGATTGGAAATGCTGAGGCGGTGGTGCTGGTTCATTGCAACAGCTTTCAAGAGTACCGAGCGGAGGAGGAAGAGGAGGGGGAGGAAGAGGGAGAGGAAGAGGAGGAGGACTAACACTGATCTGTTGTCCATTACAACCATGATGGCCTACAAGACTGAAAGTGGCTACCACCACAAACCACACAATGCCATGTCTCATTTTAACTAATTACAAAGGTTGCCTTTAGAGCAATAATTAAGAGCGTACTCTCCTACTAATTTTGGCTATCTAAATCTCAACTGAATTATTTAATAATATTGAGAGAGATAACCTGCGATGAAATCTCAGTGCTGCACCTCTGACTGCATGGTACTTTGCTACTCAGTGCAAATCACCTATTGAGCTCTTTAAATTCTTCTGCTTTTGCAGGTTTTCTGACACAATGCATGATCTAAACTTATAGACCCAGCCTGAGTTAGAGACAATCTCACTTGTCTTTTTCTGTAAGGTTTGAGTTGTTGCTGAGCTTACAGGTTACGCTGTTGCTGAGCTCACAATCTGTTTTAGTATGATTAAAATGAAGTGACCCATATAAAAATAAATAAATAAAATGAAGCGACCCAATCAGATTAAATGCTGAAATAATCACATTATTTTTGGGATAATTTCATGCAGATGAGAGATATTTCTGAGTAAAATAAAATAAATTGTATGTTAAAATGATTAACATTATTAGAATTTCATGCAGAAGAGACATTTCTAAGCGAAATAAGTAAAATTAAGTGATCTATTCAGATTATATGTTGAAACGATGAACATCATTATGGGTACAATTTTGTGCAGATGCGAGACATTTCTAAATGAAGAGAACAAAATGAACCCATTCATTCAAATTCAATGTTAAAGTGATCAATGTTGCGGTAAAGAAATGTATAAATTTCTAAGTGAAATAAGTAAAATGAAGTGAAAGATCAAGATCATTATGGACATAATTCTGTGCAAATGAGAGACATTTCTAAACAAAGTAAGATGAACTGGTCCACCCAAATTAAATGTTAAAGTGATCAACATCGTGGTTAAAAATGTGAATATTTCAAAGTGAAATAAAGTGATTCATTTAGACTACACATTGAAATGTTCAATGTCATCATCAGTACAATTCTATGTGCATGAGAGACAATTCTAAGTAAAGTAAGTAAATGAAATGGTCCAACCAGATTAAATGTTCAAGTGATCAACATCACGGTTAAAAATAATCGTACTTTTCTAAGTGAAATAAGTAAATTGAAGTGATCCATTCAAACTACACAATGAAATGGTCAACATCATTGGTACAATTATGTGTAGATGACTCTAAGGGAAGTGCATAAAATGAAATGGTCTACCCAAATTTAGTGTGCATGGTAAAAAAATCCATACATTTCTATGTGAAATAAGTAAAGTGATGTGATCCATTTAGACTACATGTTGAAATGATCAACATCATGGCTACAATTTTGTATAGATGAGAGGCATTTCTATGTGAAGTACCTAAAATAACATGGCCCACCATGTCCAACATTGTGTTAAAAAAGTCCATACATTTCTAAGTGAAATAAGTAAAATGGTGTGGTCCATTCAGACTACATGTTGAAATAATCAATATCATCATGAGTACAATTTTGTGTAGACGAGAGACATTTCTACAAATAAACTGAAATGTTATACCCAGATTAAATGTTAAAGTGATCAACATGATGATTAAAAAATCCATACTTGTTAAAACAAAACATTTAAATAAATTACCTTTCAATAAAATCAAATGTCACAATCTAAATTCTAATCAATAAAAATAAACTAATATTTTCACTATTTAACTCCAGAAAAGTGTAAAATTAAAAATGTTTTATTTCCATTACCCTTTGTAATGCTTAGCTCGGTCTGTTTCGTAGCTCTAACGAAACCCCTAAAATCGCCCACTTTCAATTAGTTTAGCACAATGCGGTGGTTGCTCGTCTTCTCAAATATGCTGCTCAGTGTTTTCTACGTTGTCAAGGATTTTTAGGGGAAATTATAAGCAAATTATAGAAAGTAATGAAGGATTATGGTTGTTTGATCATTATTTTTATAGTTACATACCAACTTGATATTTTGGGGATAAAGTTCAGTGCATAGTGTTAATCAAAAAATTATTTGAGTGGAGTATATAATATTTGTATAAGTTATGATATTGATTAGATAATTTTATTTTATTTTAAATTAGGTGATTTTTTATTGATATTTTAGATTATGTTTTGTAATTTATTATTAAGATGATGAATAATTTTTTATTATTATATTTAATATTTCATTCTATTATTTGTAATGTGGTATCATTTCTAATATGAAATGTCCACTTTTTACTAATCTATATTTATATGATTAAAATTCTACTTTTAACATCAATTTATGATATTCTTAAATTGAAATTAATAATTATATTTAGTGTTAGAGTAAATGCATATTTACTTACTTAAGTTTTAACTTATGCACATAGTTTGCATTTAATAGGGTAATTAGTTTTGTATTCCTATATTCCTGTATTGGGTGGTTGCACACATGTTTGGGATTTTTTCATGGCTTTATAAGCCTATAACATTATGTAATTTAACATCTCATCTATTTCACTCCTTATTTGGTGAAATGGCCTTGTGTCTCTCTTTGATGTCAATCAATGAGGGTTCCAAAACAATCAACACAAATCCATTTGAATTTAGCAAATATTTGTAACTCCAAACCCTAACAAGGGCACTCCACCACATGAACTCTCTTCCTCTTTTGTAAGTTTGTAAACCTAAATTATTGAACCTATCTCACTTTAAACCCTCTGAACCAAAAACCAATTGATACTTTCAAACACCCATCAAAGGGTGAAGCCACAATAGTGGTTTACAATTTGATGGAGGAAGGAAAACTAAGAAAAAATGACCCCATGGCAAAAAAATTGGTTTTAGGGGTTCAAATGAACCTACAAGTTCGACCGAACCCAAAAGAGGTTCGCTCGAACAAAGGTTTGAGTTAACCCATTAATTATTGGGCCCACATTTCCTGCCCAAACAAACAAAGGGAAAAGCATATTGAAGGGTGGTTTTCTCAAACCCCTAGGGGTTCGTACAAACCACGAACCCCCCTTATTCCTCATTCTCCCCCTAAACACAAAAAAACCTAAATTTTTTCACTTTGGAGCTCAGTTTGAACATGAAAATGGTGGAAACTTCACAAACCTAGCTAGAATTAGGTAGTCCTTGGAACGAGCTATCCAACAAATATAATTTTAATTTGTTTTGGTTTAATTATATATTTGTTTTTTTAGTTTTATTAAACATAGGTTTTTCATCAAAAATGAAGGTCTATGTTCTACACATGTGAAAAAATAGCAGATTATCAAAAAAAACTTGAAAAATTATGAGCACACCAGATATTGAAATTCTTGACCCAACAAAAAAAAAAGAATTTTGATATATACAAAAAATGTTACGCATTATACAGTCACGCTATGTTTGAACTGTAATTGGTTTGACTTTGAAACTTGATTAAAGAAATATAATTAAATAAAAAAACTATATAACCAAGTGGAAGCACTAGATATCGGTGTTACTAATCTAAATTTGAAAGAATTATAATTTTATCCTTCATGGAAAAAAAATTATACGTTATATGGTGTGTCACTTTTTAAAAATGTTGTTTTATCAAAAAAACTAGTTTTTATGAGAGATGGAAAAAGAAGTGCAATCTGATTCCAAATTTATTGAAAAAAACATATTTAGAATCTATAGAACAAATGTCACAAGACTCTAGTTTGCATCATCTTTAAATTCCTCACGGTTTAGCCGCTATAGGTGCCCGAAAGTGAAGATTTAGTTAAAAATAATAATCTCAATGTCTAGTTTGGCCAAAAATTGTAAACCACTATTGTGGGATCACCCCAAAGCATACTATAACATTCCTCAAAAGTTACATGGGTCATTTTGAAGCAACCCTTTAAAAACCTTACAACAACACTATCCTACAAGGCTAATTAGGCCACTTTTACAAAAAAAACCCTATTGTTAACTCTCCCCAAGTCCAAAACTCAATGGGGCAGTAACAAATAGTCAACAAAAACACCAATTTCACTATTTATTTTCAATGAAACCCTTTCTAAGAAATCTAAACAAAAAACCTTTATTTTAGGCAATTTTCATGGGGTTTATTGAAAAACTATATCCTAGATCTTCTCCATGTCACCACTTGAAACACCCTTAAATTTGTCCTCCCATGCTTAAAACTCATTCACTAACCTCTGTCATTAATTTTTCACTAAACCCTAGTTCAAAACCTTCATTTTCCAGCAAATTTTGCAGAAATACATTCAAGACAGCAACACAAAATTCCTTTATTCATCTTCCTTGCTCCAACAAACCATGCACACACCTAAAGTAGATGATGTTGATATTAGATGATCCATTGGTGCTTATGTGTTTACATTATTTGGTGGTGCGACTAGTTGGATGAGTAAGAGATAGGCTATGGTTGCTTTGTACACTAGTGAAGTAGAGTATTTGGCAACTATTCATGCTAGTAAAGAATTCATTTGGCTTAAGATATTACACATGTAGATATTAGAATAAAACAATCTGCAATGACAACTTATTGTGATAGTTAGAGTGTGATATGTCTAAACAAGAACCCAACATTTCATGCCAGGACCAAGCACATTGATGTATAGTATCATTTTGTTAGAGATATGGTCGAAGATGGTAGGGTAAAGATGGTTAAAGTAGATACTTTGATGAATGTTGTTGATTCTTTAACTAAACCAATGAGCACAAAGAATTTTAGATGGCGTTCAAAGAATATGGTCATTTTGGCCCCTAGAATTTAAGAGATGATGTTTATTCACCCTCGCATTTCTTTTGCAAGGTGTTTGACAAGTGGGAGATTTGTTAAGAAAATGTGTCTCAACTTTGCAATTACATAAGTTACTAGTGATATATAAGGTACTATTCATCCAACGATGATGGGGGTGAGGGAAGGTCTCCACCCATGAGGGGTCCAAGGGAATCATCCCCCCAACTGGAGTCCAGGGGAAGCACACCCTAGCAAGGCCCCAGGGGAAGCACCCATGAAAGAAAAATTTGATTTATATTTTAAATCTAGATCATTCATCATTAGGCCTTAGATCTAATGACCAAAATTTAATTATCTTGACTTGCCCTAGAAGGGAACCCTATTTTATGAGTGAATTATATTACAACTATGCATTTTGATGTATTCCAAGAGTTAGATAGCAGTTGTGTTGCATATAGATGTTTGATTAGTGATACTCCTATGAGAAGCTTGCTCTACAAGTATATTTTGGTCTTTGTGATTTATGAATAATATATTGGGTGGACTTTAGAGTGTGGGATTTTTCTATTGGAAGGTTTTTCCCCACGTAAACCATTATGTTGTGGTATGTATGATATATGTGTTTCTTTATGTCTATGTTTATGTAACTGTTAAATATCTATAAAAAAATTTCATTATTCTACTCTCATAATTACTATAGGAAGTTGTTCTGCTACCTTGTCTTCCTTCTAGATAAGCCAAATAGTAATCATAAGTACCGCACAATTATCTGCATGCCCTTTTTTAAAAATTAAATGCTCTCTACAAAGGTTATACATAAACCTACTCAAAACTCCCACTACTTCGGCTATATCTAGTATAGTTCAAACTACTACATACATCAAACTACCAATGACACTAGCATAAGTAACTTTAGAAATCTCTTCAAATTCATCTTTAAAATATTTCTAAACTCAACTTAGTACCAACTAGAAATGGAATATTTATTGGTTTATGGTCATGCATACTAAACCTTTGTAAAATGGTATCAAAATACTTACTCTGACTTAACCAAAAGTTTTTTTAACCAAATCCCTACTAGTCTCCATCCCAATAATATATTTAGCAGCCCAAAAATCCTTCATATCAAATGTTCCAAAAAGTGGACTCTTAAGCTCCCTAATCATCACCTTGTTGTTACCCATAAACAACATGCCATCAATATACAAGACAATGTTTAGTATTTGATCATCAAAAATCTTAATATAAACACAATGATCCTCTTCACTTCTAACAGGATCCAACATCAATGCAAAGGCATCAAAATCGTAATACTACATGTTGGGTGACTATTTCAAACCATATAATGTCATTTTAACATGCAAACTAGAAGTTTTCTTTTCCTTGCACAAAAACTATCATGCTATTGTATATAAATTTCATCCCAGGATCCCCATGCAAGACATAACTTTTAGCATCTATCTTCTCTATTTCAAAATCATAGGCAATAGTAATAGATAAAAAGAATCTAATATAAGCTAACTTATCAAAAAGAGAAGAAAAATCATTGAAATCAACTCCATCTCTCTAGGATTAGATTTTTCCACTAGTCTAACCTTGTAACACTCAAACTGACCATCTACACCAAAATTATTTTTAAATACCCACTTACAACCAATGGAATTCCTTCCTTTGGGAAAACTAAGAAGATCCTAGGTATCCCAACAATCCAAAGCCATCACCTCTTCCTGCATGGCCTACATCCAAGATTCACTTTCCTCTAAAGAGAGAGCCTCCTTGAAATATCTAGGTTCATCATCAATACTCAAAAAATAAAATACATAATGAGAATCTAGTGGGCTATACTCATCAACTAGATCTCATTATCTTGTGGATCTTCTCAAGGTAGGAGTAAGGTGATCTTGATATTCTTCTTCTTTTTTATGATCATCTTGCACATCATATGAACTCTCTAAACCCTTTTCTTCTTCATCATCCTCTAATCCTTTTGTTTATTCTTCCACATGTTCATCTTCCTATTTTTCTATATTTGTCAAAAAGTGCACTATTTTTGTCTTATCTTTCTCCTTTGGGTGTTATTCATGTGAGTAAGCTCTAAAATCCTTAAAAATCACATCTCTAGAGAAAACCTTTTTATGGGTTAGTGGATTCCAAATTTTATAACCTTTTACATTCTCATCATAAACAACAAATATGAATTTCTATGATTTTGGATCCTATTTAGATTGATTCTTGTAAGGTACATGAAAAAATACTCACAAGTAAAGAACCTTAAATGTGAAACAAAAGAATTTCTAACTATCCATACTTCATAAGGAGTTTTATCAACAAGAGATGAACAAGGTGATTTATTAATCAATAACATGCAGTACTTACAACTTCTACCCAAAAGAATCTATCAGGCTTAGTACCACTCAACATACTCCTAGCTCTTTCTATCAAGGTTCAATTCATTCTTTATGCTACCCTATTTTGTTTGATTGTATAAGGAGTAGTTTTTTTCCAAACATTATCTACATGTTTACATAACTCATCAAATTCCCTAGAATAATATTCACCCCTATTTTCAAATCTCAACTCTCTTAGCTTATATTTTGTTTACTTCTCAACTAAGGCTTTAAATTCCTTAAACTTAGTGAAAGCCTTATATTTTGCATGCATAAAATAAATCCAAGTGCATCTTAAGAAATCATTAAATGAAAGTAACATAATAGTGATATTTTGTGAAAGAGTCAATATCCACTAGCTCAAACACATCTGAATTAATGATCTCTAATATTCCTTTGTTAGTTCCATTAGGACATGATTATCTATTATGTTTACCAACAACACAACTCTCACAAAAATCACTTTTACCAATAAAATCATAAGAAATACCATTAACCAACCTTTTATTTAAAATTTTCTTAAGACCCTTTTCACTTATATCATCCAATCTATGGGACCACAACATATATGCATTTTTAGTGCCAATTACATTGGAATAGTTCAAAAAGTGAAGGAAATCATCCTAAAAAAAGTCCCTTAGCAATTACCAATTTCCCTCTTACCAACCTACAACCAAACTTGTCAAATTTCACATGCATTCGAGAATCATTTAACATGGATATTGAAATTAAATTTCTTGAAAGTCCTAGAATATGTAAAGCATCATCAAGGATTTTAACACTTCCATCACTGAAAAAACACAACTTTACCTTTCCCTTTCCAATAATCTTCTTCATGATATTATCACTAAGGAAATTTTATCAACCATCATAAGCTAAAAAGTCATGATGGTTTTTCTTTCCCTACAATAGGTTCGATCACTCTTCCTCTTAAAGTTGGGTAAAAACAATTAGATGTGTCATTCTCTATCATCCCAATGTTAGACCAAAGTTGGGTTATGTATGGCTATGGTCAATGAATATCATCTTATGGATTATCCACAAGTGTATAAATTTCCCATTCAAAGATCAAATATACATAGTGCATCATAGTGGATTTAATCCTTCATCTTCCCATGAAAACTTTTCATTGGATTTCTTTTGGCCTCAACCTATGGAACCTATTAAACCTTGTGAGGACATCTTTTTCAGGCCATATCAAAATTTTAAGGAAAAAAGAATAAAAAAGTTATCCCTTAGCACTATTCTTTAGAATGATAGGTCTATAGTTTTTCCTCCCCCACCTATTGTGGATGAACCCATGCCCAAATAAAATTCACTTCCAAATAATTAAGGTATTTACACTAGAGTTCCTTTACTTATATCATAGAAAAGACCAAGAGACAATTGAATAATTCCTTTCGCGCCTTTGAAAACCAAAGCAAGTGTATAGACCTACAAGGGTAGTGGTTTCCCAACCCCTAATGGTTCATTCAATTCCTTCCCAAAGGGAAGAAAAGAGATCAATGGTTGAGAAACCCACTCTTACCCCTTTACAAATTTAAAATTGTGCAAGAAGAAACCAAAATGCTAGAGAGAATAGGTGAAGCCATTGTAATCTTATCCATTCGTTGAAAGAAAAGAATAAAACACTATATGGAAATCAAATACCTGTGCAAAAAAAAGAAGAATTAAAAATTTCACCAAGCAAGACATGGAATCAAAACAAGAAATGGAATAAGAATATACAACTAACATTATCATTAAGCCTCCCATGGTGATAAATTTGGATGATGAAGATAAAATTACTAAAATTGGTGAGCAAGTGCATAATAAGCTTAATTTGTTATTTTCAAAGTATATAAATTTAGATGGGGCCAACTGTGATGATCCTCCTAATGAGAGTGACCCACTAGATGTTGAACCTATTGATGCTCCTAGTACAAAACTTGTTGTAGTCCCTTTTCCTAGCTATCCACCTTCCTTATATAATGAGAAATATTGGGATACATATTATTTTCTTTAGATTGGCTCACATGTGCACGGTACTCTCTCTTTGTGTTTTCTTTGTGTGTTCTTTGTTTTTTCTTGTATGTGATGTGATATCCCATGTTGTGTTTCTTGGCATGTCATTTTTTTTGTGAGTTTACTTTGTATGACCCTTGTTGCTTCTTTCGGAAAAGGATTCAAAGGAAACAATTTTTTCATGACATTCTTCTATATGTCATAATTTTTTTGTTTTTTGTCATATGTCCTCCATTTGGGGATGATGCAAGGAATTGAGACATTTAGGTCTCTTCCATGTTGACCTAAAAATATTGTTTACTCTCTTTCTATGTGTCATTCATCCATTTTGTTCATTTTTCCATGAGTATTTAGGGAATGATTCTAGTTTCAAGCTCTATTATCCATGAATCGCTTTTGTGTTCATCTCTATGTTGTTTATTGCATTGCATTTTAGGGAAATGCCTTATCATCATGTATCTTTGTTTGGAAACATATCATTGGTATAGGGATTTTTAAATAAACTCTCATATCTTTATTACATGACATTTGTTATTTTTCTACCTTAAATAAATTTCTCATAGCATAGTGTTTAGCAATTTATTTAAAGTGGGGGCATACATTGGTATTATTTTCTTCACTTTATTCATGCATGTTGTACTTAGTGATGCATTGAAATTGGAATTTTATTTTAGGTCACTTTGTTCACATAAATTGAACTTAGTGTTATGTTGGCATAGAATTTCAATCAATTTTTGTAGAAATTTATCAAAAATATTAGGGAGTATAATTATTGGAATGGTTATGGGTACACACCAAGTGAATATCAAATTTTACTAGATCTTGTGTATTTATAAGTTTTTATACTTTATCTTGGGGTCTCACCTAGTGAATACTAGACTTCACTAGTTTTTGTTTCCTTTTGTTTGTGATTCACCTAGCAAATATAAGACTTCGTTAGTCTATGATTCATGAACATCTTTTTGTGTTGATCCTAGCATAACACAACTTGATATCCCATGATTATCCATACTCTTCTTTTGTATTTCATTTTGACATTGTGTATATTGTCTTGTTGAATTTCATAGATTTGTGTGTTCATTTGTGCTTATTTTGGCTTTCCATATATGATCTTAGATATTAGAGGCTTATGAACTCCCTCTTGATCCTTGGTCATATTATCCCTTCAACATTTGTATATTTGAACCCCTCTTGATATATATTTTTCTACTTTGGTGTGAGTTTGAGCATAAGTTCATACTCTGGCTAAAGTGGGGGATAAATGTGGTATTGTAAATTGTCACTCTTGACAATTTCACACTATGTTTTTCTCCCCTTTAAGTTATTGGACTTAATTGAGCACCTAATTTCCTAAATTATGCATTCCACAACTCATTTAAATATTTATTGATAATTTGTAAGCATAAAAAAATGCCCTTGTTTAATACTTTGCTCTCAAATCATTCAATTTTTGAAAATAGGCTTAGGACACTAGTGCCTAGGGAACCTATGTTCCCCTATTTTGGATCCAAATTCAAATATGTCAATGTTGACATTTTATTATTTAAATTTTGAATATCTAAAGTCAGTTGTTGGGATTTACTTATTGGTAAATTAGAATAATAGCATATAAATACCTAGTTATTGCATCATTTGAGAATGAACAAGGAAGATTCACAAAATTATTGGAGAAATTATCATCGAGAGCATTATTCATGTTTATTGTTTCATATTTTTTGTGAAGACTAATCCTTGTAGGTTTCCAGTCATTTTAGGAAATTCAAACAATTCAAAAAATTCAAGGAAGCAAGATCCAAACCTTAAGGAGATGTGTATAACTTTCATCCTCCAAGGAAGCTATTTAAGTGTTGTGAGTTTTAGAAATTTGTGGATTCATCATTCCTTCCTATCATTTATCCTTTATCATTGAAATTACCATTATGGAAGTGGAAACACTAACACGAGGTTTGACTAAGGAAAGTCCCTAAATGGCATGCAACCTTTCTTCTCTCTTTCAATGTGTAGGTTTTAGGTCTGAAGAAGATTGAAGGAAGTTTGAAGATCAATTATTCATTGTTGCAATTGAAACCTTGCACCTTGAAAACTCAAAAAAAATCATTTACATAACTATCTGATCGTGATCAGATAGTGCAACAAATGAGAAATGGAAGCTCTAATCTGACACTAGAGGATTGCAAAAATATAGTTGAATTAACCCTACAAAGAGAGTGGAACCTAGGGTTCCTATGTGTTGGAAGAATGAAGAAGAACATATAGCTATGTAAGCTTTGTGTTTTCATTGATTTCACCATGTTGATTGAGTCATTAGTTTGGTCTGGTACTCTGAACCAGTATGAAGAACTAGTCTACACCCTTTGATATTTTCATCTGCATATACAGTACATATAAGATTTATACCTGTAGTCTATGTATGATGTTCATTACACACATCTACATCTATGTTCTTGATTGTAGGTGGTGCTTATCTTTATATCAGAAGCTATGAGTATCACAATATTGATTGGTTAACACACATAGTGGTGTTCGTATTTTGGTCCAGAATCCCCCTCTATTGATTATTGTTGCTTAAGTGGATTTTGGAAATGGCTTATGGATGTTGGAAGCATGCATGTTCAGAATATCATGTGTTCAAGTGCTTGTATGGTGGGTTAGCATCATTCTATTGTTGCATTTTCTATTAGGTCTATCTCCAGATGACTTAATAGATAGTTGATGTTATGGTGAATTAATTTTTGCATTGTCGATGTATGTGTGGTCCATGTTGACATATCGTAGCATGCTACACACTTGAATTAATTTTTGGAAGAATTTTTGTAAATGATTGAAGCCAGTTGATTTTTTGGCTCATAAAGATTGCATCTAATTAAGTCAACCTAATTGATTCTTGCAAATGAATCGGATAAATATATTGAATAGTTTTGAGATCAAGAGATATAGATGTGTGGGTGAATAGGGTGAAGTGAAAGTAGTATTGTGAGGGAGATGTGAAGAAGTTTTTCATTTTTGTTTACTAAGCATTACCGGAACTGAATCAACACTTGTTAGGTGTAATGCTCTTACCAGTTTAGTTTGGTTGTGGAGCCACTTTAGTATTGTAATATTTTTGTAGGTAGTGACCCTCCTTATCTGGATACTGAGTCCTATCTTGGGTAGTGATCCCTCTGGTAGTGAGCCTTTTTGTATTATGTTTAAGAGCTACATTATATTGTGAGCTAATCCTCACCGTGGTTTTTCCCTTTTTGGGTTTTCCACGTAAATCTAGTGTTTTATATGTTATTATTTCTCTCTGTTATTTGTATTTCATGTTTATACTTAATAACATAATTAAGTGGATTTGAAGTTGATAAGTGTTTAAGAATTGTGATTAAATTTGGTGACAACTAATTCACCCCCCTCTCAATTGTCTTGCACCTTTCAAAAATTAGTATTAGAGCTTTGGTTTCTGGGAGAAGAAGCTTAATAGCTTGAGGAAGATCTTGAAAGTTTGAGCAAATGGATGACAAAGAATAAATTTGAGCTAGTCTTGAAGTGAACTTGATTTGGAGAAATTCTGAGGTAATCTAGATAAATCATCACAAATAATTGGGGATAAAAATGCAAATTTTCAAATTCAACTCTCTTAGTTTACAAAAAGTGAAAAAGGAGAATTTTTGTTGAGCAAGAAAGAGTTTAAAGAAGATGAGTGTGATGATGGACAAAGGATCAAGTGGTAATATTCTGTTAAGGATTAAGGGTGTTGAACTGGAAGAGTTTGATCATCAAAATATGAAGGAAAATGAACTAGGGTTGTGATGGAACCCCTAAAAAAGTTCTTGGTTCCATTCTACCAATTGTGCAAAATTTGGCTCAGACCCTCGTTTCTAGCTTAGGGTTGTTTTTCTCATCACTATGTTAGGGTTTTTATGTTGTTAAAACCCTTCAAAATTGGCCTACAAGCTTTGAAAAACCCTTGGTCATTTTAAATTTGCATTGACCTGATATTCTCAGTTTTTGATTTTCTAAGTTACCTCTTATGCCATTGATGTTGTATTCACTAGCCACGTGAGTTTAGGCTTGTCAATCACCTTGATCCTTTTTGGTATTAAATTTTCCTATGTTCGAAGCTTAATTTTATAATAATTTAAATCCTTAGCCTTCATCCTTTATCATTCAATTTCTTGTCTACCTAGTGATGGTCCCCTTTTAAGACTAACTTTTGCAGCATGTGCAAAATAAGGATTTCATGTTGGTCATTCAATCATCATAAATTGATCCCAACTATTCCCCATGCACTTGTATTGATTTATTCCTTCTTATTTTATTCACATAGGTTGGCAGGCTTCATCCACATGTCTGATACATTGGTGGGCCTAGTCTTCTTAGTGAATATAGATAGCACCATTCAAAGAAGATCAATGGTTGCAGATTTGAAGATCTGTGGCCACATCTTGACCACTCCCTGTGCACACATGTTGGTTCATTTCATGTTATTTTAAACACATGGGCTAGCGAGTGATGGCCACATGTTACTGTCAGATGGTGGGACAAATATCTCCAAAAGGGAAGCAGACATGGTTTTAATAAATATCGGTGATGGAAATCACAACACGTGTTCTCATTAGGACCATTCCCCACACACTTGTCTATCAAAAGCAATAAGAAAGGATAGTTACACATGCTAGCAAGCAATGCGACACTTGTCACTTATTGTGACACTTGTCACTTATTACAACACTTGTCACTTATTGAGAAAACTTCCAAGCTCTAATGATGGCAATTAGTTCATAAGGAATGAAATTTATGGTCAATGATGGGCGACGTGGGACAATCCTAACTACTCCCCACCATCTCATGAGGGACCGCCTGTGTGCCATATTTTGTAGTGGGCAAGTGCCATGAAGATATTCTAAACGGGATCCAATGGACTCTAATGGAGTTGGAAGGATGCTAAATTTGACCGAGAGGGTACTATTTCTAAACGACACAATTTCTCAAGTTTATTCTTTGGGACACATGTTTGGGGAGTTCAGCCATTAGTATTGATAGTTATTGATACATGTGGGAAGGCAAAAATAAAGTAGGGAAATGTATGAACCGATATTTTGAGATCAAATCAAGATCAATCCCTATTCTTCTTCTATGAAGAAATACAAGTGAATTAATTCCCATAGGTAAGTGGGTGATTACAACATGAGAGGTTTTAAATGATGCTAAGTATGTGGTTGAAATATGTGTATAGAGTGAATGTATATCTACTAAGGGATTTTCTGATCAAGAAAAAGCATTAAAATCATAATTAAAACATTTTCATAATTAGTTGCACTAGTAATCTATTTGTTGATTTATTTTTTAAACATGATCAATGGTTGAGGTTAAAAAACATCAAAGCAAACTATTTTCAGCTCATGCGCTTGAGTTTTCTTTGAGTATTAATGGTTGGTACACTTGCATGGATCGATATAAGGAGGACCAATAGCCATATTTTTCATTTTGAAATTGCATCCAAGAGAAAATTTGGTGAAGGTTTTTTTCTTCTTATCACTAATAAGATGAGTAAGTCTAGAGAGTGTTATAGGCTAGTTCGAAGGTCTAGGAGATTGAGTTTGCTCGAGTCTAAGGATAATGTTCCTAAAGATGAAATTGAGACATAGGGAGCTCCTAATACACCAAAGAGTATAAGGGGATGTAGTAAATTCAAGAAGTATGGTGTCAGGAGTAATTACCACCTAAGGAGTCGAATTGTTTCAAAAGAGTTGGTCAAGTTCAAAGGGAAAAAGTTGGTGGGATATGAAAAAAAGGAAAATAAAATGTTCAAGCATCATAAGGCTTATCTAGGAGGAAGTAATTCTTCGAGTGAGGTTTATGATATCATTTCAAAAAGTGAGGGTGACACTGATCTGGAGTGTGACCATTATCTCCTCTCCCTAGTACCTTCTGAAGACTCTAACGAGGAGGTAGTGATGCCTCCTCCATTTCCACCATGAACAAGACACAAGCTAGTATCCTCTAAGGCTGATGACTCAAAGTGATGACTCTGCACCATTTTTGTTTTTGATGGCACCATGGCCCATTTGTGAGGACTTTCCTATTCAATATTCATGTGATTTCTTGTTTTCTAGTGCTGATGGGGAAATTTTTCAGGCTAGTGTGCTGGAGAAGGGTCATACTTCCTAACATTGGTGGCATGTAAGTTTCCTCCGAGTAGTATGCAAGTTTTTGCTAGGGTTGCGAGTGGATAATCTTCTTTGGTCAACAAGGATGAGGATTCAATGCTACTGCAACAAAATTTTCCTTTTGAGGAGCTAGCATGTCTTCATGCAAAGGATGTACAATTTTTTCTTTTACTCTTCCATTTTCTGCAATGAGTTCATATAACTAATGGACGTCTCAAATTCTAGTGCAAATGATATTCAAATGAAATGAAATGTAAATGTAATTGAGCTTGATACTTGTTGCTCCATTTTTCTATAAAAGGGATTTTAGGGCTCATTATAGAGGGTCATATTTTTTAGTCTCAATAGGGTTTTAGGTTAAAAATAAGTTTAGGAAAGGAATTTTATGAAGAAAATGGACGCATAGAATAGTAGGTTGTCTTGGGTATGAGTCCTACATGTAATAGTATTAAAAGAGTTTTATAGAAACTACTTATATTGAAACAAATATTAGTCTAGAAACAAAAAATCTCCTATGTATTTTTCTCACAATTTATGAATGAAAATACTAATGGTGTTATTATTTATCTTCAATTGTTCCATTGAATGTATGATTCTATTTTAGCTTTAACTCAAAGAGTTGATTAAAATTCTTTAGGAGGGTTATAGATTTTGTAAGGAATTGCATAGGATTTGTAAGAAGTGAGTTTTTTTAATCATTGCAAGTTTTCATAAATGAAAAGCACCATGAAAATAGTCGAATAGTCTCTGAATTAATCAGTTTATATATATTATTGGTTCTTATAAATTTTACTTCATTGATCTAATTGATGAAACATGGGTTTGTTCGTTAGAAAATATTGTATGAACATGAGTAATTAGCATACCAGGCCGTAGATTTAAAATAAGAACAAGATTCATTTGAAATATTTTCAAGTATGGTATGGGTTTGAACTGCCCCTATTTCCTAGGAAATAGGTAGTTATCTGCTTCAAGTTCTATCAAACCTTCAGTGAAGTACACTATTTGCAATATGTAGGAATAAATCTATGTATAAATGTGTTATCAATTGGATACACCTCACGTGAACACAAGATGGAACACCTTCCTAGGTCCTATAGAACCTAAAGTGTACGAGGAAAGACCTCAAAATCCTTTACTCATTGTGTTAGCCACTAGCCTTGTAGTTTCTTCATTATAGGAGTTGGCTACTCTTTAGAGAACTCTAAGGTTTTGCTGAAAAATAACCAACCAGTTGAAGAAAAATGAATTGCATAATGTAAAAACCTTGGGTATGGATTTATGGGGAGAATTTCCTTGGTTTGTAGACAAAGAATCTATCTTGTTCTTGTTATGTCAATTCAGGGATGACAATATTATTTTGGACAAACCATATCAAATCACGAAGGAGGTAATCAAAGCTATTACTAATTTGTGTAGTGTTGGTGAACTCCCTAGGAAGAAAACAGTGAAATACAAAGACGTGGATGAACTTACTAGTGTCAACAAAGAACCTCAATATCTAATAATAAATACCATTGTTGATCCTGCAGTATGATATGTTGCTTATGGAATCTCTTATAAAATCTATTTCCAAAATTGTGAAGATTCTACTTTGGCTATTGTTGCATATCTTTCACACATGATGTTGAAGGAGAATAAGTAATATTATTTGTCCAGCCTAATAATGGAAAACATAGTTGAGAATGTTAGAATGTATTTGGTTGAGGGTTATTCTTTCTGGTTTGGGTCTTTGCTCATATATTTGATATTTTACTTTCTCAGTTTGCTACTAGGAAGAGAGAATGTTAAGTGGGAATTTGACATCCTTGTTAGAAAAAAAAAATTACAGGTATTTGGGATGTATAGAAGATAAATTAGGTGCATGCAAAATCTATTTCTCATCCCTACAAATGAATCGGTGCTCCAATGTGTTAGTTTCTAGTTAGTTTGAAGAGGGTTCATCTTTTGGTAAGAAAGAGTTGGAAATTGTTATTGGTGGTTCCCCTCCAGAATCTAAAAGGAGAAAAATTGTCACAAAAGATCTCACCACTATCTAGGAAGAAGAGAAGAATGAAGAAGAATTTTTTCTTGAATCTGATCTAGAGGATATTCAGATGATGTTAGATAAAGGTGATATGAAGAAGGTTGATGAAATGTGGTGTGCCTACTCTTTGATCAAGAGACTTAAAATTGATGATGTGTTGATTGATTATTTTCTCAACAAGGGTATTACAGTTTCATGTGTCTGACTCATTATTGGATGATCTAGTAGAAGTGATTGAAGAAAAAAATTGTTGGAAGGACATGAAGGGCATAAGTTTGAAGCTATTCTTGAAAGAAGATGTGTCAATGCCAAACAAAAGTTATCCAAACACATTAATGAGATAAGATAATGCATTAAGGAAATATCTAACATCTACAAGTATTGTCTCTGGTGGCCTATAGCTGTTGATAATTTTAGAAATATAATTGAAGCCATTGAAACTAAGATAAACAATATTAGAAAGAGTTTTAATTTCTTTGAAGACAAAAATGGAAAACAAAGAATAAGAGTCAGTGAATTGCAAGTTGAATTGTTGATTGCTCAAAGACAGAGGGAAGACTTGGTTAAAACTTTTTGGTTTGTTAAAAAAATTATTGAGGTTTGGTTGGATCATCTCTCTAGAATACTCTCTGATGCAGAAGATTGTGAACAACAATGTTTGTCTTCATACTAGACATCCTCATTTACACCATTGTCTTTATTGGATAGTATGAGTGCAAGAATGCGTTCAATAGTGTTTGATTGGAAGAGGATTCTTTGTACCATAAGAGAAAGGTACAAAAAAAAAATTCATGCAAAAAGTGTTATTTTCACTTGAATGTTCAAAATGGGGAGGTAGAATTCCTTTTGTCACCATGTACATACATTTAAACATTCTTTTTTTGGTCACCCTTTATCCTTGATGTCAAAGGAGGGGAGAATATCAGTGATAGGGGGAGAAAATGTTGTAGGAAATTTTGTAAATTTTGGCACATGTTGCCATCAATGACAAAGGGGGAGATTGGTGGAAGAATGAAGAATAATTTCTAGTTGTGAAAAAATTATGTTTTCATTGATGTCACCATGTTGATTGACTCGTTAGTTTGGTCTGACACTCTAAATCGGTATGGAGAACTAGTCTACACCCTTCAATATTTTGGTCCACATATACAATACATATAAGGTTTATCCCTGTAGTCTATGTATGATGTTCACTCATATATCTACATATATGTTCCTCATTGTAGATGGTGCTTATCTTTACATCAAAAGTTATGAGTATCACAATGTTGATTGGAACTGAGTTGATTGGTTGACACACAAATTGGTATTGTTATTTTGGTTTGCAATCCCCCACTATTGATTATTATTTCTTGTAGTTTTGAGAAATGGCTTATGGATGTTGGAAGTGTTCATGTTCAAAATCTCACATGTTTAGGTGCTTGTACAGTGGGTTGGCATCATTATGTTGTTGTATTTTGCTATTTGGTCTATCTTTGAATGACCTAGTGGATCTAGTTGGTGTTATGGTGAGTTAATTTTTGTATTGTGGATGTATTTTTGACCTATCTTAGGTTCATTCCAACATATCATAGCATGTTACATGCTTGGATTAATTTTTGGAAGAAGTTTTGTAAATGCTTAAAGTTGAAAGTTGTTTTTTTGTGAATAAAGATTATTTCTAATTAAGCCAACCTAATTGATGTTTGTGGATGAATTTGATATATATATTGGATAGCTTTGAGATCAAGAGATACAAATGTGTGGGTAAATAGGGTGAATTGAAAGCAATATCATGTGTGAGATGCAAAGATGAAGTGTGTCAAGTCTGTTTACTAAGCATTATCGAAACTGAATCAACACTTTTTAGGTGCACTCTTACCAGTTCACTTTGGTTGTGAAGCCACTTCAGTATTGTAATCTTTTTGTAGGCAAGGAGCCTCCTTTTCTAGATAGTGATTCCTATCTTGGGCAATGAGCCCTCTGGTAGTGAGCCTTTTGTATTCAATTTTGGAACTACATTATATTATGAGCTAATCCACACCATGGTTTTTCCCTTGTTTGGTTTTCCACGTAAATCTAGTGTTTTCTATGTTATTATTGCTCTCTATTATTTGCATTTCATGTTCATACTTAATAACAAAATTAAATGGATTTGAAGTTGATATGTGTTTAAGAATTCTAATTAAATTTGGTGACAACTGATTCACCCCCCCCTCTCAGTTATCGCGTTCCTTTCAACACTATCTTAGAATTTTTGATCCAAATTTATATCGTAGGTGTACAATGTCCTACTGAATCCATTCTTGTAGTTTGTTTATGTCTATGATTTCTCATATTTGTTGTATGTGCATGAAAATAATAATTTTCATCATTAGGTCAATTGAATTCTTATATTTCATCCTTAGGCCACTTTCATATTTGGTTAAGGGTAGGTTGACTATCCTTTAAAGTTGTAAGTCACTCATACACCTTGTCTAAATCCAATCGAACCCCTATCACATACCATTCCATAATTTTTTCCAATAAAATTAGGGAAAGGTGTTCAAACCATAAGGTGAAAACTCTAAGGTTTCCCTATCCCTACATTTCAACATGTAGTGAGTGTGGCACCATTTTCCATGTCAAAATTTAAGAAAAAACATTGGAGTACAACTAAATTCTTCTCAAATATGAAAGAGGGACATTGAGTATTATCTCATATTTCAAAATTCATATGATTGTATATATTTTAATTATATAGATAAGGATTGGGTAGATTCAAAAGATGACCAAAAGCATACTTCTAGTTATAGTTTCAGTCTTGATTCTACAATATTCTCTTCAAAGTTAAAGAGAAAATCTATCACTTTCTACAATAGACTTGAAGATTACAAATTTGTAATAGAAAAATATTTGAAAAATATAGTTTAAACGATTATTAGAGAATTCTCACTAGATACGAAATGGACCTATCACATTGAATTATGATAAGAAGAGTGTTATATAAATTACAAAGGAACCATCTTTCCATAGTAGGAATAAAATAGTTAAAATTCAACATCATTAAATTATAGTTGGTTCAACTAGGATTGATTGAGAATATGTACTACAATGCAAAAGATCAAATAGTAGATATCTCCACAAAGCTCTAGCTAATGAAAGGTTTCAAACACTTAGAGATCTACTTCAGGTTCTTTCCATAGTCATAGTGGGGGAAAGTCGCATCAATAGTGTCCATCAGACACATTGGTTTATTCACTTTCTAGATAATTAAGGTGTTATAGTTTAATTGATTAAGTCTAACTAATGAAGAAAATTGTATGGTCCTTAATAATACCATCCAACAAGATTCAATTTTTTTAGAAGTATAGCTCAACTAAATTTAATATGTAAAATATTTTGATGGATATAAAAAATATATTCAATTTGAATTTACTATTACATAATTCTTGTTAATGTGTTTTACAATTTCTTACAATCACTTATTGTTAGTGGAGATTGAGAAAAGTATTCCAAATGATGATTGCAGTATACATAGTGGATAATAGTGGGCAGTTCTGTAGTAGTTTGATTGAGATTTGGTTTTAGATGCCTTGAAAATGAAATGATACAAAATTTCAATTAAAATCTGCCTTCCAATCAAAGTGTTTATAGTATGTGATTGTCATGAAGTGTTGAAGTGAATGAGATTCCAACATCAAGCGAAAAGAAAAAAGTGACATTTCATTACAACTATATGAAAAACATGACAAAAGCAACACAAAGGAAGTGCAAATGCAATGTTCATGTATAGAGTAAACTAGGCTCGGCTTAAGTATCACACACTAATGACTTAGTCAAACTACTTTTGAATTTTTCATTTTCTCTTCGCCCATACGTGGTTGTTGCACCGTTTAGAATGTCACATCAAGCTTTATTCTTTTTGACTTCAACGTAAATAGGTGTTATTATGTAATAGATACAAAAAACTATTATTTAAAAGGTAAAATTTTATTTTTATAATTTTTAATATATTATTTTTATTTCTTATTTTTATTTTATGTTTATTTTTATTATAATTTTATATTTATTTAAAAATATAGAGTGTAAATTTATTAAATAATGTTTTCATTTTAAAATTGAATATTAAATAAATTTTTAAATTTTAAATTGGTATAATACTATTTATAAAAATAAATTATATTAATTTAATATATTTAATATTTTTTTTTAAATAGTGTGTTAATTAATTTTATCTTAATTTGAATTTTAATCGTAATCTTAATTTTAACACAGTATTAAGTTAGAATTGGGTTGGGGTCAATTAAAATTCCAAGTTAAAATTAGGATTAAGTTAGAATTGGGTAGGGTTAGTTAAAATCTTAAATTAAAATTAGGATTACAATTAGAATTGAAATTAAGATAAAATAAAAATTTAAAAATTCTTAGGATTTAAATAACTTGGGATTTTAACTTACAACATTAAATAAATATTTTTTGAAATTGAACTATTTAAATAAGTTAAAAATATTTATTTAATGTTGTAAGTTAAAATCTTAAGTTATTTAAATCCTTAGATTTTTTAAGTTTTTATTTTATCTTAATTTCAATTCTAATTCCTAATTTTAACTTAGGATTTTAACTAACCTCAACCTAATTCTAACTTAATCCTAATTTGAATTAACCCCAAACCAATTCCAACCTAATGAGGTAAGTTAAAATTAGGATTACAATTATAACTCAAATTAAGATAAAATAAAATTTTAAAAATTTCAAATTAAATATTTCAATTTCAAAATTAATCAACCCTTTTATTTTGAAAAAAATATTAAATATATTAAATTAATATAATTTATTTTAAAAATAGTATTGTAGGAGTTCACTCCCCTAGATGGATAGGCTTTTGGCTTATTCATCGGTTTCTCTTCACTTTGCTTTGATTGTGCAGGTACGCAAGCAAGTACGTGAGAAATAATGAATTATAATGTGGCTGGAGGAATGACGCAATGTGCTTAGGGAAATGTGCCTTCATTCTTCATTGGAGAGGGCATCCTTACCAATCCATCATTCCATCCTGAATAATTACTTGGTATGGTATAGTTGGTTGAAGGCTTTTTATTTGTGATGGAAGAAGGGAAACATGTCTACTTCTTAGTTCGTTTGCGAGTTGGTAAAACATAGCAGGTGGCGGTGGGTTTGTGGCAAAGTTTGCAAGCAGAATTCGTGCCTTCTTTTGGGTGGCAGTGACTATTCTTTACTTCACACACATGGTGCATCCTTGGAATCTTAGGTTCTCCATACAAGTGCAAAATTGGGAGAAGTTGCTTGAAGAAGACCTCTCTGATGAAGACCTTTCATCAATTTTCTGTATGGAATGCCCCAGAGCAGCAGATAGTATTCAAACAGTAATTGGGATGGAGATCATTAGGCCTGCCTCATGCCAGGTGATATCAGTCTTCTTTTCTAATTTTTTTGGATATTACTCAGTGTTTTAAGGAGCTAGAGGTAGTTGTGCAGAGATATGTTAAATGCCAGTTTCTTCAAGGACAAACCTTGCTATCAACAATTCAGAGGTATTGCTTTTCACACAAACTTCTTCGAAAGGCTAGGTGTTAGATGAGGTGTATGAAGCCATGAAAATGGGGCTAGAGGATAAAAATGATTTATTTTTCTAAAAGCTTTGAGAAAGCACTCACATTGCATTTGTGCTCAGCTACAAATGGACATTAAAAATAAATATTTTCCAATTGCCTTCCTGAATTCTCATGCATGTTTGTTTGTCCAAAAAATCCCTTATTTTGGGAAAGCTCGCACCCTAATCCAGGGAAATTTCTAGGAAGAAAATAGCCTGGGGAAGGTTCATGACATAGTTAAGGGGGATGTGGCCGAAGGGAATATGCTTGTAGTAGCTGGTGGTGCAAACATAGACATTGGTCTGAAAGTTTATACAGGGCATAAAAGAGCTAGGGTGATAGAAAAACTGGCTCCTGATGAAAGCTAGGGTGAGAATGACCCAGTCGACATGGAGGAATGAATGTTATGGGATTTTTTGAACCATTTTGTTAGATCTATAGTATTTAGTGGCTAGTTAATGGGGATGTTTAATTTAGCTTAAAATGGTTTGCAGTTGTATTGGGATTGAGTATAGATTTGGGTTTTTTGGAAAATGATAATATCAATGTAATATATAGAGTACTGAAGCAGATAGTCTTTTCATTAGGGTAGGGTGATACTATTTTAGCATTCTCTAAAAATGCATTGCCAAGTTTCAAATGGCAATCATACATGTTTTTTATATACTTTTACATATTAAAATTAATATAAATATATAGGCTTTATGCCTCTTATCTTAAAAAATAAATAAAAATAAAATGAAAACATTATTTAATTAATTTATATTTTATATTTTTAAATAAAATAAAATTATAATAAAAATAAACATAAAATAAAAATATTAGGAAAAAAGGAAAAATATTTTTCTTCCTTTTTATTTCTCACACTTCACATGCATATAGGTGTTATTAGATAATGGAGATTTTTTTTAAAAAAATAATTAGGATTATAAAAACAATTGTATGAATATCTTAGCCTTTCGCTAAAAAAAAAACTAATTTAATTGTATGAATATATACAATCTAATTTTAATTGACCCCAAACCAATTCTAACTTAATATTAAGTTAAAATTAGGAGTACAATTAAAATTCAAATTAAGATAAAATAAAAATTTAAAAATTTAAAATCAAATATTTCAATTTCAAAATTAATTAACCCATTAATTTTTCAAAATATTAAAATATTAAATTAATATAATTTATTTTTATAAATAGTATTGTAGCAATTTAAAATTTTAAAATTTATTTAATTTTAATTTTTAAAATTTTTCTTTTAATATCTTAATTTGAATTCTAATTGCAATCCTAATTTTAACTTAGGATTAAGTTAGAATTGGTTTGGGGTCAATTAAGATTAGATTAAGTTAGAATTGAGTTGGGGTTAGTTAAAATCGTAGATTAAAATTAAGAATTAGAATTGAAATTAAGATAAAATAAAAATTTAAAAAATCTAAGGATTTAAATAGCTTAGGATTTTAACTTATGACATTAAATAAATATTTTTTAACTTATTTAAATATTTTAGTTTTAAAAAATATTTATTTAATGTTGTAAGTTAAAAATCCCAAGTTATTTAAATCTTTAAATTTTTAAAATTTACTTTAACTTAATTTCAATTCTAGTTATAGTCCTAGTTTTAACTGACCCCAATCTAATTCTAACTTAATACTAAGTTAAAATTAAGATTACAATTAGAATCCAAATTAAGATAAAATTAAAAATTAAATATTTCAATTTCAAAATTAATTAACACACTATATTATATATATATAAATATAATTAATCTAATTTATTTTTATAAATAGTATTGTAACAATTTAAAATTTATTTAATATTCAATTTTAAAATGAAAATATTATTTAATAAATTTATATTTTATATTTTTAAATAATTATAAAATTATAATAAAAAACGAACATAAAATTTATGTTATATGTGGGAGTCAGAAAGAAGAAAGGTCGATGTGACATTATAAATGATCCAACAACCACACACGGCGAAGAAAAAATAGAAAATTCAAAAACACTTTGACTAACTTATTAGTGTGTGATACTTAAACCAGGCCATTAAGAACGTACTTTTGTACTAATTTTGACTATCCAAATCTCAACTAAATCATTTTATAATATTAATATTAAGAGAGATAACGTCCAATAAACTCTCCGTGCTGCACCTCTAATTGCATGCTATATTACTACTCAGTGCAAATCACTTGCAGCTCTTTGAAGCTTTGAGACCGACTTAGAGATAATATCACTTATCTTATAAGCTTTGAGTTGTTGCTGAGCTCATTGGCGACGTTGTTGCCTAGCTCGGCCTGTTTTAGTATGACGAAAATGAAGTGACTCACAAAGACTAGACGTTGAATTGATCGTCATCATTGTGAGAATCCTATGTAGACCAGACATTTTTAAGTGAAATGGGCAAAATGATTGCATCTAGAAAAGAATTCATGTAGATGAAAGAGATTTCTAGGTAAAATAAATAGATTGAAGTTATGCACTCAGATCAAATGTTAAACAAATAGATTATTTTTAAGTGAAATGGGAAAAATGAATGCATCTAGAAAAGAATCCATGTAGATGAAAGAGATTTCTATCTAAAATAAATAGATTGAAGTCCTCCACTCAGATTAAATGTTAAAATAATAGATTATTTTTAAGTGAAATAGGTAAATAATTTACATTGTCAAGATATTTTTAAGTGCAACGAGAAAAATGAATGCATTTAGAAAAGAATTCATGTAGATGAAAGAGATTTCTATCTAAAATAAATAGATTGGAGTCCTCCACTCAGATTAAATGTTAAAATGATAAAGGATCATGGTTGTCTATCATCTTTATTTTTGCAATTACATACCAACCTACATTATTTCACCAACAATGTTCAGTGAATAGACTTTATGAAAATTTTATTTGTGAGTGGAGTATAAAATATTTATATATTTTATGATATTGATTATATTGGTTTTTAATTAGGTAGAGTTTTTATGTGAATATTTAAGATTATGTTATTTAATTTATTATTTAGATGAATAGTTTTTCATTGTCAAATTTAATATTTGATTGATTCTATTATTTGTAATGTGGCATCACTTTTCTATTTTTATTAATTGATATTTTCGTAATTAGGTTGTTATTTTCAGTACTTTTATAATATTGTTCTATTGAAATTAACAATTGTATTTATAATTATAATAGAAAAATTCAATTATTCATACCTATTCACAAGTAACTTTAGGTGCATTTTGATGAAAAGATTCAATATGATTACATATCCACAAGTGACACATTCTTGTTCTATGTTTGGCCTATTCCATATTTCCTATTCATTTCCATTTATTCTTACCTACACTTGTTTTTACACAATTTTCCTAATCTCATCCTTATTTCTACATTTTGGATTGATTCTAAATAGAGATCTATGCATTATAAGTTGAGTCACATTGTTCATGGTCAAACTTGAGCAACTTAGGAATGCACATAAAAGGCATCAATTGCTATACTATTGTGAATTGATTCTACATGTTTTTAAAATCTAGATGTCATCATTCATTTGAGAGATAAGCTCCTCTATATTTTATATTTGGTTTCACAAATGTATTTTTTTAATGAATGGTACTCATAAAAATATTAAATTAATAAAGGAAAATAGATCAATATTCAAGACAAAAAGAGTATGGTGGAGAGGCATACCCATGAAGTCTAATACAAGCAAGTCTAATACAAAGATGGAATAATAGGGTCAAGGCCAACAAATTTTGAGTTGTTAAAGACAAACCAAAAGGAGGAACATCATTATCATCAAGATTTTCTAAATATTTCTAGTGACAACATTAGTTGGCTCCTAAGTAGTGAGAGAAACTTATTCTTTAGGAAGGTTATTTAGAGGTTGTTGAGTGCAAGGTGGTGTAATGGGAAACTCCAAATTTTGATACTTTCTTGTGTCATGCTAACTAAAATAAATTCATAGAAAGAAAGAGGTAGAGGGAATTTAAGAAGGATAGTCCCAACTACTATGAGTATTAATAAATTACGAAACTGAGGTTTTAGAGCCATATGAACCCCAAGAGAAAAATCTAGTTGATGAGAAGAAAAATGGGTACCTAATGGTATCACATTTTTTCCACTCAATCATTCACTAATGTCCTAGGGGTCCCAATTGGATTGACTAACAAACTCACAAGGTGAGTCAATTCACAACTAGGAAGGTCCTAGGAGGGGGTTCTTTAAGTTCTAAGGGGTTCACCACCAAACAAATGATAGGAAATGAAAATATTTGAAAACACAGTGTGATATGCAAACTGTTCTAAAACTAGAAATGTAAGCTAAAGGAGAGATGAAAATGATGAAATTATGCAATAGGGGCCTAGTATGTATGTACTTGGGATGTCTGGAGGTGCTGTGAGTATTTTGGAGATGTGTAGAAGATGTCAAAATATGTTGTGGTGCACTAAAACACCTAGAATGGCATATTAGTCCTGCTAATATTTTTTGGGGCCAATACGAAGTCTTCGGATCTTAGAACTGGATCTCAGAAAATTTCAAAATTATAGACTTGGGAGGACTAAGAAACCTGAGGTGGAATATCAATCTCATTTTAAATTTTTGCAAACTTTTAATAGGATCTTGAGCTCTAAGGTCTACCCTAGCTTCCTTTCCAATCTTAGGTTCTAAAGCTTTCAGATGTAGCCTATAGGTGAGCTTTTGTGAAGATGACAAATTTGTGATGCAACATTGCAACTTTTGCAACTTTCCACTCCAAGTGATCTTCAAGTCTACAACCTAGATCTGCAATCACACATATGTAAGAAGATAAAAACTTGTTGTTTGTTAGTGAATGGGGGTTTTCCTTTCTTAAACCCCTTGTTGGTAATTAAACCTTGAAATGAAATAGAATAATGAAAGAAATGGGGAATGAACAACATGTAATGTTACAACTCACCAAAACCTTGTAAATTGTATAAACTTGTGTGCAATGGATGCAATTGTTATGGATCTTGAATGCTTGAAAGATGGGACTTGAATTGCTTGCTTGAATCAAAACCCTACATCACAAATGTTAGCACAAAAACACACATGATGCAAGAAAACACTTTGATATGATGCTTGAATCTGAAAATGGCTCAAAATGCTTGAAGAATCTACTCTTGAATGCTCTTGTGAACTCAATTATGTTATGATAATGGATCTCACAAAAGGCTTGGGTTGAAATGAATGAAGGAACCTTGTATTTATACCTACGTATGCTTAATATCTCAAAATTACATCACACCAAGCCGAGATATGAATCAATTCAATAAAGGAGGCTAAATCCTGCCAAAATTTGAAATTAAATGACGAAAATGACTCAAGGTGGACTAAGACACCCTAGGTGTCATCTTACTCCCAAGTCTTAAAACCTTGGGGCACAAACATCAAAAAGGGGCCCAATCTTGATATGCCAAAATTAGGGTTTTGAGAGGCTTGGGGGACTAAGACACCATAGGTGGCATTTTAGTCCCAACCCAAAAATCAGGGACACACTAATAGTCATTAAATTGTCATTTATACATTGGAGAATGTCGAGATTAACCAGAGAAATATGTAATTCATAGGGCTTGTGGACATAAAATAGGACCAATTAAGCCATAAAGAAGCATAAATAAAGCAAGGCAAGACCAAACAAGTGTGAAAATGCAAGGGTATGCATTTTTCTACACTACATTTAACTCCCACTTTCGTGAGAGGATGAAATTGCTTCAAACTCACACTAAAGTAGCCAACCATGCAATCAAAAGGGGTTCAAATGTACAAATGTTAGTAAGATAGGATGACAATAATCAAGAGGGTGACGAAGTCCCCAGGATCAAGATCCTATGGAAAGACAAACATAAGCACAAAGGAACATGCTTACAAATGATATATGAAGCCATAACTAGATCAAAAACATACACCATTAAAGAGAAGAAAAAGGAAAATGAAAAAGGAAAAAGGAAAATTACAATGAAACAAGCTTTGATTGGCCATCCAACGTAGTGGACCAGGTCTAGGATGTTTTTCCATAAAGGTTTACAAGTGGAACACATTGTCCACTATGAAAACAAAATACACACTCACCAAGGCTAGTGCAAGCTAGGTGTCCACTAGGTGAGCCCCAAGGGACCATATCAAAGGTTTACCTCCATGACTTGAATAAGATACAAAAATTCATGCTTGCATGGGCTAGTGAAGCTAGATATTCACTAGGTGAACCCTAGGGGACCATGTCAAAGCCATACCTCCATGAATTTAATAAGGTACAAAAAAGCACACTCATAAGGGCTAGTGAACCAAGGTGTCCACTAGGTGAGCCCTAGGGGACCATATTAAAGCCATACCTCCATGACTTTAATAAGTTACAAAAATGAAACAAGAAAGAGGGATGATCGAAGGGATTTTTCTTTGTTCATGTGAGGTCTTACTACTAGGGGACATCATTCCCAATGTCTCAAGAGAGGACCAATCAAAGGATAAAAGATTCACCACTTAAGGGATAAAATGCATCGTGTTACCTCTCAAAAATGTAGGCAGGATGCCTCAAGAGGCTGCCAATCTCTTGATATGCTTTAGGGTAACAGACAAGGTCAAATGAATTAAACCTTCTACTCTTCAGGTGCTGCCAGACTAGGTGGGTGTACCTATCTAAATGAAGTAGACTTGACTTATAATTATCCTTTTTACAGTGTTTTTTCCACAATGGAAAATGGAAGTGAACAAATGAATTCAAACTTGGTATAAGTAGCAATGGCAATCTCCTATCTAAATCCTAAAATGTCTAGTTAACAAATGTAAAGAAACTGAATGAATCCAATTGATGAAATGCAAAGACCAGTGCCTTGTTGGGTATGCGAAGTCAAATGAAATCAAGATGAGCAACACTTCTCTGGAGAAAACTCAAATTATCTAGCACATATTCTATTTACAACTTGAATAAACATGCAAGACTGTGACTACTAAGCTCTACTTTAATAATCCAGATGAATCTCTCTGGTTACTATGATCAACTAAAGGATTTAATCCTTGCTTGAAAAAACAAATCAAGTAACCACATAGATACAACAAATGTGCACTGATGAATTGAATATAAACATGTTATATCAATATGAACAATTAGAAAGAATCCATATTCGAGACAACTGAGCAATACTTTCATTAAATTCAATAGATAATTGACACCAGAAATGCGCAGCAACATCAATTGACTTTCATAAATACCTCCATTTTGAAAACATGCATCACAGTCTCTAGTTAGATAAATCTATTATACTGTATCCATCTAATTTTCCTACTGTATATTGAATAACTAATTGCTGATGTTCTTTTACAATCACAAAATTTATATTTATACACCAGCATCAGAAAAACATATCACATTGAGATCCCATGTCGGCCTACCACTAAATTTGGGATCATTTCATGTTAACCACAATGTTTAAGTTTTGTTAATCCTTACAAAAATAGTCACCAAGACATCTCATGGTTATGCCAAAGGCAATTGTATCATCGATCGTTCCTTTTGTTTTATTTGCTTTCGTCGTGACCCATCAAAGTCGAGGAGATGTCATATAGATCACTTTATGTTTCCCCGAGATGTACCCCTCATTTTACATGTATCACTATAACATTCTATTTATTATGCTGAAGTCAAGAAGAATCTTTTTGTCCCTTTGTGTTTTGTTGTAATATTCTTATATCGAGGAGACCTATTGTAGCTTTCATTATGTTTCATCAAAAGTTATTTTACTTCTTGTATATCGATGTGACCTTCTTCCATTGAGGAGACATCATATAGATAATACTTCATTATACTAAAAGTCACCCCTAATGTTTTTTCCCACTCACTAAGACATAAGAAGTTTTCCTACCGAAATGTGCCTCCTCGCTTCATCCACTTCGCTGTAACTTTATGATATCGGGGAGACCTCTCATAGAGCATACAATATCTTACTGAAATTATTCATCCATCTTTGTGTGTCACTGAGAAAAGTCAATTTTTATGCCACCAAAGTCCCTTTTGTGTTCCATCAATGGGACCAGAGGTCACTCACCAAGACTTCACTCTGAAGTCACATAAGTCTTATCGTGATGTTCCTTTCATCTTGTGCATCGCTGAGACATAAGGGTTTTCTCACCAATGCTCCATTGGTCTCATTTACTTTGTTGTGACCTCATGATATCGGGGAGATGTCATATCAGCTATATCCTTTTCTTACCGAAATATACTTTAAGTTCACACCTCGTCACCGGGAGATAATCACCTTCATACCGACATAGTCATATTTGTGCATCATCGGTGAGACCTAAGGTTTTCATTGAGACAATACTTCGATGCTACATAAGTCTTACTAAAATGTATCATTTTGTTGTCCATCAATGTAACAATTCAAACTCACCAAGACCTTTCTTCATTGCACATGAGTCCTCCCGAAATGTTCTTTTAGTTGCCGGTTGGTGCAACAATGTGATTTCATTATGACTTCACACTGAACACAACAAGTTTGGCCAAAGTGAATTCTCATATGCTCTTTGGTGAGACTTTTCCCAATAAGAACTTGATAAAAACCTTTTCTTGGCATGACCCAACAAAGTCGATAAGACATATTCCGAATGTGAGTAACTCTTACTAATAAGCCCTTTTGTGCCAAGTCGGTAAGACACCGCGAGATCGCTATGACCTTTCATCAAAGCCAAAATATTTTGCCAATGTATCTCCATACATGCCAGTTGGTGAGACATAAAGCACTTAGTAAAATAATACACTGAAGACCAAACTCCCACTTAAATGTGTATCCCTCTCTATCACCGAAACAAAGTGAAAGTCCCACCGAATGGAACAATAGATGAATTTTGATCACTATGACAGTGAAAAAGTCATGCTGATATGCTTGCAGAAAGCATATGTTAGCACAAAAGAATCATGGGTCAGGGAGATGGTTATGAAGCTATGCCGATAGGAACTACCATCATGGGTCGAGGAGACAGTTATGTACACCTTTTTTGGTGCCATCTTAGTCCTCAAGTTAATCTCTTCAACATCTTCCCTTTTGACTGGTGTTTTCTTCATGAGGGACCAATCATTTCCATCAACACCCTCTCTAATGCCACTAAGCCCTTAGGAAGCCTGTGTGTTTTGAGCTACAAGATCTCCTTTCCAAACACTATTTTCTTCCCATCCACTTCTTCAACAAAAGCATTGAAGTCAATTTCTTGGGCCTCATATTGATCTATACAATGAAGGAATTTCAAAAGGTCAGTATCATCATTGAAGACTTTCCAACTATAAATGTTATGAGGAATAGGAGGCCTTGTCTTGAACTCAATCTATGACACCCCAACCAATGTGATATCATCTCTTTTCAGCACCACATTTGCTAAAAAATCAGCCATTATATTCTTTGATCTGTCAATCCATTCAATTGAGAAGGCATCACACAACTCAATTGTGTCCCATATAGCATTCCTATATCGTTTCAGTCTTTTGTGCTTTTCTGCATAATTTGACTTAATTTGTGAAACAACCAACTCAAAATCTCCAAGAGCAACCAACAACTTAATCTTGTGTTTCACAGCTATGTTCAAGCCTCTCAATAAAGCTTCATATTCTGCCACATTGTTTGTACATTCAAATGCTAACATAAATGAATATTTAAATGTAATACATTTAGGAGAAATAAATACAATCCCAACTCCATTACCTTTTTGGCTGCAAGCTCCATCAAAATACATCTTCCATACACCATTGAAATTTTATGCAACATGTTTTTCAATTTGGTCAGTACTGACCAACTTTGGCTGGGTTGGTTCTATTTTAAAATTCACAAGATCAACATCACAAAAACAATTGATCTGATCTTGTGGTACACATTCAATAAGCTAGTTCATTCTTGACTCCCTATACAACTTGACTTTCTGACCATTCATTGAAATTGTAGCATAAGACAGATCAAATTGAACATTTCCACCAACAATTGTTAGCAACTGTCTTGATAAGAGCATCTCAGACTAAGGAGGGGTGTCTATCACTATGATATCAATATTATAAGCCACATGTGGATAAGTAGCTAGTTCAACTTCAACATATTTTATAATACCTACCACAGGAACAAGTTTGTTATCCATTGCATAGCATTTCCCTTCATATGTATCAACCCACATGCCAAGCTACTTCATAACTCCTACTGGCATGATATTTATAGCAGCACTAGTGTATCATGCAATTCCTCAATAGTTTATTATTTATGATTAATGTAGTGAAAAAAGGATCAACTTGTAGGAGAGTTGTTAATACATCACTCAAGTAGACCTCTGGGATATTTACTTTCTCGTGCCTATTGACTGCTTTAATAGCTACTCTATTTTTAGAATTCACATGTTTTTCATTTCCATTTTTTATCAAATGAACAACACTATCTCTATATTCCTCAATTTTCATCATTTCAAGCAGTGGAACATACATTTTTACCTCGGATAATGCCTGAGTGAAGTCAAAATAAGAGCCCTCCACCTTAACAATTTTCTTCTATTCTGACATTTCTCCTTTGCTTTCTTCCTTTTCTCTTTTACTAAGATGGTCATGATTTTGCATCTCTTTGTCTAATTCCTTCGCTTCCTCCTTTTGGACAGGCCTCTGTTCACTTTTATCATGTTGTTTATTTTCTGGCTTCTTCATAATTCCTTGTGTCACCTTCTTTTCCTTCATAAAAATTAATTTATAGACACCTTCCTTCTCATTTACTATCTTGTTTCTCAACTAGTATTTACTCTTTGCTTCCTCAACTGTAGCAATAGTTAGTCTCTCTATTTCATCTTTGGTAAGTCTCCTCATACTTCATTGAGTAGACACCTCAATAGAATGTGGCTTTGTATAATATTTTTTAGAATCAGAAAGGACCTGTTGTTCAGCCATATGGACATTATATTTCTGATTTGAAACATTATACTCATAACCTTCATCCTCTGAAGATGAGTACCTCTCCTCAAGATGGTGAAAGGTATTTGAAGTCAAATATACTGTGTGATCTTTTCCACCATTTGTTGTCAGCATTCCCTCCTCTTGCATTCTTTGAGCTACAACACAATAGTCTAGGGAATGTGGTTTATCACAAGCTTCATAGAAATAATTGTTATTCACCATATAGGTTCCCTTTTGCCTTGATGGATCAAGAGTTTCTTTGTTTCTTGGCCTAGCTATCATAGGTTTTCCATCCTTCTAGTCTGTATTATAAGACTTGTTATGCAACCTCAACCTTTCATTCCTGTATGTATTCTTCTATCTGTACTGATAATTATTGCTTTGTTGAGGAGCCCTAGGGTCGTCTCTTTTACTGATTATACTAGCAGCCTTCCTGTTATTTTCAATTGTTAGTGCTATCTTCTGAGCTTTAGCTAAGTCTCTTGGAAACCTATTTCTCAATTCATACCTTGTTTTAGGATCAAATGCATTCAAATAAATGCTCAATGCTATAGAATATGGCAACCTTGATCCGGGAGGTATTTTAGTCTACAACTTGTTGAATCTTTGGTTGAAATAAAAAATTGAGTCATTATGATTTTTTGAATTCGCATCAATTCATTAAGACCAGCATCTAGTGCACTTTGATTCCCATATTGCTCTAAGAATTTGTCTTGAAATATTTGGAGAGAATCAATGGAGGGTGTTGCTAGGCTATTGAACCAATCTCTAGCTTCTTAAGTAAGTGACATCATGAATAATCTCATATGTAAATCTTCATAAGGCACATCCAAGTCTTGAATGAAGGAATTGAAACTCCTTAAGTGGTCTTCAGCAGAAATTTCATTACTCCTTGTAAACTTAGGTACCATACCCCTCCAACTGCCATCCACAAGGTAAGGGTATAATTGAAAACCTGCTAAATCAAACTGTCTAATCATTGTTGTATACAAATGAGGGGGAGGGTTGGGTGGATCTTGATATTGGTGCATGGGTTGTGTATGGTGGTGTGGCACATAATGTTGATTATGAGGTGGTTGCATATGTTGCTAAGTAGGAATGTGAGGTGTATGATTTGGCTATCTGTATTGATTCCCTAACTGATGGTGAGGAACCCTTGGTGGATCAGAAGGCCGTGCACTATGATTACCTTTCTTATGAGGTGGCACATACTTTGGGGGGAAACCAACTATCTGAGCAATGTTCTGAGCTTTCTACAATTTTAATTCTTTCATTGCTTGTATCATCTAGGATTTTTCCTGCTCCTCCCTCTCCTTTTTTTGAGATTCAAACTGTGCTTTGACTTCCTCATAAGTCAAAGATTCATAATCATCTTGAGGAATCATATTCTCATTAATCTGATTTTGATTATTTTCCATTCCTTGTTCACTTTCCTATTGGTATCTGAGTCCTCTTGCTTAAAGTTTAGCATCAAACTCATCCTATTTCTAAAAATTGTGAAAAGGATTTACTTGCTCTTTAGAGGTACAAAGTTCTACACTGGAATTATCTTTCCATGTATCATAACGATTATAAGTTTCACAATGTGCTCTTGATGCTTTATCTTTATCTATTAGACACATGTCCTCACTTATCCTTTTTCCCTTATTAAGCTTGTCATCTTTATGTGTCCACTTACTACTACCAACGGGAGCTCCAGTATGACCTCCCCTATATTGAGATCTTCTTCCATTCATGTTTGAATAGATGTAATGTTTTTGTCAGCATCACCACTCACTTTCTTAAAAGTGAGAAAATGCTTGATGTTTCTCATTCCTAGTAGAGTCTGTATAAATTTTCTAACTCTATGATTAAGGCCTTGATTCTAAATGTATCCCCATTAGAGTTGCCAATTCGTTAGCTCTCAAAAATGTAGGCAGGCTACCTCAAGAGGTTGCCAATCTCTTGATATTCTTTAGGGTAACAAACAAGGTCAAATGAATTAAACCTTCTTCTCTTCAGGTGTTGCTAGACCTAGGTGGGTGTACCTATCTAAATGAAGCATACTTGACTTATAATTATCCATTTTGCAGTGATTTTTCCACAATGGCAAATGGAAGTGAACAAATGAATTCAAACTTGGTATAAGTAGCAATGGCAATCTCCTATCTAAATCCTAAAATGTTCAATTAACAGATGTAAAGAAACTAAATGAATCCAATTGATGAAATCCAGAGACCAGTGCCTTGTTGGGTATGTGGAGTCAAATGAAATCAAGATGAGCAATGCTTCTCTGGAGAAAACTAAAATTATCTAGCACATATTCTATTTACAACTTGTATAAACATGCAAGACTGTGACTAATAAGCTCTACTTTAATAATCCAGATGAGTCTTTTTGGTTACTATGATCAACTAAAGGATTTAATATTTGCTTTAAAAAACCAATCAATTAACCACATAGATACAACAAATGTGAACTGATGAATTGAATATAAACTTGTTATATCAATTTAAACAATTAGAAAGATTCCATCTTGGAGACAACTTAGCAATACTTTCATTAAATTCAACAGATAATTGACACTAGAAATGTGTAGCAACATCAATTGACTTTCATAAATACCTCCATTTTGAAAACATGCATCATAGTCTCTGGTCTGATAAATCTATTATATTGTATCCATCTAATTTTCCAACTGTATATTGAATAACTAATTACTAATGTTCCTTTATAGTCACAAAATGTATATTTATACACCAACATCAAAAAAACATATCACATTGAGATCCCATGTCGGCCTACCACTAAATTTGGGCTCATTCATGTCAGCCACAGTGTTTGAGTTTTGTTAATCCTTACAAAAATAGTCGCTAAGACATCTCGTGGTTATGCCAAAGGAAATTGTATCATCGGTTGTCCCTTTTGTTTTATTCGCTTTCGTTGTGACCCATCAAAGTTGAGGAAATGTCATATAGATCACTTTATGTTTCCCCAAGATGGACCCCTCATTTTACATGTATTGCTCTAACATTCTATTTGTTATGCCGAAGTCAAGAAGAATATTTTTGTCCCTTTGTGTTTCACTGTAATATTATGATATCGAGGAGACCTATTGTAGCTTTCATTATGTTTCACTCAAAGTTATTTTACTTCTTTTATATCGCTATGACCTTCTTCCATTGGGGAGACATCATATAGATAATACTTTGTTATACTGAAAGTCACCCCTAATTTTTTTTCCATGTCGCTAACACATAAGAAGTTTTCCTACCGAAATATGCCCCCTCACTTCATCCACTTCGCTATAACTTTATGATATTGGGGATACCTCTCGTAGAGCATACAATATATTACCAAAAGTCTTCATCCATATTTGCATGTCCCTAAGACAAATCAATTTTTATGTCAACAAAGTCCCTTTTGTGTTCCATTGACGAGACTAGAGGTCACTCGCCAAGACCTCACTCTGAAGTCACATAAGTCTTACTGAGATGTTCCTTTCATCTTGTGCATTGCTAAGACATAAGGGTTTTCTCACCGATGCTCCATTGGTCTCATTTACTTTGTTGTGACCTCATGATATCGGGGAGATGTCATATCAGCTATATCCTTGTCTTACCAAAAGCTACTTTAAGTTCACACCTTGTTGCTTGGACATAGTCACCTTCATACCGACAGAGTCATATTTTTGCATCATCAGTGAGACCTAAGGTTTTTGTTGAGACAATACTCTGATACTACATAAGTCTTACCAAAATGTATCTTTTTGTTGTCAGTTGATGTAACAATTCAAACTTGCCAAGACCTTTCTTCATTGCACATGAGTCCTCCTGAAATGTTCTTTTAGTTGTCAGTCGGTGTGACAATGTGATTTTGTTATGACTTCACACCGAACACAAAAAATTTGGCTAAAGTGAATTCTCATATGTAGTTCAGTGAGACTCTTCCTGATAAGACCTTGATAAAAACCTTTTGTCGGCATGACCCAACAAAGTCGATAAGACATATTTTGAATGTGAGCAACTCTTACCAATAAGCCCTTTTGTTCCAAGTTGGTAGGATACTGCGAGATTGCTATGACCTTTCATCAAAGCCAAAATCCTTTGCCGATGTATCTGCATAAATGCTGGTCAGTGAGAGATAAAGCACTCTGTGAAATAATACATTGAAGACCAAACTCCTGCTGAAATATGTATCCCTCTATGTCACTGAAACAAAGTGAAAGTCCTATTGAACGGAAAAATAGATGAATTATGATCACTGTGATAGTGAAGAAGTCATGGCAATATGTATGCAACAAACATATGTTAGCACAAAAGCATCATGGGTCGAGGAGAAGGTTATGAACCTATTCTGATAGAAACTGCAATCTAAAAAATGCATGACCCATGGATCCTATGGGGTTATATGGGAAAAATATGAGTAGAAAAATTATGAAGAGAGGAAAATGTGCTCAAGGTAGGACTCATTTGGAAAATGCATGGGTATGAACAACAAGAAAAATCATTAGAAATTTATAGTTCCAACACATCGTATCACCACTATGGGGAATATATTATGCTTCGATAGATCACACTCTTGAGGGATATTACTCCCAATGTCACTACAAAAATAAAAACACATTGTGTGACATAATAATAATGCATCAAAGAACATGGAAAGGAAAAAAAATGCAAGTGAAATCTTGCCAAAATAATGCCAATGTATTCCCCCGCTTTAAAGAAATTACTAACACCATGCTGTGATTAATTACTTTAAAGTAGCAAATGAAAATGAAAACATGAAGAAAGACATAAGAGCCAACCTAGAAAGCCCTATGCCAAGTCATATGTTTTTTAGTAAGGATACGACATACAAGAGAAAAGGAAAGGAAAGGGGTTGCCCCCAAAATGAAAACACCAAACACATAAGGGATCTATGGATTTGGGGTTAGTATGTTCTTTTCTACAATGATATTAGAAAGCTCTGAACTGTCATCATTCTCCAAATACAAAGGACTAGAAGAATGAAACAAAGAGCGAAAAAAAAGAAAAAGAAAGAGCCTTTTGGGTCAACATGGAAGCGAAATAGACAAATGAAAAATAAAATGAAGCACAAAGAAAATATAATGAAAAATATTTTGGGTTAACATGAAGGAGACATGAATGTCTCAATGCCTTGCATCATCCCCAAAAGGAAAAAACAAGAAATTGAAAATGAAAGGTAAAGAGAAAAGATCAATCAAAAGGAAAAATTATGCGACATATAGAAGAATTTACAAATAGAGGAATGCATAGAGAGAGAGAAACATCAAACATAAAATCATGAGGGATCACATTACATACATGCAAGAAAAAGAAAGAAAGAAAAGGAAAGAAAAAGAAAAAGAAAAGATAAGACTAGTAAAGTACATGTGATAAAACCATCTAGCAGGTCATCCGCATCCAAGTCTTGTTCAATATTTATAGAATGTAGATCAGTTGCGCGGGGGAAAACATCAAGTGTTGTACTAGGAGAATCGCCAGGTTCAACATATGGTGACTCACTTGGTTTAGGAGGATTTCCATGACTATTATTGTTTAAGCTTGTAGAAGAGGAAAATAGAAAATTTAACTCATTATGCACTTCCTCATTGATTTTATCCATTTCCTCATCATCATTGAAGTTAACCAAAAGAAGGATGAATGATAATATCCATAGAGGTTGTTGGTCCTTATGGTGAAGATATAGCTTCTATTTGTTCTAGTAAAAGAGGAGGGGCATTGGGTGCTGTCATAATAGTGGTTTACAATTCCTGAGAGGAACGAATTTTAGCTGAAATCACATATTTTTAGAAAATATAATGATTTAAGCCTTAAAAAGTTCCATTTTAAGGATTCCAATTGAAGAGGGTTTGATCAAATCACCTCAGATCAAACCCCCTTGGATAGAACCTCGCTAGTTTTAAACCATACCTATAAATGCATCTCCTTTACACCTATCAAAATGCTGATAAAAAATCACTTTTGATTTAGATTTTGGGGATCAAATGAATTCATTTAAAATTTATTTCAAATGATTATGGTATTCCTCAGAACAAGCTATCCAATGAATATAATTTTAATATGTTTTGGTTTTGTTATGTATTTGTTTTTAAGTTTATTAAACATAGGTTTTTCATTGAAAATGAATTTATTTGTTCTTCACATGTGGAAAAATAGAATATTATCAAAAAAAAAATAAAAAATGAGTGCACGATATTGAATTTCTTGATCCAACAAAAATTTAATTTTTGACATATACAAAAAATTACGTTATATAGTCTACAATGCGAATTGTAATTCATTTGACTTTGAAACTTGATTAAGGAAAAATATTCAATAAAAATATCTAACCAAGTGGAAGCACTAGATATCAGAGTTAAAAATCTAAATTTGAAAGAATTAGAATTTTATCCTTCATGTAAAAAAAGTTATGCATTATACAGTGTGCATCACTTTTTAAAAATGTTGTTTTGAAAAAATGTATTTTTCGTGGGAGATGGAAAAGAAGTGCAATTTGATTCCAAAAATTTTGAAAAAAATATTTTTAGAATCTACAGACAAAATTTGATGAGACTCTAGTTTGCACCATCTTCAAATTCCTCACAGTTTAGCCACTATAGGTGGCCGAATGTGAAGATTTAGTTAAAAATAATAATTTCAGTGTCCAGTTTGGCCAAAAATTGTAAACCACTATTATGGGATCACCCCATTGTTTATTGCTTCTGTTAAGTTTAGATTTTGATTTTCAATGTTGGTTATCACTATTCATCTTTCAAGCAATAGCATGATGTCTACGCCTATGCTCTCTAGCATTACAATTTCTTTTATTATGATTTTCAAGTTGTGATTGTGTAGGAGTAGGTTTTTCAACCATAGGTTCCTTTTCTTCTTGTGAAGGAAGAAAAAAAGAAACCATAGAAGGTTGTTCAAACACATTCTCTTTGGCTTTGTAAATTTGCTTAGGAGGTGGATTAGGACTTTTTTGGTTTTCTCTAGGTCCCTTGTAGGAAATAGGCAAGGGATTAGTCATGGGTGGCTCTTGTTTTGTTGCAAGGGTTTCAAAAACAACATTGTTCCCTTTAAGTGTTGAAGGTTCAAGCATGGTTCGAGGTTTGATCATTGGTGTAGGTAAGTTCTGAAGGGATAATTTGACTATGCATTTTTCTCTAAACTTTTGGTGGGATGAGAAAAGGAAGCCTTCATGGGGTCTTATAGGTTCCATAGTTTCAATCCAAAAATAATCAAAGGAAAAGTTTCCACTGGAAGATGGGGGTCTAAAGCCACTATGGTTCATAGTAAATATTTCATTATTGACTGGAAACTTTAAGCACATGTGGACAATGGATGGGACTTCATTCATGGAGAAAATCCATTTGTAGCCTAACTTCACACAAAATTGGTTTGAATTAGATATGATAAAAAATGATACATTTTATCTCTTTGGTCCTACTTGTAAAGGGAGTGTGATCGAGCCCATTGTAGCATGAGAAAAATCATCGTGTGTTTTAATCCATGCTTTTAGTTTATTGCATCTATCTTGAGTAATTTCATTCACATATAAATTTTATTTTGTGATCACATTCTCTCCATGGACATGCTCAATTAAAATCCTAGGAGTGGGCTTGTTATTGATTCTTCTAGCTATGTAAAGAGGACCATTTCTGTGCATCTTTAATTGTTTCTTATGAGGAAAAATTAATGTCAATAGTTTACTATTTATGAGGATCAATGTTAACCACTCCTATCATTGTATCAATATGACTTTTCTCATTAGTATACATAGGACTCTTTTCATCATCATCCATAGGACTTTGTTCGTGATTGCTCAAATTCTAATCATCCATTTCAACGTTCATTACATCAAGCTTAGTTTCACTAGCCTTAACAAATGAAATATTATGGTTGGGCATGGGATTGGTAAAGATTTGAAAATTTTGATTGTGAGGAGCCACTAATTTATTACCTTTCTCATTTACACTCCAATTTGGATATGGTTGGAATCAATGAGGTCTTGCACAAGATGTTTAAGATGCTTGCAATGTTCCATATCATGTCCTTTTTTTGGTGATAAGCACAATAGGAATTGTGTCTAAATTTCATAGGTAATGGCTTGCTAAGGTCAAGGGGTTGAACGAGAGGTAAGGTAAGCATGTTTTTGCTTAAGAATTGGCTCATAATGTTGTAAAGTGTGTTGGGTATGGGAGAAAACCATCTTTGTGAATCCCCAAAGACATAAGGGTTACTCTACTTTATAGAAACTACTTGTGTATCAACTAGTTGGGTAGGTTGAGAGGTGGAATTTAGTTGAAGAAATTTTTTATTTTGTCTTCTAAAAGGTTGGTAAGTGTTTTGGTTTGGAGTTTCAGACTTTTCAGGATGGGTAGAGGTGGTTTTTGGTTGACTACTGGTTAGGGAATTTTGGTAGTCTCAAAGGGTAGTGGATAAACACATGAAGGAAGGAAACTTCATCATGGTGAGATTATCTCCAATATTTATTTGTAAGTTTTCTAAAAATATATTTTGAAGGTGGAAATTGAGAATTTCACACTGATTTGGGAATAGAGCGATTGGTAGCATGAAATAAAGTCAGTGACTTTTCACCCTCATTTTTCTTGTGTCTCATCAAGTCAACTAATGTCATTTCGGAGACCATGTGCACTTGTAAATGGTTAATAAAGACCTCAACAAGTTCATTGAATGAACAAATTGAGTTATTTGGAATGCAGAAAACCAATCCAAGGCAATGTCTTTCAAGGATCAAGGAAAAAGTTCAGCCAAAATTTTGTCTTCAAGGATAAAGTCAGTACAAAAAGAAGTAAAGGCATTAACATGATTAGTAGAATCTCCCTTTCCTCCATATTTCTCTAATCTAGGGATCTCTATACCTTGTGACACTGTAGTTCTCAATATCTCCATGGATAGTGGGTTACTTTTGACATAATATGTTGGTGGACCATTTTGATTTTGATTTGTGGTGGAAACTTGGTGTTGAAAGGTTGAAAGACTTTGTAAGAGATGGTTAATGATATGATCATTACTTGTAGTGGGTGATGGAGATGAATATGGTGGTTGTATGTATGTATTGGAAGGACTAATCAATGAATTGTTTATGGGAGGAGATAGAAGACTAGATGCCACATAGGTATAAGGAGCACTAATGGAAATGTCTGAGGTAGGAAGGATGCTACTAGTTGGTTGCATTGTTGTGGTCATTTTAGGAGTGGTATAGGTGGGAATTGAGGTTATGGTTGAAGACATAGGAGTTTGACTTCTTCCTTGGCTTTGCATATTGTTTGAAGCTTGACCACCATTAGTGGTGGAGAGAAGGATTTTTCCAAAGATTTGAGCTAGGTTACACACAACTTCTAGTCCCTCATCACTTTCCATCATGTGGTGAAGGTTCTCTATGGAAAGTATAACAATGTTTGAAATGTTTTACAGTGCTTGCATTGGGTATGTGCAGCATCATGATGGGCCAAAAAGTGGCAATATGATGGGTATGTGGCTGATGACTTTTTTCTTACCAAAAATTGATGAAATGAAAAGAGTTTTTAAAGGAGATTCTCATCTTTCCACCAATATAAATTATGCTTTAATTTGAATTTAATAAGTAATTATTATTCATTTTCTATTTGAATTACGACTAAAGTCTTGATTGATAGGTTGATTGAAAAACATCTATAGCTTTCAAACGGTATCACATTTTTGAATCCAAAGCATGTGTCACATTCTATGCTTCACATACTATAGTATTAAAAAAATAAAAATTGAATTTTATGAAGTTTTGACGAAGTTAAGGTGGTTAGACATACAAATTTTTTATATTTTTAATAATTTGTAATAAAAAATTCATAATTAATTATTTACTTGGGAAAAAATTATATAAAAATATGCATCACATCGGGACATGAGTCCTATACTTATATATAAAATCTTATTAAGAAATATTATCATTTTATTGTGGTTAGGGTGATCAGAAAGACACCTACTTCTTATTTTTTCCTTGAAATTTAAGTACTACTACATAGAAATTCCAATTTTTTTTTTAAAAACCTAGTAGTTTAGAAAATACATTGAATTTGCTATTGATTATATGCTTACATATTTTTGAAATAATATAGATAACTTATTCAATTTTTTACATCAAGTTTCCTAACTTTTATTTTTTTGAATTTTTTTCCACTTAAGGGCCTATTTTTTCCATGACGATCCTGCACATACACCACTATATTGTAAATGAGATAAGTCTTCATGATTTTCATTATGTTTTCTTGAGGAATATGATCAATCATTTTTTGGACACTCGACACAACACTTGTAGGTAAGGTAGGTATAGCAAAAGAGGTGTCAAAGGTATGGTCCAGACCTAGTGAACTGATGCCAACACCAAAGTAAGAGAGCTTGATAACCCATGATCCACAACAACCTTCTTATCATAGGATACCATGAGTCTTGCACTTCATCTAACCGCAATATTAGTAGTAGGATACCAAGTACTACAACTAATACAAGGGATAAACCATAGAAAGTGAAATGAACACAATATCCTATACTTCCAATTACAATTGAAATGAAAGAAAATTGGAATAACAATAAATCTAAAAATTGAAATAGAAAAAAAAAAGGCAGCCCATAGAAACACAAAAAATCAATTTCAAATCCTGAGAATTGGAGAATAAAATTCAACAAGGACTAAGATGCCAAGAAGGGCATCTTTATCCTCCTAGTGAGATTCTAAAGTTCCAAAGGCTAAAATAGGTAGCAAATAGTAGAGAGAAATGTTTGAAGCAAAAATCCTAAGAGGGACTAAAATTCTAGGAAGGGTGTTTAGTCCTATCAAAGGTTTTTTAGTAAAAAAATAGTGAATTCTAGAATGTCAATAGTGTTTACAAATTTCCTATGCAAGATGCTCATGCTAAGAAACAAAAAAATCTGCAAATGAGTGTAAGGAAAAGTAACTAGGAACAAGCAATTGAATGCAATATGAAATGCATTTTTTTTCAATTTTAAATGCAATAATAATGTTTCAAAATACAATTAAGATGAAGAACAATGCACTTTTCAAATTTTCAATCAAATGAAATGATGCAAGAAAGTAAAAATGCAACCTATATGCAATTTCACTAATGGAAGATGCAATGCAATAATTAATATAATCTATATCTAAGGACCTTAATGGACTCCAAATAAAAAATGAAATGAATGCTCAAAAGCATCAAGTTCACCAAAATGATGAGAAGAACAATAGGTGCCTAATAGTATCACACTTTTTCCACTCAATAATTCACAAATGTCTTGGGGGTCCTAATTGGATTGACTAATAACCTCACAAGGTAAGCTAATTTGCAACTAGCAAGGTCCTAGGAGGGGTTTCTTTAAGTTCTATGGAATTCACCACCAAGAAAATGCTTGGAAAATATTTTTTTTGAAAACATAGCATGATATGCAAAATGATCTAAAACTAGAAATCTAAGCTAAATAAGAGATGCAAATGATGAAATTATGAAATAGGGGGATGGTATGTATGTACTTGGGAAGTCTAGAGATGTTGTGAGGAATCTAGAAATGTGTAGAAGCTATCAAAATATGTTGTGAAGGACTCAGATTCCCATAATGGTGTATTAGTCCCACTATTCTTTTTTAGGGCCAATACAAAGTCTTCAGATCTCATAACTGAATCTCAAAAAAATATCTAAAAAATAGAGTTGGGAGGACTAATATGCCAAAGGTGGCACATTAGTCCTATTCTAATTTTTTGTAAACATTGAATAGGATCTTGATCTCTAAGGTTTGCACTAGCTTCCTTTCCGATCTCGGGTTTTGAAACTTTCAAATGTGGCTTGTAGGTGAGTTTCTATGAAGATGACAACTTTGTGATGAAATTTTGCACTACAAGTCATCTTGAAGACTACAACCTAGATCTACAATCACAAATATGCAAGAAGAGAAAAAATTATTATTTGTTAGTGAATGGGGGTCTTCCTTTTTCAAATCCATTGTTGGTAATCAAACCTTGAAATTTGAAATAAAATAATGAAAGAAATGGTGAATGAACAACATGTCATGTTACAACTCACCAAACCCTTGTAAAGTCTACAAACTTGTGTGCAATGGTTGTAATGGAAATGGATCTTAAATGATTGAAATATGGGACTTGAATTGCTTGCTTGAATCGAAACCCTACATTAGAAATTTTAGCACAACAACACACATGATAGAAGAAAACTCTTTGATAGGATGCTTGAATCTCAAAATCGCTCCAAATGCTTGAATAATATGCTCTTGTGAACTCAATTATGCTATGATAAGAGATCTCACAATACACTTGGGTTGAAATGAATGAAGGAATCTTGTATTTATACTTACTTATGCTTAATATCCCAAAATTATATCATAGCTTGCTGACATATGAATTCATTGAATAAAGGAGGATAAATCTCACCAGAATTTGAAATTAAATCCCAAATATGACTCAAGGAGGGCAAAGAATCCCTGGGTGGCGTCTTAGTCCCAACTCCTAAAAACTTGGGGTACAAACACCAAAAAAGGACCCAATCTAGATATGAAAAATTTAGGGTCCCAAGAGCCTTCGGGGACTAAGATGTACCCTAGATGGCATTTTAGTCCCGACCCAAAAATTAGGGACACACCAATGAATTCATTAAATTATCATTTATGCATTGGAGAATGTCACAATTAACTAGAGAAATATGTAATTTAGGGGGCTTTTTGACACAAAATAGGACCAATTATGCCATAAAGAAGTATAAATAAAGCAAGGTAGTCCCAAACAAGTGTGAAAATGCAAGGGTATGCATAATTTTCCTACACTACACTAGTATAACATATTGTAAGCTAACTATGTCAACTCTAACACCCCCATTCAACAAAGGTGGATCAATCAAAACTTTGGAAATAGTATAAGGAGAATTTCCTTTGTTATACAATAGCTCATGAAGATAAGCAACTTCAAGTGAAAATTTATAAGATTAAAATTGAATAAGAGAAATTCATGTATTTAGTAAAAAAGTAAATGATGATCAATAGAAAATCTAGAAGAAAAGAGAATTATTTATCTTTTTATTTACTTAAGATAATTTCCACCCTCAAATCATGGAAAAATTGGGTATATTTGTGTAGGAGATAAGATCAATATCTAAGTACAAGAATGTGCTAAATAAAAAGATTTAAACTAAAAGGATTGAAAAAATCCTAAATCCAAATCCAAGCCTCTTGAGCTCTAGAAAAATTAGAAGAGGTTCTTGAAAGACTCCATCTGCCCATAGAATAGAAAATGGGGATTTGGAATACCCATGTGATCCAAGTGGTTGCATAGAGGGAGGCTCTGCAATAAAATGCACCAAGTAAAATGACCCAATATAGGTTCCAAAACTATTGACAAAATACAAAAAAAACTAGCCTTGGAATGTTAATATACATTACTATAGATGACATAAAAAAATTGATGAACCAAATGAAGATGAGATGATTTCAAAATTATATTTGTGAGTATTATAATTATGAAAGAGTATTTTTGGTTACTATTTCCAATCCTTTCACCAAGGATTGAGAGACTTAAACCCAAAACTAAGAATATTATTGGGAGGTATAGCACTAATAATAAATTGAAAGGTTTGTGTAAAAATTTGAAATGTGTGGTGCATGTGTGGATTAAGCTAGGTGAGAATATCCCAGTTCTGTTAGTTTGGTATGAGATATTTCTAAGATTTTTTTTAGATAGGGTCTATCTTCCAATGGAAATCATAGGCCCACGAGGTCACCGCCTATCTCTTCTAATCTACAAAATGTACCCCCACTACTATTGAAAAATATGCCTCAATCATCACAGGTTGTAATCTCTATTAGAGTAAAGTCGGTGTGACATTTTCTATGTTTGGCTGACTAGTAGCTTTGAAACATTGTGTGTTGTACAGGTCGTTGTGACCTTGCTTCTATCTCACCAAATGATCTTGTCATTGTGACATGTTGTGTTCGGTATAACCTCTCATCACTTGTGGAGATCTCTTGTCGACTAGTGGCATTTATCAGATATCAGGGAGAGTCCTAGAGGTTCGCTATGAGCTCTCAACGATAGGAATGTCTCATCTAAAGTATTCGCTCAGAGTAACACAAGGATCTCAAGAAGATGTCTCAACAATGGAGAGAGGTCATGCCAATGAGGATACACTTGGTGTCTTCGAGGTAACTCAGAGGTTTTTTTATAAACTCCTGGTGATAGTTGATATATCTTGGTGATAGTATGTGACACTTGGGGTGACATGGGATGTTCGCTATAACCTCTTGGAAAAAGCAGTAGACCTTTTGTTGGAAGCTTTGTCTTTCAGTATGACATCTCATTGACTCATGGGGTCTTGCCGATAGTATTATGGCTTCAGAGTAACATAAGAGATCTCGATGAAACCTCTTGGTGACAATTGAATGTCTTAGTGATAGATGGGTGCTGATGGAAATGCTAATGTTTCGGTATGATCTCCTGGAAAAAGCGATGAGTCTCGCTGATTGTTTGAATGCTTTGGTGTAACACATGAAGGCTCGGTGGGATGTCTTGGTGCGAGTGGTATGTCTCGTCGATAGCAAACTGAAGTTGATGCAACATGGGAAGCTCGTTAAAACATCTTGCTGATGAGGAATCTCTTGTCGATAGAGATGCATTGGATGTCAATGGATTCGGTATGACTCAAGGTGTTTTCTATTTCATCCTACCGACTATTGGGACTCTTGGCAACATCGATATGAAGACTTTGTGGCATTGGTGAGACACTATTAGTGTCTCACTGAGATGCCAAAAAAGTTTGAATTCTTTTGACCAAGTGAAGACTATCCTATGTGGCATCTTGTGGACCAATCAGAGGAGCCGAATGGGAATCGCTAGTAGTTGGACCATTGTGGTAGGTCTATGTGGAAGCTCGACAGACAGGAATGACATGAATATAGTCTAGAGTATCAAATAATGTCTTGTTCGATGGATCAATGGGTGAACAGTTCGAATTGTATCAATGGATGAATTCTATTCTATAAATATTGTAACTTGAAGGTTCCTATACAACATTGATTATTGTGAAATCTGCGGTTATTTGGCCTCAGAGAGATAAGTCAGAACTCTATATGTAATTATTTGTTACTATAATACAAAGTGACTTCTTTTGGTTTGGTGGGTTTTTCTCCCATAAGGGTTTTTCCCATGTAAATCTGGTGTTCATATGTGTTTGTCAAATACTTTGTTTCTATTATCTATTTCAAGTGCATCTTAATTGGACTGTAATTATAAATTTTAAAGAGTATATACATTCTTCCCTGAGGTTTTGATGTTAGGAGAGTTGTTTCCACACCTTGGCTTTCCTTACAAGTGGTATCAAAGCCTGGATAGTTGTGTTATCCTTGTGGGTACATTGGGTTTTTAGTGCCAATTCTGTTCAGTGGGAGTCTTGTAGAATTTGTTAATTCTAATTATAGATTGAGATGGCTAGCACATCTGGGAAGATGGAAATAGAGAAATTCAATGGCATAAATTTTGAGTTGTGGAAACCCAAAATGGAAGATCTTCTAGTTGATCGTGATCTATGGCTTGCAGTGTCTAGAACTAAACCTCAGACCATGAAGCAAGAGGATTGGGACCTAGCAAATAGAAAATCAAAAGGGTTGATAAGGCTTTGTCTAGTAGACTCTTTTCTTCTGAATGTGCATGAAGAAAAGACTACAGCCTCTTTGTGGGAAAGACTAGCATCTATTTATCAAGGGAAGTCCTTGGTGAACAAGTTGTTCTTGAGCATGAAGTTGTACTCTTTGAGAATGTAGGAAGGAGGGTTTGTAGCTAATCATTTGAACACATTTAATATGTTGATTGCTTGATTAACATCTGTTGGTGTAAAAATTGAGGAGGATCTTTGTATGCTTCTATTGTGTTCTTTCCTAGAATCTTGGGATCATCTGGTGATGGCTATTGGTAGTACATCAAAGTTCAAGATGGAAGATGTTGTTGGTTCTTTGCTATTAGAAGAAATGAGAAGGAAATCTTCTAAGATGGCAAAGGAAGCACTTGCTGTCAGAGGAAGATCAAAAGAGAAAGGCAAGAAGAAGGACAAGAAATCAAAATCGAAATAAGAGGGGAGATCAAAGTCTCCTAGCAAGAAGTCCAAGGTAAAATGCTAAAATTGTGGGCAACCTGGTCATGTCCAAAAGGATTGTAAAGAGGAGAAAAAGAAGAAGAGTTCTTCCAACAATGATTCTTCTCAGCGTGATTCAGACACCTTCATTATTGCCTCGGATACACAGGCATCAGATGATGTCTTGCTGATTGATTCTAGAGCCTCTTTTCACATGACATCTCATAGAGACTAGCTCACAAAGTATGAAGAATACGATGGTGGAAAGGTGTACTTGGAAAGTGATTCAACTTTGGAGATTGTTGGTCGTGGAAGAGTCAGAATCCAATTCCCTGATGGTAGAGTAAAGGGAATCAAGGATGTGATGCATACCAAGTTTGATTTGAAATTTTCTTTCTGTCAGTAAGTTGAATGATATTGGAGTACAATTCATGTTCTATGGAAATAGTTACAAGATGACTAGAGGCTCTATGGTGTTGGCTAGAGGTGCTTGAATTGGTACCCTATACAAGCTGGATGCATAGGTTGTTCAATGTAACAATGTCTTTGTAAAGTCACATAAAGCTACTCATGGAAGTAAAGAGGGAAATATCCCTAATTATGTAAACTCTATCGAAGTAAAACTTCCAGTAGAAAAGACTATGCTCTGGCATCATAGAATAGGTCACATAGGAGAAAAATGTTTAAAAACCATGAAGAATAAAAACCTGGTTGAGGGGCTTGAAGATTGTAATCTCAAATTTGAATTCTATGAGCATTGTATATATGGAAAGCAGCACGATTTTTCCTTTTACTCAAGTCCTTGTAAATCTTCTAGTTTGCTAGATTATATTCAATTTGATGTATTTGGTCTAGTGAATGTTCCTTCTTTGTCTAAATCAAGATACTATGTGTCGTTTATTGATGATTATTCAAGAAGAGAATTTGTATATTTTCTGAAAAGTAAATCAAAAATGCTCAGTCAGTTTAAGGAATTTAAAAACCATGTAGAAACTCAGACTAGAAGAAAAATAAAATGCTTAAGGACTGATAATGGTAGTGAATTTTGTTCTGATGAATTTGAGAGATATTACAAGGACCATGGGATTAAAAGACATAAGACTACACCTTATACTCCACAACAGAAGGGAGTTGCAAAAAGGTTCAATAGGACAACGATGGAGAGATCAATAAGTATGCTCAGTAGTGCTAGCTTGGAGGAGAAGGTCTAGGCTAAGGCTGTATCTACTATATGTTACCTAATAAATCATTCTCCGAACTCTAACTCTTGTTGAGAAAACACCTTTGGAAGTGTGGTCTGGTAAGAATCCCTCTCTTAGACATATTTGAGTCTTTGGCTGTGAAGCATTTGCATATGTGCCAAATGAGAAAAGATATAAGTTGGAGAACAAGGTTGTAAAATGTATTTTTATTGGCTATAGTGTTGGCATAAAAGGATACAAGCTTTGAAATCCTGATACAGAGAAAGTTGTATACAATAGAAGTGTAATATTTTGTGAGCTGAAACCTTCTCCCTTGGATCTGCAGTTAGAGATAAAGTCTGAAAATAAAAAGGATGTAGTTATAATTCCTCTGACACTAGAGAAAGAGAAATTGAAAATTCAAAATGTACCTAAAACTAGGAATTGAAAATTCAAAATGTACCTGAAACTGAGAAGAACTCAAGTAGTTCTGAAAGTTCATAAGAAGAACAACAACCTCAGCCTCAACCAGTGAGGAGGTCAACTTGTGAAAGAAAACAACCTGATAGGTATGAGTTCTCATTGATTGATTCTACTTGTTCCTATGCTTTGATTTCTAGCACTGATGATCCTAGGACTATAAAAGAGGCATTTAAAATGTCTGATTTAGACTCTTGGTTGGAAGCCATGAAAGAAGAAATGGCATCATTAGGAAAGAATTATACTTGGAGTCTAGTGCCCTTTCCTGAAGACAAAAAAGTTGTGGGCTGCAAATGGGTATTTAAGAAGAAGATTGGTCTGGATGGAAGTGTAGAAAAGTACAAGGAAAGACTGGTTGCAAAGGGTTATTCCCAAGTAGATGGAATTGATTATGGGGAAATATTTTCTCCTATAGCTAAGCTGACGTCCATTAGATTTATTTTGTCACTTATAGCAGCATATGATTTAAAGATCAAACAGATGGATGTGAAGACAACATTTCTTCATGGTGATTTTGAAGAAGAAATCTATATGTCCTAGCTTGAGCACTTCATTGAAAAAGGTAAAGAAAAATTGCTATGAAAGTTAAAGAAGTCTTTGTATGGGTTAAATCAATCACCTAGAATGTGGTACCAAAATTTTGATACTTTTGTATTGTCTTTGGGATTTGTGAGATCAAAATCTGATCATTGTGTCTACTATAAAGCTGAAAATGATCAAGTGTTTATTATTTCTCTCTATGTTGATGATATGTTGTTCATAGGCAATAGTAAACTAATTATTTCTGATCTTAAGTCTCACTTGTCTGCTAAGTTCGAAATGAAAGATCTTGGTGTAGCAAGGTATATTTTGGCGATGGAGATAATGAAGGACAGGAAAAATAGAAAACTTTGGTTTAGTTAGAGTAAGTATATCAAAACTATTCTAGAGAGATTTTGCATGAATGATTGCAAGTAGCTAGTTGTTCCAATCTTGCAGGGAACCAAGCTATCTGTTGAAGATTTTCCAAAATCTCCTACTGTGATGGAGGACATGACCAGTGTACCCTATGCTAGTGTGGTTGGTAGTCTCATGTATGCAATGGTCTATACTAGGCTAGACATTGCCCAAGCAATGGGAGTTCTTAGTCAGTTTATGGCTAATCTTGGAAGGACACATTAGGATGTTGTAAAGAGAGTTTTCAAATATTTGAAGGGCACTTCATATTTTTCTTTGTGTTACCATGGGAACTTGGTTGAATCACAAAGGACTCTCAGTATTCGAGGCTATGTGGATTCTGATTGGGTAGGGGACATTAACAATAGGAGGTCCACCAGTGGATACATTTTCATGATGAATGGTGGTGCAATGAGTTGGATGAGTAAGCGACGGGTTATAGTAGCTTTGTCCACTATGGAGGTTGAATATATAGCAGCTACACATGCTTATAAAGAAGCATTTTGGTTGAAATGTTTGTGTTCTAACATTGGTTTTGATGTAGGGCAAATAACTATTTTCTATGACAGTCAGAGTGCAATTTTTCTAGCAAAGAATCCTACTTTCCATGCCAGAACGAAACATATAGACATGTAGTATCACTTTGTAAGGGATATGGTAGAGGATGGAAAGGTCATTTTGGAAAAGGTTGATACTCTAGAGAATGTTCCAGATGCATGATGAAGCTAGTGAGCACAGACAAGTTCAGGTGGTGTGCCAGTTCAATGGGCCTTAGTGCCTATGATTTTTAGTAAGTTATGTTGTGCTTTGGAGGTTCCTATGTGATCTTCATCAAGTGGGAGATTGTTAAAAAATATGCCTCAATCATTACAAGTTGTAACCTCTATTCCAGTCAAGTCAATGTGACATTTTCTATGTCTGGCCAACTAGCAGATTTGACACATTGTGTTTTGTACATGTCACTATATCCTTACTTATGTCTCACTAAATGATCCTATCATTGTGACATGTGTTTGGTATAACCTTTCATCACCCATGGAGATCTCTTATTGACTGTTGGCATTTATTGAATATCAGGGAGAGTCTGAGAGGTTCGCTATGAGCTCTCAATGATAGGAATGTCTCACTAAAAGTATTCACTTAGAGTAACACAAGGATCTCGGGAAGATGTCTCAGCAATGAAGAGAGGTCATGCAGATGACGATACACTTGGTGTCTTCAGGGTAACTCGGAGGTTTCATTATAAACTCCTAGTGACAGTAGATATGTCTCAGTGATAGTATGTGACATTCGACGTGACATGGGATGTTCGCTATGACCTCTTGGCGAAAGTAGTAGACCATTTAGTGGAAGCTTTGTCTTTCGGTATGATGTCTCACCAACTCATTGGGTCTTGCCGATAGTAGTATGGCTTTGAAGTAATATAACATATCTCAATGAATCCTCTTGGTGATAGTTGAATGTCGTAGCGATAGATGGGTGCCAATGGAAATGCTAATGTTTCGGTATGATCTCTTGGTGAAAGCGATGAGTCTCACCAACTATTTGAATGCTTCAGTGTAACACATGAAGGATTAGTGGGATTTTTTGGCAAGAGCGGTATGTCTCACTAATAGAAAATTGAACTCAATGCAACATGTGAAGCTTGGTAAAATGTCTTGCTGATAGACATGCATTGGATGTCGATGGATTCGATATGATTCAAGGTGCTCACTATTTTGTCCTGCCAACTGTTGGGACTCTTGGTGACATCGATATGAAGACTTTGTGGCATTAGCGAGACACTATTAGTGTCTCACCGAGATGCCAACAAAGTTTGAATTCTTTTGACCAAGTGAAGACTATCCTATGTGGCATCTCATGGACCAATCAAAGGAGTTGAATGGGAACTACTAGCAGTTGGACCATTTTGGTAGTTCTGTGTGGAAGCTCAACAGATAGAAACAACATGAATATAGTCTAGAGTAGCAGATGATGTCTAGTTTGATGGATCGACGGGTGAATAGTTTGAATTGTATCAGTGGATGAATTCTATTCTATAAAGATTGTAACTTGAAGGTTCCTGTACAACATTGATCATTGTAAAAGCTATTGTAATCTGGCATCAAAGAGATAAGTCAAAAATCTGTATGTAATTATTTGTTACTGTAATAGAAAGTTATTTCCCTTAGTGTGGTGGGTCTTTCTCCCGTAAGGATTTTTTCCACGTAAATCTGGTGTTCATATGTGTTTGTCAAATACTCTGTTTCTGTTACCTATTTCAAGTGCATCTTAATTGGACTGTAATTGTAAATTTTAAAGAGTATTTGCATTCTTCCCTAAGGTTTTGATGTTAGGAGAGTTGTTTCCACACCTTGGCTTTCCTTACAACTACTTAACTAGAAATAAATTTTTGAAGGTCCCAAAAAGGAATGTGTAGTGGGGGATGGGGTCTATATTTTGCAATTGGATTAGGGCACCACAATAAAAATCAAGGATCCTTGCACTGATCATTTGTTGGAGAAAATAAAATATTATCTTATTTGAAGGTTCGTGGGCAAGACGACCAACATTGAGTCTATTTGCAAGTGGGACTCTTCCCTTTAGGTTGTTAGAGGTTACTTTTCCACCTCATCTCTCCTAAAAGGCCTATTCTACTTTACCTTCACCCTTCATGAGGAGTTCTTGACTTCCCTATTGGGGGGTCCTTTGTTCTTTAGCAAGAAGATCCTTGGTCTATGCTAATGGTGACTAGGATTTGATACTTTTTATCACTTGGAATTCATGCTCCCAACTTGGGTTCATTTCCCAGGTCTCCCCTTGGAGTTTTGAGATGAGGAGGTTATTGTGGGAGTGGCCAACTCCTTTGGTAGTTGTCTCTCACTATATTATGTCACAAAGGAGAGAAAAAGGTTCATGTTTGCTTGTTTTAACATTAGCATTAAACCGAGCAAGGTTCTCTCAAACTTAGTTACTCTTGAATCCAAGCTTGTTAAGTAGTGTGAAGCCATTGAATATGAAACTATACTTTGTTTTGTCAACATTGTTCTTTTATTGGATATTTGTGCAATTCATGTCCTAAAGGCTTGATTATGGTTTCACCCCCCTTGATAAAGGGCAAGAATGTGGTCTCTTGATCCCCTAGACTAGAGGTTATTTTCTCCCTACCCAAACCAATGTCAATGTTGTCATCACTAACTACTCCTAAGCTTCCTTCCTTATCCCCTATCTAGACTAGTGAGCTTAACCTCCCTAGTTTTTCGGTTCTCCCCCCACTAATGTTTGAGCATGTTGAGCCTACTCCTACCCATAATCCCATCTCCTTGTTTTTCTCCCACTCTCTCTCAATGGACCAATATTTCCCCATGGATTCTACACTACTAGATTCTAATCTAGTGGTTCCTTCTTCTACATTGATTCCCAACCCCTTACTAGATGTTGTTCTTGGGGAAAAGTATTTTAATGTCTTTGTGATTATCCTTGAAGTTGTGGTGTCTTCTCCTACTTTGGTTATCCCTTTTCTGGTTCATCTTATACCTAATTTCATGGGTTTTATTGGAAAAGCCATCTCACCCAAGTTGGCTAGCCCAAGGAATTCAATTGATGTTGGGACTAGTTCTAAGGTTGTAGGAATTCAGCTAAAACCACCAGACAAAATAATACAACGAGAGATACTGCTAATGAAAATTAGGAAACTTTTTATCAGATTGGCTCTAGACATAATAAGAAATGTTGATCCTCTCTTGGAATATTTGAGGGCTCAATAGCCTTTATAAGAAGCATATTGTCAAATATTTTATCAAAGACTTCATGCCTGACATTCTCCTTTGACAAGAAACTAAGATGATATTATTGAGTTTGACAATTATAACAATTTTATTCGGCCCAATGTGATCCATTCGATAGTTGATGTGGTTGGGGCCTTTGGTTGGCTATTTATGATGTGGAAACCTTTTCTCAAGGGCTCCCTAATTTCAAATGATAAAAATATTCTCAATACCCCCCTTTTCCCTCTAAGAAATTGGGTGGTGTTATGGTTTTCTTAGATATTATGTTGGACCTTAATACCTTCTTATATAATGTCAGTCTATCTAATATGTACCTTGAGAGAATTTCTTTCACTTGGTCAAATAAATGAGTTGGAGATAATATTGTTCACATAAGTCTTGATAGATGTTTGGTGTCCTTCAATTGGTATATGTCCTCCCTCTCTTTATCTTCTACTGTAAGGATTATCTTTGCTCATACCCTATTGCTTATTCAATGGAATACCCCTTCTCCTAAGGCTAAGTGCTCCTTTTGGTTCAAACTAATGTGGATGTATTAGCCACAATTTAGAGACCTTCTCTCTTAGTGGTGGAATATCAAAGGTTTTGGTTTTGACATGTTTAATCTAGTTTTGAAACTTCAATCCCTAATGGTCAATTTGAAATAATAGAGTAAGAGTTTCTTTAGTAATATTTTTGGAAAAAAAATATCTTAAGGATCATCTTAGAAAAATCCAAAAGGATATGGAAGTAGGTTCCCAGGAAGATTTGGTAAATTTTTAAAAAGACTTTGTTAAGTGATTTCTATAAATTATTGAGAAGGAAGAGGTTTACTAGAAAAAACAGGCCAGTAATTAATGGTTTTGTGAGGGGGACAAAAACACAAGGTTCTTTCATATGAAAACTTCTAGACATAGGAAGAGGAATACCATTTATAATTCAATTTCGAATGATGTTTTCATGTTGTCTTTTGAGGAAGATTTTGCTCATGCTTGTATTTCTTAGTTTCATAACCTTCTCAATTCACTCAGGACCGGTTCTCTAGAGGACAACCTCCTTGATGTTATCCCTCTTTCTCTTTCCCCACAAGATGTTTTATTTATGGAAATATGTACTTTGATTGATGAGATCTAGGAGGTTGCATTCTCCCTTAGCCCATATAAGGCCCCTAGTCCTGACGGTTTCCCACCTTTCTTCCTCTAGAAATTTTGGGATATCATTGGGCAAGATGTCACCTCTGTTGTTATGGAATTCCTCTCTTCTAGTAATATCCTCTACAAATTCAATAACACATTCATTGTTCTCATTCCCAAGCATTCTAAGGCCAATAAACTATCTGATTTCATTCCCATCAATTTTTGTAACACATTCTATAAAATTTTCTTTAACCTTCTAGTTAATTGCATTAAACTCTCTCTAGAAAAATTCATCCATCCTTCTCAAAAAAAAAAATTCTAGGGAAAAAATTTATGGATGCCATTATGTTAGTACATGAAACTATCCACTCTATGGGAAGAAAGAAAAAAAGAAAGTATAGCTTTCAAGCTAAATATATAAAGCCTATGAAAAAGTGTCATGGAATTTCCTATTTGAACTTTTATGAAGGTTTGGGTTCTCTAGTAAAATATTGAAACTCATTCAAGGGTGTTTCATATGAAAATAGGGTTCATCAGGATGAATTTATCAAAATGATAAGCCACTAGCTTTTTCTATGAAATATACAATTATGTACAATATATGATGTAAATAAATATCAAAAACCAAACCTAACTATTATAAAAACAATGAAGGAGGTTTTAAGATGGTAAAATGATGTGTAGCTTGTTGAAAAAGTGTTGTTTTAGGGGTCACTGAGGACTCATTCCCCCATTAGTGAATGAGCCCCAACTAGGGTTTTGGAAAAGTGATTTTTGGGTTTTTCTCTTCAATGTCTAAACTCCCAACTCCCAAGTAATTAGATCTCAAAATTTGGAAATAAATTCTATAGCTTCGTTTTTGTGATCTTCTAAGATGGATGACAATTTTTGCAACTTTTCAATCTTGATAACTTTGTAAATTTTATTCTCCACTCAATCTTCAACCTAAAACCTACAATCACATAGATCAAGGAATAAGAAAAATTGTTGTTTGTAGGGAATAGGGGTTGTCCTTGGTCAAACCATGTTTGGGTAATAAAACCTTATGACGAAACAATGAAACATTAATATGAAATATGAAACATGAAATAATAATACCTTGGATCAAGACTTGGAATGTAAATTAGTAGTGTGTCATGAAGTGGCTATAAGGGATGTATATCTTGATCTTAAATTGGATGTGAAACAATGCTTACAAATGGATCTTCAATACTACATCAACACATAAGCTCAACAACATGCATGATGAACTATGCCTTTGATTGATGCAATACAACCTTGATAATCTACTCTTGAATGCTTTTTAATTTATCTTGAAGTTCTCTATGATGTTCTTCTAAAGTATTAGGATGCTCTATTGAAAATATTATTATTGCTTGTTATGAAACTTTGTGAAATAACTGTATATTTATACTTATCTTAAGATTTAATCTCAAAATTTTAATAACACAAGATGGCATTAGATATAGGATTCAAAATTACTAAAATACCACCAATAATAAGGATGAAAATGGGTGTCTTAAGTAAGGAGGACCCATTCACCAACTTGGGTGAATGGATCCTAGCATAGTTAACTAGGACCAAGATTTGAGGAGGTGAAATAATATGTAAAAAGGGTGTCATAGGACATAATGAGGACCCACTCACTAAGAAAAAAATGTGTCCTAGGTCACTATCCTAGGACTCAAACCTTTCCCAATTAAAATTTATGCAACATTATTAATGAGTGTCAGGATTTATCCTTCAAAAAATGCAATAGATAAGGCTTGCATTTGAATTTAAGGGGCCAACTAAGCTCTAATTAACCTCAATAAATTAATAAAATCCCTATATTATCATGAAAGTGTAAAGATACACTTTACAACATCATAAATAAGGCACAATTAAGTCCATTTTTTCATTAATTATTAATTATTAATTTCAAAACTAAGTGTGAAAAAGGGATACATTTTCTGTTACTACATTTTTCCCCCACTCTAGAGAGATTTTTCCCCCATGTCAAACTCAGACTAAAGTATACATTCAAGACACTTATGTATGCAACAATGAAAAAGATACATAACCATACCCTATTAGATACAAATAAAAATAAAGTAAAACAAAGGATCAAGCTTTGATCATTCCAACACAACGTGGAATGCCTCTTTGTCCATAAGAAGGATCAAGCTTTGATAGTCTATACAAAATGATGTGGACCAAGTATAGGCTATTTTTCCATAGCATGCATGCTCACTTTGGGGTAGTGGAATATTAGGCCATCGACTAGGTGAGTTATCCCAATGAGGTAGAAAATGAGAGAATCATATAAGCCTTCCATACCATATTGAAGTTACCCTATCGACAACTTCGATAAGGCATCACAATGCTATACTTTTGAATGTTTTTTCTATAGGTTTTTGTTAATGGGGATTTTTCTTTATTCATGTAAGGTCTTCTTCTTAGGGAATGTTTTTCCTAATGTCTCTAAGTGAGGAAAAGTCAAGAATATTAGATGGTCACTTATGGGGTGGCTCGTTCACATCATACCACCAAGGGAAATCATATTCTTAGAAATATCACATTCTTGAAGGAAATCAAACCCAATGACACCACCAAGAAAGAAAACATCACAAGAAAAAAGAAAATCATGCCCTGAAATATTCAAAATGTCAAAAGATTTCATCAATGTATGCCCCCACTTTATAGTGGTTTCTAACACTATTACTATGAGCAACTGCTTTAAATTAGCTAATGTTTACTCCTAAGACATGAGAAACTTCCTCAGAAAACCTTATGCCAGGTCATATATTTCTGAAATAAAGCTACACAATGAAAAAGGAGGGAGGGGTTTCCCCCAAAAAGTACATAAGGGATCTATGGATTCAAGGTCAATATGTCTTGCTAGTATTGGCATGGTGTGATGGTTTATAGGTGGCATTGTTGTTCTTGCCACCAAGGTTTAAACCTCGTTGGGGTGATATTGTTGAATGGTTGTATTCCGGTTAATAGCTCTAGTCAAAAGTGTTTAACCCTTAATAAGAATTTAAGGTCAATATGTCTTTGCTACAATGTTCTCATAGAGCTCAAAACTGTCATCATTCCCCAAATACTCATAGAACTAGAACAATGACACAAAGAGAGCAGAAAAAAAAGAAAAGAAAAATCCTTTTAGGTCAACATGGAAGAGACCTAACCATGAAGAATGCTTCTACTAGTAGTGACTCCCATGAAGATTATGCTATGGACAAGGATGGTTTTCACTTTATGAGGGAGATTATTCCTGATTATCTTTGTCTAGTGAAAGAGAGCTCTCTTTCCTTGTTCAATCTTTTCAAGTGGTTGGTCCATGAGATGAACTCCACTAATGTTTAGGTTAGAGCTATGAGTAATAACAATGAAGGACACTCTTCTTCTAAGGGGCCAATATGTAGGATCAAGTCAACAAGGTTTAGCTCAAGGTTAATCAGTTATTTGACACTCTCAAAATGGTGGCTAATGAAATGCTCAATATGAAGAATGCTTACAAACAAAATTTTGCTTCCCCTAATGAAAAATTGGAGAAAGTTTGAAAGTTTCATAAACATACAATGTACAATGAGGCTAAGGGGTTGTTCTTGCTGAATAAGAAGGCTAGAAAGTGGTTGGGGGATAGTACTGGTATGAAAGAAATGGTGGTTGATGGTGGTGTGCAACAAAATACAACTATTGACATAGGTCCTTCTGCTAGAACCTGTAACAAGATGAAAATTAATGCAAAGGCTGGTATTCCTATTGACAAAGTGGTGGACGTCATGAATGTCCATTAAAAAATAATTTATAGTGATCTTAAAGTGGTGGACATTTTTAAAAATCTATAGTTTGTTTCTATCTTTTGTGCATTTTTTTGGCTGTCTATGTGGTAGTTTTTGGTTGGTTTTTGGTTACCAAGTTCTCTTTTTTATTATATGATGAAGTAGTGATTTATCTTGTAAATGGTTTTATGGCCCCTTCAAAACCTATTTTTCCTATTGTGAATAACATGGAAGAGACCTGTAGAGAAGGGTTATTCACTACTCATGAGTTCTCTACATTAAGAGAGCCTTGCAGGGTGAACTACCCTAAACTACCTCAAGGAATAGCATGAGTTCTAGAATCATAAAGAGTAGGTCACAACCATTTTTTTGACAGAATAAAAACATCTTAGCCAAAGGATGGAAGCATGGGTTTGGGATGATAGTGTAGTGCACTAGTGTCTCTCTGGCACATTTGCATCCATACATACCCAAAAATGAGAATGCCATAAAAAAATAGCTTAGTGACTACTAGCAATCTAATTATTTTGAACTTCAAAAGTACTGGAAAATAACAAAATGTGATAAAGCTGAAATAAATTGAAATACAAATGACAAAGAGCATAAGGGATAGAAAGGAAATACTCACAACCATGCAAGTGATGAAGCCTCCAACACCTAAATGTCTTCAATACTTTCATGCACAAGATTTGGAGAAAGTGTTGGGGCTATATAGGGTTTTTCCTTGGTCAAACCCTTGTTTTGGTGTTCCCACCTCCACAAATAGCTAAATAGATAGAGAGAATAGAAGTGAAATGGATGCAAGAGTTATAAAAGCAATCCCCACTCGAGGAGGAGAGCTTGTATCACAAAGAGGTGATAAAAGCAATCCCTGCTTAGGGGGGAGAAACCATATCACAAAATGTAGATGCAATAGATAGGGGATGCGTGAAATCCCAAGATTCTCACAAACACAAGACAAGGGAGGTAGGGCTGCAAGCATGGAAGGAGTTGTAACGAGGGAGAGCAAGATAGTTACAAGAGCCAAGAGTGTTGCAAAGATGGTTGTAGGGATGTTAGAGCTTTAAATAATGTTGTTGTAGCAAAAAATGAAGTTGTGTAAGCTTGAGTGAGCAAGAGAAATGAGAGAAAGTACAAGATAGAAGTCAAGAAGCAGAAGAGGACCAAATGGATTGAAAAGATAACATTTAAGGAGAGAAGAGAAGATAAAAAAGCTTCTTAGGTGGTTACAAGGCATCTTGAGCCATTACCACTAACAAAAGTAGCTGACAAGTGGAAAACATGCATGGAAATGATCATTTGAACATTGAAATATCATAATACGTTAGCATGGGATGCAAATGTTTGTGCAGTGCACTAGTGTCCAGACACATCACGCTACAAAATGACAAGAATGGGAAAAGCATAAAGTTTGATAGAAGCTGACGCATGAATGCTAGCTGCTAAAAAGGGGTTTATGAGCATCCTAAGAGGGGAAAAGTATGATGCAAGGGATAAAATGAGCCTACACAAGTGATAAGGGAGTGGACACTAAAGTAGATTCAAGAATGAATGTTAAATTGCATGGGGTGTAGTTTTACAACATTACAAGACCTAAATTTCTCAATGCCTTGCATCATCCCTAAAATTAAAACACAAGAAAAGAAAAATAGATAAAATGTTTACAACATAGAGAAGAATGCAGGTACATATAGAGGAATGCACAAAGAGAGAGATACTTCAAATGAAACATTATAGGGGATCACATTATGTACATGCAATCACATAAAAAATGTGCATGACAAAGAAAAAGACTAGTAAGTCACATGTGATTCAACCTATAGTAGGTTGTCTGCATCCCAATCTCAAACAGTATAAACAAAAGGCATATAACTAGCTAAAGGGACAACATCACATGCCAAAAATAGTTCAAGGCTAACTAATGCCTTTCCTCCACAAAGTGTTGGAAAAGAATGACTTGAGATGAATGATGATATGCCACTCCTTGCAAAAATGAAATGGTTTGCAATGATTTTATAAAACATACAATAGTGAGTATACTAAGATCCTACAACTATTACATGGAAAGGAGCAACATCTATTGTTATTGATTATAATGAGTAGAGAAAGTATCAAATTGATGCATATCAAATGAGATATTTCCACATGTAGTACCTATTAGTTAAGGATGCACAAAAGTTAAAGTTGGCTTAGAAGAATCCTTTGTAAGAGTGTTGATATTAAGTGAAGTCTTTTTTAATGTTTTTTGTTTCTTTCGAAGGACAATAACAAAGACCATTAATGGTTTCTTGTGTGTTAGGCTCTATAGAGACACATATACCTTATTCTCTAGCACCACATCCTTTTCCACTATACCAAATTTGTTTCATAAGTTCATAAGCTCTTCTATAAAGCTTTTTTATTTCTTTTAGATTTAGTGGTTGTTCATACTTAACTTCATCAAATTTTTTCTTGTATGTTGTCTTTTCTTCTAGAGTGGTTGAAGTGAATGTTTTTGAATTTTTTATCAACATTATTACTTTTTCTTTTTGATTTTTACACTCTTTTGTTATGATATTGTATTATCCCATGAATGTAGGTATGAAATGAAAGGAACTCAAAGTATCTTCAAATAATTTTGTGACTTCCTCAATATGCTTTTCTTTTTCTTTCTCAACATGCAAAATACTTTCAGGTTTAGGGTCAGCCTTAATTGTATACAATTTGTTATATGGGTATGTGTAGGATCATGATGGGCCAAAAAGTGGTGATGGTTATATGTAAGGTATGTGGCTGACAACCTCTTTTTTACCCAAAATTGATAAAACAAAAAGGGTTTTTAAAGGAGATTCTTAGCTTTCCACCAACATAAATTATTATTTAGTTTGAATTTAATAAATAATTATTATTCATTTGCTATTTTAATTACAACTAAAGTCTTGATTGATAACTTGATTGAAAGGAATATATAGCTTTCAAACGATGTCAAAATTTTTGAATCCAAAACACATGTCACATTCTATGCTTCACATAATATAGGATTAAAAAAAATGAATTTCATGAAGTTTTGACCAAGTTAAGGTGGTTAGACATACAATTTTTTATATTTTTTTAAAGTTGTAATAAAAAAGTCATAATTAATTATATACTTGGAAAAAAAATACAAAAAATAATGCATCACATCGAGACACGATTCCTCTACTTATATCTAAAATCTTATAAAAAAATATTATCATTTTATTGTGGTTACGGTGGTTATACAAACACCTACTTATTTTTTTCTTGAAATTTAAGTGCTACTACATTGAAATTTCAAATTTCCACCAAATAGATTTAAAAATAAATAAATCTAGTAGTTTAGAAACTACATTCAATTTGCTATAAATTACATTCTTACATATTTTTTAAATAATATAGATAACTTATTAAAATCTTTACGTCAAGTTGCCTAACTCTGATTTTTTTGAATTTTTCACCACTTAAGGGCATGTTTTTTCCATGATGATCCTACACATACCTATGTATGTGAGCAATGGTATTGTAACTTGGTTGTTTCAAAACATTATCATTATCAAGTTTCCTTTTAGGTGATTCAAAGATAAGCATAGTTTCATTTTTAACTTGTGGTTATTTTGATGGTGGATAAATACTAAGTCCATGCTCAGAATATTGCTTCAAGGGATATTTAATGTGCATAACATTGAAAGTATTTCCCTTAATTTCATGATCTCTAAGTGAAGGGGAGTATAATGTTACTTCATCATTTTCTTTCACAATGATATCTTCCCTAATAGGAGATTTTTCAGGAGAAAAAAAACTAGATGTTTATGACATTCAATGTTTGATTCTTCTAAAATTTCATGATATGTAAGGGAGTTATCAATGGTTGGATTTTCTTGCTTATCAATGATGACATTCTCTTGTTCAATAATTTTTTTCATAGGGGAAGAGAGACAAATAGAAATCTCATAACTCTCATCAATTAGATCTTTCTTCACTAATAGTAGTATTAGGAAAAGGCTAAATTTTATTGTTATGATTGTCCATAATTTCATCCTTTTCTATGGTATCATTATCTTATGCCATAATATATACCCTAGTAGGAGATCTTTCAAGTGGTTCATCACATTCCATGATTATATTTTGTAAAGTAAATTCATCACAAATAGGGGAGGCATCAAGGGAAAGACAACTAGATGATTTTCATGCTTACTAATGATTGGATCTTGTTATTCAAATAGATCTTTTGAAATGTTAGGGACATTATAAAGGAGAGTAATAATGCTATAACTCTCAATCATTGGATCTCTTAAGACCAATATTTCCTCTTCACAAATGTGTTTTTCATGATCATCCACGATTGTATCCTCTTTCACTAAAGAATTCTCACAAGTAGGGGAGTTGTTGGTAGTGTTAGTGATCTCATCTTCTTGTGTCAAAATATCTTCCCAAGGGGGAGAAGGAGAGGGACAAACAAGAATTTCATAATTCTCAATGATTGTATCTTCTTTCACCAAGATACCTTTGTCACTAATAGGATAGGTATCAAGAGAAGAACAATTATGATTTTTATGATTTTATATGCTTGCATCCTCTTGTGTTATGACATTCTTACAAATCCAATAGATACTAGGAGGGTAGAAAACATGCTTTTCAAAGGTTTAATTTTATTTTCCTGGATTATGCCTATGAAAAATAGAATCATACAAGCCATGTAATACTCTATGAACACTAAATTCTTGAAAAGAAAACATGCTAACATGAGAAAGTGGGTTATTTAAATTATGCAATGCTAAAAAAAGGTAAAAAAATGTCCTACAGATCTAAAAAAAAATTAATACTGAAATAAGTTTTGAAATTCTTTAAAAATGATTACACTAACGGGATGATTTGACCTAGATACATAAAATAAAAACTCCCAAAACTTTCCAGATTGATACAGTTGGTTACCACCAAGCCTAGGAAGTACAAAAAATCGGTAGAAAGCTCAAAAAAGTTGTTTTTTGTAGGCCTCCAAGGACTCATTCACCCAATGGTGAATGGGTCCTGGTATGCTTTCCTGTTAAACTCTTAATTTGATATTGAAGCTTACGGACTATGAAAACATGCCACCTTTGTAACCCTAATAGGGACTCATTTTCCCTTTGTAAAATAGGTCCTATATTACGGTTTTGAAAATTATTTTAGAGATTTTCAAGTCTTTTCTTGTGGTTTTCAAATTCAGTTTCATATTTCTATAAATTCAATGTGAAATTTGAGTACAAATTATGACAAAATGATGACCTAAAATACCTAGTTTGATATACAATTTTGTTTTTATTTTCAAATGCATGTTTATATGATATAAATGATATGCAAGATGACTAATCTTTTTGTATTTTTTAGATTTAAAGAATGCAAACTATGCAAACCTATAACACTAGATGAAATGGAAATTTGAATGCAAAGTAAGACACCTTATATGAGATCTAATTCAATGAAAATGAAAGAAAGATCTAACTTAAGATGAAAATAAAGACTCCCAAAATCATAAAATTACAATATTCAATAGGTTAGGCTCACCAAAATGAAACATTGAAAAAGAGGTTCACCCAAATGGGGATTGACCAAATGGATGAACCTAATTTTTCTTATGTTTGGAGGTATGTTTCATTAAATTATGAGGGTTAAAATACCTAAATAACAATCATAAAACAATCCTAACTATTATAAAAAATAGAGGGAATTTTTAAGATGCTAAAATGATTTGTACCTTGTTGAAAGAGTGTTGTTTCAAGGGTCATTGAGGACTCATTTGCCTAGTGGAAAATGGGTCCCTGCTAGGGTTCTGGAAAATCGTATTTTTTGGTTCTATTCTTTAATGTCTACTCTCCCAACTCCCAGGTGATCAATTTCCAAAAGTAAAAAAAATAATTATGTAGCTTCTTTTTCATGATTTTGCAAGATGGATGACAACTTTTGCAAATTTTCAATATTTACAACCTTGTAACTTTTATTCCCCACTTGATCTTCAACCTAAAACTTGCAATCACATATCAAGGATGAAGAAAAAATGTTTTTTATTAGGGAATAGAGGTTTTCCTTGGTAAAATCTTATTTGGGTAATTAAACCTTATGATGAAACAATGAAACATGCATATGAAATATGAAACAATGATACCTTGGATGGAATCTTGGAATATAAATCAACAATCACACATGAAGTGGCTATAAGGAATGTAGATCTTGATCTTGAATTGGATCTGAAACAATTCTTGTAAATGGATCTTCAATACTACATCAATACATAATCTCAAAAACATCCATGATGCACTATGTGTTTGACATGATGAAATGAACTTTGATTGCTGCAATAAAAGCTTGATAATCTTCTCTTGAATTCCTTGTAATTGCTTTTGAAGTGCTCTATAATTCTCTCATAAAGTATTATGATGCAATCTTGAAAATATTCTTATTGCCTATTATGAAACTATGTGAAATAACATTATATTTATATTTATCTTAAGATTTAATAGCAAAATTCAAATAACACAAGCCGACATCGAATCTAGGATTCAAAATCACTAAAATCCCATCAAGAATAAGTTCAAAAAGGGGTGTCCTAGGTAAGGAGGACCAATTTTCTACCTTGGGAGAACGGGTCCTAGCATTGTTAACTAGGACCAAGTTTCAGGGAGGTGAAATAATATGTAAAAAGGGGGTCTTAGGACATAGTGAGGACCTAGTTTCCAAGTGGTGAATGATTTCTAGGTCACTATCCTAGGACTCAAATGTTGCTAAATTAATTGTTATGCAAAATTAATAATGATTTTCGGGATTTATCCTTCGAAAAATGAAATAAATAAGGCTTGGATTTGAATTTAAGGGGCCAATTAATCTCTAATTGACCTCAGTTAATTAATAAAAACCCTAGATTAGTGTGAAAGTGTAAAGATACACTTTACAACACCCTAAATAAGGAAAAATTAAGTCCAATTTATCATTAATTATTAATTCTCAAACTAAGCATGAAAAAGGGATACTTTTTTTGTAACTAAAAAGGGTATGTTACCTCTTCCAAGTCTTATGTGATTATCAATGGTACTTTGTAGGTTTTTTTCTTGGAATCTAGAGGTATTCGTCAAGGGGACCCCTTGTCCTCCTATTTCTTTATTTTGATGGCTAAATTTCTTGGCCATATTTTGAATGGTACCTTGGCTAGATTTTCCCCCTCCTCTATTTCTCAATCATTTTCTCATCAATAATTTTTTGATGATATGATCCTTCTAGGATAAGCTACTATATCCTAGGAAAATATGTGGATAAATAAATTATTAAAAAAAATTATATGGCCTCTAACCAATATATCAATTTTACTAAAAGTTTCATCTTCTTTCTCAATGTTCACCCTTCACTTCAAGCTCAAATATCTATAATCCTTAATTGTGATATTCTTCCCCTTCCCTCGACATACCTGGGAATGCCTCTTAATTTTGGTAAGGTAGACAACTTTTATTGGTCTAATCTTCTTCAAAGAGTACAAAGAAAGTTAGCTAAATGGAAGGGCACTCTCCTTAGCAATGTAGGTAATCTTCCTGTTCTTCAGTCCACTCTTCAGAGCTCAACTATGTACCTAATGTATCCTTTTATGCCTATTGCATGGTCTTAAAAACTTGAGAAAATTAAGAGAAGATTATTTTTTTGGGGAATGAAAGAGAGGAGCCACTTCTCTTTGGTGAATTGGGATACATGTGGTCTAGAAAACGTTATGGGGGCCTCAACTTGAGAACGACCAAGTAGATGAACATGGACCTCACAACTAAAATCACTTGGAAACTTTTGAACAATTATGTGGAATGTATTTCTATCCTTAAGGGTATGAACAAAGGTAAACTACCTTTCAAATGTTTCAATTGTGGAAAAATAGGTTATTGTGCTTCATGATGTCCAAATAGAAGTGTGAACAATAAGAATAAGGAAAATAAAAGTAAGATGATTAGGAAAAGCTATTATGTTAAAGAAGATGCTAGTATTTCTAATGACGAATCTGATTATGGAGACTGATGATAATGAATGCTTATTCTTGGATTTAAAAGATGAATTTGTTTCTACTCACTCTAAAAGATGTGTGAAGGAAAATGCTCCAAAGATAAAGGAGACAAAGGCTAAGGCTGAAGGTACTTTGGTATCTACTTTTCATGTTAGAAAAGATAAGAACTATTGGATCATTGATTTTGGTTTCTCAAATCATATGACTAGAGACAAGAGTAATTTTGTTAAAATTGAAAAATATGATGGAGGACTTGTTAAATTTGGAGATAATTTAGGTGCTAATATTTATGGAATAGGTTCAATCAATTTTTATGGCTAGCATAATACTAATGATGTTTACTATGTGAAGGGATTAAGTCATATTATTTTGAGCATTGGATAGATGTGTTTCAAAAGATATAATATTATTATTCAAGATGTTGGATGTGAGATCAAAAGAGGGTCAAAAACTATGATTGTTGCTAGAAAAAGGATAGATGGAAATTGTTAATTAGCTCAAGGGTGTTGATGGTCATTGCTTTATGACCTATATTTATTAAAGTTGGTTATGGCACAAGAGAATTATTCACATCAATTTTTATAACTTGGTTGGAATTAGTTCAATTGAAGTAGTGATAGATTTTCCAAGGATTACAAAGCCTATCAATATTTTTTACAAGAAGTGTGAGATTGGAAAGAAAACAAGAAGTTGCAAGGGTTAAGAGAATTCTTCTATTGGATTGTTTGAATTGGTGCATACAAATCTTTATGGTCCTACAAGATAGATAAGTCGACAAGGTGACAATTGTTTCATTCTTTTGACTAACGATTATTCTAGAATTACATGGGTCACTTTTCTTAGAGAAAAACTGAAAGCCCTAGATAGATTCAAATCATTTAAAGTTATGGTTGAGAATGAAATGGAATTGAAGATCAAATGTTTGAGGTTTGAAAGATGTGGAGAATTCACCTCCAATAAATTTAACATGTTTTGTGAGAATCATGACATAAAGAGGAATTTTTCTACCCCTAGGACTCCTCAACAAAATGGAGTGGTTGAAAAGAAAAATAGGACTACTTAAGAAGCTAGAAGGACTATGATGAAAGAAGCTAATGTACCAGAAGTATATTGGAGAGAATCAATTCATACTATTGTTTTCATACTTAATTGAGTTCAAGAAAAGGAAAACAACACAAAAAATCACTGAGTTGTGGTATGGAAGGATCCATACTAAAAAATACTTTAGAGGGTTTGGAAGAAAATTATATATTAGAAGAGATGATGAAAACTTATGAAAGTCTAACGCAAGGTCTGATGAAGGTATCTTCCTTAGATATTCTACTAGAAGAAAATATTAGAGATGTTATAATAAAATATTGAGAAAGATTGTTGAGAGTACAAGTGTCAAAGTGGATGAAGATCTATAGAATTTAGTTGTGATAGATGGATATGAATTAGATGAACCTACCTATAGAGAAGAAGAAGAAGAAGAAGAAGAAGAAGAAGAAAAAGAAAAAGCTAAGGAATAGGAAGCATATGATAGAGGAATAATCTCTAGAAAAGGCCCCTAGAACCCCTAAGTATGTGAGGAGAAATAATTTTGAAGAATAAATCATTAGAGACAATCAAAGGTGTGTTGACAAGAAGGAAATTTGTTGAAGAAGGAGTAAATTTATGTCTACTTTCTAAAGTTGAACCTAAAATAGTGATTGAAGTATGTAAGGATGAACATTGGATGAAATATATGGAAGAAGAACTTATGCAAATTGAGGAGGAACATACTTTGGAACTTGTCACAAGACCAACAGACAATTCAAACATAATTGGATCAAAATGGGTGTTCAAAAACAAAATGAATGAGAATGGAGAAGTGGTAAGAAATAAGGGAAGGCTCGTCTATAAAGGCTTTAAACAAGATGGAGGAAGAGAATTTGAGGAGACATTTGATTTGGTGGCTAGAATGGAAGCAATCAAGATGTTTTTGGCTTTTACAACACATAATGATTTTAAAGTTCATTAGATGGATGTGAAGTCTTCTTTCTTGAATGGAGATTTAGGAGTACACATGGAACAATGAGAAGGATTTTAATTGTTAGATGAACCTAATATGGTTTTTATATTGAAGAAGGAATTTTATGGATTGAAGAAAGCTCCTAGATCTTGTTATGCAAGTTTGGATAAGTATTTGATACAACAACGATTCAATAAAGGAATCATAGATAGTAACCTTTACTATAAGGTTGAGAAAAAAATGATTTTATTTGTGTATGTTGATGAGGTAATCTTTGGAGGAAATGAAGCTATGTGGAAGAAATATATAGAAGAGATGAAAAAAGAGTTTGAATTTATATGTTTAGGTTGATGAATTTCTTCCCTGGGTTACAAATCAACCAAAAAAATAAAGGCATATTCATTTCACTATCTAAATATGTTAGATAAATGTTGAGGAAGTTTGGAGTGGATGATTCAAACCAGTATGTACCCCTATGGTTATTGGTTACAAATTGAGAAAAAGTGTTGAGTACCTTAAGGCTAATTAGAGCATGTATAGAACTACAATTATTTTACTACTATATCTAATTGCTACTAGACCAGATATCATGCATCAAATTTGTCTTATGGCTATATTTCAAGAAGATCCTAAAGAGTCACATGTTGTATCAATAAAGAGGATATTTAGATACCTACAAGGCACTCCATATCATGGCTTATGGTATCCAAAGGATACTAATTTCACATTGAGTTCTTACACAGATGTAGATTAGGCTAGTTTTGTGGATGATATAAAAAGTACAAGTGGTGGTGAATTCTTTCTTGGATGTAGATTGGTGTCATGGATAAGTATGAACATGATTTAGTTTCTTTATCTACTACAAAGGTTGTGTATATTGTAACAACATCTTGCTACACACAAGTGTTATGGATGAGGAAAAACTTGAAGGATATTGGAGTGGTGTATGATGAGTTTATTTATATATTTTGTGACAATACAAGTACAATAAAAATTTCAAAGAACCTAGTGATGCATTCAAGGAAAAATTGTATCTCAATAATATATCATTTTTTGAGAGAGAAGTTTCTGTAGAATAAATTGAATCTTGAATATGTACCTACAAAGGATTATATTGCTGACATGTGAACACTAAGGCTCTTCCTTAGGATACTTTTGAGTATCTTTGAGAGAGTTTGGGCATCATTGACCCTCCTTCCTTGAACTAGATGCATATGTAGATGTATCAATCTAGTGGATCTCATGGTCAATTCTTTATTCTTGACTGATGTTGGTGGATACCTCTTAGGGGAGTAGGTAGTAAAAATTTTGTTGTATGGAGTATATTGTCATTCTGTAGAGGTTGTTGATTTGGTATAGGTTGGTGTCTGCTCCTAAGGGGAAGTATTTAGAGTAGTAAAAGTTTATTGTATAAAAATTGTGTGTAGTTTGTCTAAGGAGGAGAAGTAGCAAGTATCTTGGTTCAATGTCAAAGGGGGAGAACAATGTAAAAAAAATTATCCTTTTCTATCGATGTAAAAAGGGAAGAGAGAATCATGTGAAAAAGTGAAAGGTATAAGGGGGATACATTTTTGTACATTTCTAATCATTATTGTTAAAGGGAGAGTGAAGCATGTGAAAAATGATAAATTGAAATAAGGAGAGACAAATGCTATGTAATTTGTCTAATCAATAAAGAAATAAAGGGGAGCTATACTTGATGGTTTTTCACATCTTGTGTTGCCATCAATGACAATGATTTTTCTCCACATTTCTTCTAGGTTGAAGATCTTCTTGTGTGGTTTTGATATGTTGGTTAAAGGTATTCAAAGAGTCTATATTTAGAAGTTGTGGTGATGGATCATTGTATATAAGAAGATGTGTTCACTAGTGTGTGAACTATGCATTAAAAAAGTGTTTGGGAGAAATGTCTTTTCTCCATATTTCACCACAAATATGTTTCAGGAATTATGGTTCTAAGAGAGAATTGATAGTGTTGGTATCTTTCTTGTGTCAAGAGGATTCATGGTATGGTGTTCTGAAAGATGGTCTTCTAAGTTACCACATGTGGTGGTGTTGTCTAGATGTATTGGGCTTGTACATTCTTCAAGTGAAATTTTCTATGAAGGATTTTGTTAGTTTTCAAGAAGTTTTTGGATATTTTTTAGGTGAATTTTGTTGTCTAAAAGCTATGGATTGATCAAAAAAATAATGTACTTAAAAGTTTAATGGTGTATGTACCTGTAATAACTGACTTGGTTTTTACACTACATGTGAAGTGTCTTTAAAGTTTTTGGATGTGTTTTGAGGCACATTAGGATAGATTTGGGTCCTATCTAAGGATTTATATTGTCTTCCTTCATTCCTATCCCCTGCAAGAATTTTTTGGCACTCAACTAATTTGAATTTCCATGTTTGAGGTGCATTTTTTTACCTTGGAGAAGGTTTCAAGGTTGAGAATGGTATGAGTATGAGTTGAATTATTAAAGGAGGTGAAGATAGATGTAAGATATATTTTTTTGCAAAGTATGTGATGTGAGATGCAAAATTTAGTAGAGTAATGTGAAGTTTCAAGTGTTGGATTACTAGATACAGTGAGAGAAATGGTTCTACAATCATTCAAACAAACTGCAAATGTGTTGGAGCTATTATGGTGGAATCCTTGTTGCATTGAGATCATGTTCTCTATGTAAGATTTTTTCTCTATCCTCATTTTGTATTCTGGTAGTGAGACTTGGTTGTGAGCCTTTCTAGACAGTGTGTCCTATTTTGGTAGTGATCCTTTGTATTGACTTTTTTATTACTTATATTTTGAGATAATTCTTATTGTGGTTTTCCCCTCTACTTTTTCCACATAAATCTAGTGTTCTCTTGTGTGTTGTTTTGAGTTGTTAAATTTTTTGTTATCTACTTTTCATGTTAAAAATTTATAACAGATTAAGGGTTTAATGAATTCTTGTGGATTTGAATGTTAATGAGGGTTTTGGTGTTATGATACGGTACACCATATTCATGCTCCCTCTCAGTTGTCTTGTTCAATTAAAAAAAAAACTATTCTTCATTACCTACACAAGTTTCCAAAGCTGCAATGAGTGCATACCATCTTCCTTGTTGGAATCAGAATTAGAATCAAATTTCTTCTTTTTCTTCTTCTTTTCTTCTTTTTAGTCCTTACAAATATGTACAGGCTTACCATAGTTCTAGCCAATAAATTTGGAATTTTTTGGGATATTTGGATCTCCCCTTCTACTTGGATTTATCACGCTTCTCCTTCTTCTTTCCTTTTTCCTTAGTTCATGCAAAAATATTTAGGGCCTCTTGGAATTGAGGGATACCTTTCTCCTCATCTCTTTAAAAAGTAGACAACCAACCACATCTTCAATCTTCAATATAACAAAAGTACTCCCAATATCCATAAGAAGAGAATACCATAAATTAAGCAAAGAACAAAGAAACGTCTAACATTTGTTCTCCTCATCCATTTTTAGACCAATTGATGCCAATTGGGCCACTAATATATTGAATTCTTCTAGGTGGTCTTTAATTTACCCATTGTCTTCCATTCTGAAGGAATAAAATTTCTTCCTTAAGAAAATATTGTTCACTAAATTTTTGGCTTGATACATCTAACCAAGTTTCTTCCATAGTTTCTATGTAGAGGTCTCTTCATGGAAATTGATTAAAAAAAATTCTAACAAGCATAATCTTATGAGACCTTTGACTTTACAGTTCATAACATCATATTGAGTAGTCAAAGTAGCATCTATAGGCATTGAATAATTCTTATCATTTGAATTCTACAGATCTTGATCTATCAATAGATCCTCCATCTTTAGCTTCTACATTTAAAAATATTTCCAAAAAGTTTATCCATCTCTATTATCCCTAGTGAACTGGTCATCTAAAAATTCCCATAAGAAGATCATAAAGTGTCTTCTACATAAGATCTCACTCAAATATGATTTATTAGTTAAAAAAAACTAAGAACCCACAACTAAAACCAAAGGTGGCCATGCTCTAATACCACTTATAAGGAGGCTAAGATAGAAGAAAAAATTGCTATACTAATATTGAGAGGACAACAATGCAAAAATTTATAGATTTTTTCAATCATTATAGAAACTTAAACAAAAATAACTATCATACATACCACAACACAATGATTTATGTGGGAAAAATCATTTCAGGATAGAAACCCCACATTCCAAAAGCCACCCAATATATTATTCAAAAATCACAAAGATTACAATATACTTGGAGAACAAGCTTCTCATTGGAGTATCACCAACCAAAGATCTAGAGGCAACACAACTACTATCATACTCAAATAATATATCACAATACACAATTGTAATACAATGCCCTCATAAAATAGTGTAAACTTATATTGAAAGTCAATCAAACAAAATATTAATCATTATATCTAAGACCTAATGATGAATAGTCTAGATTTACAATAGTAAATTATACATAGAATTTAGCTTTCAGGAGCATTGCCCCTGAGCCCCTATCACGGTGCATGGCCCCAGACCCCCCATTAGGGGGATGATCATCACAGATCCCTTGTAGGGGTGATCCCCTTGCACACCTCATCACTTACATATCAATAGTACCTTATGTAATTGCAAGGTTGAGACACATTTTCCCATCGAAACTATGGATATAACACCTTGAAAGACATTTGATCATCATATCCAAAGTGCACAAGAACAAAATCAAGCATAAAGAAGTTTGGAAAACAATGCATAACACATCCTTATCATCTTGTACACTCTTTATACAAATTCTCTCAAAATCACTTGGAAACCAAGTGACCATGCTGCATCTACAACACCTACTCAACACCACAAACACATTCTCATCATAACCACACTATAGGTTGAAATAAGATGACATAAATGACAACACTAATGAATACATAACACAACAAAACTAATGTATAAGAATTTTAAAACATAAGTTGTGCATTAAATATATATTTTATTTAACAAATTATGTGTCTTAAGCACCAATATAGGATCTAAAAACAATATGGTGCATCACCATTAACATTTATATTTAATTCCATGTATTTTGTCCCCTTTTCCTTAGTAAAAATTTATATCTTAGGTTAAATTACGTGAAGGACCTAGGGAACTAGCTCTCTCTAGAGGTTGTTATCAAGTTCTCAAAGCCCACACTGTAAGGCCAGCCAATCAATTCACTAGAATGCATCTAGGGATCTTGTATGTTTAGATGTTTGACTCTATATTAAATGTGAGAGTGTCAATTTTAATTATGAGATAATGCCAATAAGTTAAAAATTAATCTTATGTCATAAATAGTCAATGAAAAGGGGTAATAAATTCCAATGGTCATTTGCAAATTGATTTATTTAAATAATTTTTTTTTTGGAACATCTAGATAGAAATCAAAGTGTATGCACATAGTAAAATCTTAAATAGTATTTTCTTTATGTATTGTACTGCAAAGGTAATTTTAGACATGAGAAATCATGTATGAGAGATCAATGGTAAATCATGGATCATAGAATAGTAGAAAAACCTAAACATAGTAAGTTTTTTGGGAATGTAGTGGCATTAGACATGACGTTCTTTTCCTGAATGTACCAAAAATATCATGTTGAATACCATGAAATAAGTCTTCTACACTTGAATATATATATATATTAAGTCCAATACAACATATCTAAAAATAGTCAACCATGTCATCAAAATATGTGCAAGAGTTATTAAGACCACTTTATCTTGATAGAGATGCAAGGATAAGAAGTAACTGAGGTGGTTTATTTTGTTGCGAGACTTATGTTGTAATTGGGATATGTGGGTAGTATTTTCCCCCATAGTAATTTAAAAAATAGTATTATAAATATAGTAACCTCCTTAGAGTCTTTGTTGCATATGTATAATTCCATTTTTATCATTTTAGGAGTGTATCTAAGAAATGGCTAAGCCTTCCCTCTCAAGTTTAAATCTCTTATTTTTCAATATTAGGGAAGGATGGATTGGGAAAGTTGAATGAAGTTAATAATAACTTTGTGATGGAATTCAATGAAATCAAAATACTTAATCTAGAGACAAAAGGTTAAATAGGCCTAGAAATGAACATGGGTATGTAAAAGGGAAGATCTCATTAGAAGTTATGTGGATGAAATTGATAGAAATGTTATTTCTTAATCTAATTGAATTAAATGATCACAAATCTAATAATAAAATAAATAAATAATAAATAATAATAAAGTAAAATAAAAATTAAACTTGAATCACATAAAAATAATTTACAAAAAATGTTTCTCTTATATTTAATGCTAACTCTTTTAACATTCTATATGAATTTTATAGCATATATATGTACTATTTTGAAAATCAATTATCTATTTGAGTTTGATGATTTAACCTTGATACTTTTTCCAAAATGAGAGAATGTGGATATCTAATTTCATATTAGACTCCATAAATTTTTTGCTTGATAATTACATGATGTGTCCAATGTAATTTAATGGTTGTAATAATGGGAGTGCAATAATAGCTCCATTGTTCAGTAAATTTCTAACCACATGCAAAGATGTGGAAGAAAAGAAATATTCCCATGCCTTGGATCAAGTATGGGTAGTTGTGTGGAGGGGAGATAGGTTTCTTCCATGCCTCATACTAGAAAACAATTAATTATGTTGAAGGGATTTATTCTAAATAGGAGATGGGTATTGATTTTTTTTAATAATCAGTGGTGGAGTATAAATATAAGTGTCACTTGACCCTTTCCTAGTCATGCAAATTTAGGAAATCAATTTGGTAGAATATCATTTTTTTAAGGGAGGTAGGTATGCCATGTTGCGTGCTCTCATAGTAACTTGCCAACATAAATTCTGATGAGGGCACAACCTGAGACACATAAAATAACCCACAAACAAGAGAATAATTTTATTATTCAGAAAATGGAGCTTCTTACATTCAGAGGATCTCAAATCTCCAAGTTCTACAACACATGCAAGCTACAGAAAGCTACAGAATAACCCTTTTGCAATATGCGAGCTTGTCCCCAAAAAGTTACCCAAAAATTAGAAAACCCGCCCATAAATAGAGCTCCTCCTTAGTTTGGAGCCAAAAAAACATTCAAATTGAGTTTAGGAGGTTTGGTGCCAAAAATTTACAACATGAAGTTCAAATTTCAAAAGAGCATTTGCAATGGTATCTTCTAGAAAGTGCGCCAACTTCCCAGGGCCATAACTTTTGATCCAGGACTCTGATTCACCAATTGTTTGAACCGTTGGAAAGGTCTCGAAGTCAAGAACGCGCTTGAAGTTTGCCATGCCAATTTTGGCAAGTTTTGGGGCCGATTCAAGAGCTCTAAATGCCTCAAATCCCACTCAAAAGATTTTTAGGTGCAAATCTAGGAAACTAAAACTACAATATCTTTCAACCTAGGAATAGAAAATAAAAACCGTAAATTGGGAATTTCATTATAATGAAAAGGGTATCGAAAAATGTAAAAACATCTAAAAACTAAGAAACTTGAAATTTAACTATTTTTGGGTGATGCGATATTGCCCTTACACCACTGGATGCTCCTGCATCAGACACCCAAGGTAATTTTGAGAAGTGACCCCATCACGTCTCAGATGGTTGAGGAAAACCTAATTGGTGAATTGCTACTTTAGATAGCCAGGATGAATCTTCCGCAGGCCTTCCTCTCCATTTCACCAGATATTCTTCATACTGCCTCTTTCTAGTACTCCTTCCCACATGACTATCCAAGATTTCCTCAATCTCCTCCTTTTCTGAAGTAGGTGCTGGAATCCCACACTATTCCATCATTGGTACTTCCTCTATGCCACCTTCATGATACTTTGTCAAATCTGAAATGTTGAACATAGGGGAAATATTGAATCCATCCGGCAACTCTACCTCATATGCATTCCCTGAATCATGACTCTTCAAAATTTTACAGGGATTGAACTTCTTCATCTTCAATTTATTATATGTTCCCACTGGAAACCTTTCTTTCCTCAAGTGGACCATCACTTCATCACCAATTTGAAACTCCTTATACCTCCTCTTCTGATCTTCCTTAGCCTTATACTGCATATTCATCGTGTTAATATGTTCTCTTACCTTCTCATGTATATCCTTGATGTGTTCTGCAAAATCTTCAGCTTGGCCTTATTTTCTTCTCTTGGTCCATC